>RPFO01000102.1:1876482-1995577 GCA_009746045.1 Mesostigma viride | reverse complement strand
TCGTCGGTCGTCGTCGGTCGGTCGGCTCGGTCGGTCGGTCGGTGGGGGGTGGGTGGGTGGGTGGGGGTGGGTGGGTGGTGGTGGGTGGGTGGGTGGGTGGGTGGGTGGGTGGGTGGGTGGTGGGTGGGTGGGTGGGTGGTGGGGTGGTGGTGGTGGTGGTGGGTGGGTGGTGGAAGTGGGTGGTGTGGGGGGTGGCTGGTGGTGGGTGGGTGGGTGGGTGGGTGGGTGGTGGGTGGGTGGCTGGGTGGTAGGTCGGGGGTCGGTCGGTGGTCGGGTCGATGGGTCGGTCGGATGGGTCGGTCGGTCGGCGGTTGGCGTCGTCGGTCGGTCGGTGGGTCGGCGGTCTCGTCGGTCGGTGTCGTCGGCGGTCGGTCCGTCGGTCCGTCGGTCGTCGGATCGGTCGCGTCGGGTCGGCGGTGGTCGTCGTGGGTCGGTCGGCGGTCGGTCGGCGGTCGGTCGGTCGGTCGGTCGGTGTCCGGCGGTCGGTCGGTCGGTCGTCGGTGGTCGGCGGCGGTCGGTCGGTCGTCGGTCGGTCGGTCGGATCGGTCGTCGCGTCGGTCGGGTCTCGGTCGGTCGGCGGTCGGTCGGTCGGTCGGTCGGTCGGTCGTCGGTCGGTCGGTCGGGGTCGGTCGGTCGGTCGGTTGTCGGTCGGCGTCGGTCGGTGGGTGGGTGGGTGGGGTGGGTGGGTGGGTGGGGTGTGGGTGGGGGGTGGGTGGGTGGGTGGGTGGTGGGTGGTGGGTGGGTGGGTGGGTGGGTGGTGGTGGGTGGGTGGGTCGGTCGGTGGTCGGTCGGTGGGTCGGTCGGTGGGTCGGTCGTGGGTCGGTGGGTGGGGTCGGTCGGTCGGTCGGTCGGTCGTCGTTCGGTCGGTCGGTGGTCGGTCGGTGGTCGGTCGGTCGGTCGGTCGGTCGGTCGGTCGGTCGGTCGGTCGGTGTCGGTCGGTCGGTCCGTCCGTCGGTCGGTCGTCGGTCGGTCGGTCGGTCGGTCGTCGGTCGGTCGGTCGGTCGGTCGGTCGCTTGGTCGATCGGATCGGTCGTCGTTCGGTCGTCGGTCGGTCGGTCGTCGGTCGGTCGGTCGGTCGGTCGGTCGGTGGGTGGGTGGGTGGGTGGGTGGGGGGTGGGTGGGTGGGTGGGTGGGTGGGTGGGTGGGTGGTGGGTGGGGGTGGGTGGGTGGGTGGGTGGGTGGTGGGTCTCGGTGGTCGGTCGGTGGGTCGGTCGGTGGGTCGGTCGGTGGGCGGTCGGTCGGTGGTCGGTCGGTCGGTGGGTCGGTCGGTCGGTCGGTCGGTCGGTCGCGGTCGGTCGGTCGGTCGGTCGGTCGTCGGTCGGATGTCGGTCGGTCGGTCGTCGGTCGGTCGGTCGATCGGTCGGTCAGCGGTCGATCGGTCCGTCGGTCCGTCGGTCGGTCCGTCGGCCGGTCCCTCGGTCCCTCGGTCCCTCGGTCGTGTGGGTGGGGTGGGTGGGTGGGTGGGTGGGTGGGGGGGTGGGGGGGGGGTGGGGGGTGGGTGGGGGGTGGTGGGTGGGTGGGTGGGTGGGTGGGTGGGTGGGTGGGTGGGTGGGTGGGTGGGTGGGTGGGTGGGTGGGTGGGTCGGTCGGTGGGTCGGTCGGTGGGTCGGTCGGTGGGTCGGTCGGTGGGTCGGTCGGTCGGTGGGTCGGTCGGTCGGTCGGTCGGTCGGTCGGTCGGTCGGTAGGTCGGTCGGTCGGTCGGTCGGTCGGTCGGTCGGTCGGTCGGTCGGTCGGTCGGTCGATCGGTCGGTCAGCCGGTCGATCGGTCCGTCGGTCCGTCGGTCGGTCCGTCGGCCGGTCCCTCGGTCCCTCGGTCCCTCGGTCGGTGGGTGGGTGGGTGGGTGGGTGGGTGGGTGGGTGGGTGGGTGGGTGGGGGGGGTGGGTGGGTGGGTGGTGGGTGGGTGGGGGTGGGTGGGTGGGTGGGTGGGTGGTGGGTCGGTGGGTCGGTGGGTCGTGGGTGGGTCGGTCGGTCGGTGGGTCGGTCGGTCGGTCGGTCGGTCGGTCGGTCGATCGGTCGGTCAGCCGGTCGATCGGTCCGTCGGTCCGTCGGTCGGTCCGTCGGCCGGTCCCTCGGTCCCTCGGTCCCTCGGTCCCTCGGTCCCTCGGTCGGTGGGTGGGTGGTGGGTGGGTGGTGGGTGGGTGGGTGGGTGGGTGGGTGGGTGGGTGGGTGGGTGGTGGGTGGGTGGGTGGGTGGGTGGGTGGGTGGGTGGGTGGGTGGGTGGGTAGGTGGGTCGGTGGGTCGGTGGGTGGGTCGGTCGGTCGGTGGGTCGGTCGGTCGGTCGGTCGGTCGGTCGGTCGGTCGGTCGGTCGGTCATCGGTTGGTCGGTCGATCGGTCGGTCGGTCGGTCGGTCGGTCGGTCGGTCGGTCGGTCGGTCGGTCGGTGGGTGGGTGGTGGGTGGGTGGGTGGGTGGGTGGGTGGGTGGGTGGGTGGGTGGGTGGTGGGTGGGTGGGTGGGTGGGTGGGTGGGTGGGTGGGTGGGTGGGGGTGGGTGTGGTGGGTGGGTGGGTGGGTGGGTGGGTGGGTGGGTGGTGGGTGGGTGGGTGGGTGGGTGGTGGGTGGGTGGGTGGGTGGGTGGGTGGGTGGGTGTGGTGGGTGGGTGGGTGGGTGGGTAGGTCGGTGGGTCGGTCGGTGGGTCGGTCGATGGTCGGTCGGTGGGTCGGTCGGTCGGTCGGTCGGTCGGTCGGTCCGTCGGTCGGTGGGTCGGTCGGTCGGTCGGTCGGTCGGTCGGTCGGTGGGTCGGTCGGTGGTCGGTCGGTGGGTCGGTCGGTCGGTCGGTCGGTCGTCGGTCGGTCGGTCGGTCGGTCGGTCGGTCGGTCGGTCGGTGGTCGGTCGGTCGGTCGGTCGGTCGGTCGGTCGGTCGGTCGGTCGGTCGGTCGGTGGGTGGGTGGGTGGGTGGGTGGGTGGGTGGGTGGGTGGGTGGGTGGGTGGGTGGGTGGGTGGGTGGGTGGGTGGGTGGGTGGGTGGGTGGGTGGGGGGTGGGTGGGTGGGTGGGTGGGTGGGTGGGTGGGTCGGTCGGTGGGTCGGTCGGTGGGTCGGTCGGTGGGTCGGTCGGTGGGTCGGTCGGTGGGTCGGTCGGTGGGTCGGTCGGTGGTCGGTCGGTGGGTCGGTCGGTCGGTCGGTCGGTCGGTCGGTCGGTCGGTCGGTCGGTCGGTCGGTCGGTCGGTCGGTCGGTCGGTCGGTCGGTCGGTCGGTCGGTCGGTCGGTCGGTCGGTCGGTCGGTCGGTCGGTCGGTCCGTCGGTCCGTCGGTCCGTCGGTCCGTCGACGGACCGGTGGGTGGGTGGGTGGATGGGTGGGTGGGTGGTGGTGGGTGGGTGGGTGGGTGGGTGGGTGGGTGGGTGGGTGGGTGGGTGGGTGGGTGGGTGGGTGGGTGGGTGGGTGGGTGGGTGGGTGGGTGGATGGGTGGGTGGGTGGCTGGGTGGGTGGGTGGGTGGTGGGAGCTGCAGAAAGGCCTCTATATGTACACCACACCTCTCTTAAGTGCTTGTGCAGATTTATAACAGATCACGTTCCATCAAGGCGCCAGGCCCCCCCTTCGGTACCACAAAAGGGCGGGCACACTTGACAGTAGGCACTAGTACCGGCGTAACCCCAGTCCCCTTCTAATCTAGTCATAGGTAACACAGGCACCTCACATGGTGTAGGTAACGTACGGTAGAGGTACGCTACAAGCGGCAGATTGGCCCCCTTTGAGCCCGCCGCAGCATAACTAAAAAATGAGCAAATTTCTCATGAAAGTTATTTCTATGCCGCTAGGTAAACCCATACAGCCCATTATGCCGATTGCAGTTTGCTTGTGTATCGTCAATGACCTTATCGTACTCCACAGTATCACAGGATGGTAGGACAATCACGTCATTGGGCTCTTCTTCCCTCCTACATACATGGACATAAATAATGTACATCCTGGGCCCTGTTGTCGCGGCAAATACTTTCCGCGCGAAAAAAATTCGCGGTACCAGCCGTACCGTGAATAGTGGGTCCACCTTGCGCGCACCCCTTGCAGAAGCGGCCATGGCGACTGCGTTCAGGCAAAACTACCATTGAAAGGGGGAGCGAAATGACGAAAGAATTCTTGAATGGTAAAGACGATGAGTTAATGATGATGGCTTGTGGCGGAAAGTAGCGGGTAAACAATATTTCTCAAGATCACTAAGCTCCCAAGAAGACCAGCATTTGATTGAATACAACAAGTGCTGAATACAATAAGTGCCTGCTGAACAGTGCTGAAAACGCCACTGCAAACAACGTGGCCACGTACCCCCAGGCTAATGCGTTAACCTTACAGGTAGTTGTACAAGGTTCCCAAGACTGACAAACATAAATATCGCCCATCGACCCCTTGGGCCGGTCCGAATCCACTATACAATAGTTAATCACGACTCACTAAAGAAACCAAATCAGTCAAAAATTCCTTAAGCAACCAGCCGACCCTACAGGTCCCCAGCTAATCTCAGCCGGTGCAACCAAATACGAATCTTTGCAAGCAAGTGGTATAAAACCTACAATTAATTTTCTCGGACCACTAATTAATAGCCACCGACCCTTATAAACAACCGAGTCATCCAAGGAAAATTCAGGCGAGCATGAAACCCTTTTTACAGATCGAATTAGTCAGCCCATGTCGCAGACAGCCTTCCACATGCAGGCCAAAGGCATAGCGGCCCTGTCTTTCCCGCATGTGTTGATTAAACTATATTCAGAGAAAACCGATTAAGATCACTAAGCTCCCAAGAAGACCAGCATTTACAGAATACAATAAGTGGAGCCCTGCCACAAATGCAGCAGTTAGCAGTGGCCTTAAGGTTCCTCAATCCGCACGCGTAAGCAAGAAGCCTCCTGCCTCCACCCAATTACCTCCCCCTGGCGCCAACCCCATTAATCTCATGACCACCGTGCGCGAAAGAGCATGACGCAACATCTTAAATGGCGACTCAGCCCGCGCTAGGCTATATTGACCCCCGCAGGGGCCTGCTGGTTACAATGCGACACAAGTCGGTGACCAACCCAAAAGCAAGTCCCCCAAAAGAGCCAGCATTTCGGAATTCCGGAATTGTTAAAAAAGGAAAGAGATTTTACGACACCATAATAGACTGAGCCGCGCAGCAGATGTGGAGACAAAAAGGAACGACAAAGGTCTGGCGTTGCCTCGCCTCCCCAAGATGCCCTCCCCAACTCGAGTCTCGCAATAGGGAATAATTTTTGGCTTCGGAGCGCAACCCTCGCACGGCTCCTATTGTCCCCAACTACCCCTCCTCGGCAGGGGCTGCTGGACAACGGACCTGCCGCCACAAAAGAGAATTCATAAAAAAAAACAGGCCGTCGCTGACAGGAACCTGGGTCCTGACCGCTAGAGTCCAGGTCACATTCCACGCACCATCGCAAGGTGGCAAGCCTGCGATGTGACACTAAAGCTGTTTTAGAAACTTATGAACAGCTCCGCCGAAGCTGTTCAAACCGCCGAAGTAGCGCCCCATCCTTCGCCCATATCAAAAAGACCCGCAGCCGGGGAAAACGACATGGGGGTGAATTTAAATTTTCTTTCCGATGCACGACCAACTCTGCTATGCTTGGTCGAACAACTCAGCGGTTGTGCCACCATCTGCCTCGGCTACAAGACAGATGCAAAACGCTCTAGAATGTGCAATTTTGCACAGGCGGCCATTGCCGCCATTGGGAAAGAAACAAGTACGGATCATTGCCTGCCTAGCTTGCTTAAGGCATGGTCCGCCGACACACAAGCTGACATCATCCTAAATTAAGTAACACCGGCATGCGTCACGCGCCGGCCTGAACCGTGCTGAAAACGCGCCTACAAATAACGTGGCCACGCACCCCCAGGCCAGTGCGTTAACCTTACAGGTAGTTGTACAAGGTTCTCAAGACTTACAAACGTAAAGCTCGCCCATCGACCATCCACTATACAATAGTTAATCACGACTCACTAAAGAAACCAAATCAGTCAAAGATTCGTTAAGCAACCAGCCGACCCTACAGGTCCCCAGCTAATCTCAGCCGGTGCAACCAAATACGAATCTTTGCAAGCAAATGGTATAAAACCTACAATTAATTTTCTCGGACCACTAATTAATAGCCACCGACCCTTGTGAACAACCGGATCATCCAAGGAAACTTCAGGCGAGCATGAAACTCTTTTTACAGATCGAATTAGTCAGCCCATGTCGCAGACAGCCTTCCACATGCAGGCCAACGCATAGCGGCCCTATCTTTCCCGCATGCGTTAATTGAACTACATTCAGAGAAAACCGATGTAGTTTTATGATGCCATCAGCATGGGGGTAAATTGAAATTTTCTGGTCGCGCGGAATGAAATATATTTCATGATAGTGCAAGTAAATTCGTGATTTTGGGGGGCGTTCTGACCGACAAGGAGGCATCAATACTGTGGCATAGAATTCTAAACCGAACGGGTGCTTTCTGCCAACTTTTCTGCCATTCTCGGTAAGTAATTAGTCAGGCCTGCGAAATGCGTGTCCGATCTTTCCATGGAAGAACGAACGGTGTTGAACGCCTGGGCGAGGGATTTACGAGGGCAAGGAATAGATTTGTGGCGAATGTTATGTGCTATCACTACTTTCTTCTATGATCTCATCTTTTGAAGCCTTTTGCGTTCTTTTTGGGCAGTGTCCGCCAGCTAGCTCGCTGTTGCTGGCTGTCGTGTTGTCGTATACCTGGCAGCTTTAGATTGTTTCCGTTGATGTCGTGTTTAGAGACACTTCAGTCACAGCCTATAGCTTCTCGGGAAGGGCTAAGGGATTTCATAAAACGTGTTCTGGCAAGGATGCTGTGCATATGGACGCTTCTTGTTGTGTGAAGATGACACACTCTTTCTTCTCATCGCATCACAGCACTAAGAAGCTGAACGGACGCCAATTGTTTCTTTACCTTTATCGTGCAGGGAAGGAAAGTGTTATAGTGATGATGATGTTGGAGATGTTGCATTCGCGCGACTGCATGTAGATAGCTGCCACCGTTGGCTTATTTGAGCTTTCCCTTGTTATAATGATGTGACAAAACTACAATATGCTAGGCCAACCATGGTTGACATGGTTGACTGCATGCAAGCCATGTATATGTATACCATGATCCTACTTGGTTCCTTGCCCTCCACAGTCCCTGTTTATTGCCTTGGGTGGGGCATTTTAGGAGGTGTTGTTGTGTTGATTAGCTTGGCTGGCATCAACCTTACACTAACCTGGGGAAACATAGAAAATGCTAGTTAGGCATGTTGGTGCCACCATCGTTATTGCTATGCACATAGTTGCAAGGCTGGCCATGCTCGAGGGACGGTGAAGGCGCATGCGGCGCGTGGCCACCCCTTTGTACTTTGTAAACATATTCAGCGTGGTTTTGGTGCATTTTGGATGGCGCATAAAGTATCATTGTTTTTACTTCATGCTTACTGAGTGGTCCTTAGCGCCTTGTCAGGTGGTCATATAGGAAACCCATCAACTTGAGCAGTGCTTGTCACAGTGACCCCCAACCTTGAGCATGCGTTGTTGGCAGTGGGCAAGAGTTAGTTATTTGTGCGTTGGAAATAGATTTGCTGAGTTCTTGGCATAAAGTTTCCATGGTAACCTGTTTTGGTTGAGCATAGTGTATGCTCTCTTGGCACGTATACGTAGCGATCGTGTTGCTATGCTTACGCTGGCAAGGTTGGCCATGCCGAGGGCAGGCGAGGGCAGACGAGGTGCCTAGCCGTGTTGTAATGTTTTGTGATCGAGTGGGGCATGCTTTCTGGCTTCTTGAATGGAAAACATCATGTCTAAGTGGCCTTATACAAAGAAAAGCCTCCTTTAGTGCATGTTCAGGTTTTAGCACGTAAAATCTCATAGCTTGAGTGAGACTTGTCGGATCGACCTGGGACTTAGACCACAGCTGTCCCCCTGTCAGCCGGATTTTCGCTTGATTTTGTGGCCCTGTCTGAAGTGTTTATGACATGTTTATTCCCAATGCCCGGTTAAAAAAGGCCTTCTTTACGGGAAACTTGATAACTGTTCAAGGTTTTGCCATTTCCATTATATTAATAGCTCAGCAAGCTACACACTCAGGGAACTATACACGGTTGCTATTTGGCTGCCAACAAATTTGGCCATACCCAGCCCTAATTAGCGTCTTTTTCTATTCATAGCACAGTATTGGCGTATATATGGGGGTAGTACCCCGAGCAAGTGCATGGACAGCTCACCAAATATGTTATTTAGTGCCCTCAATCATATTTCAGCATTGTGCAAATTAATTACAAGCAATATTAGCATAGGTCAAATTTTAAGTTTTTTGGGGTGCCACCTCCCCTTCAACTTGTAAAAACGAACCTCTGCAGTGTGTTACGCCCATTGGTGCGACAGCAGGCAATCGTAAGCTGAAGCAATTTGCTGTCGAGTTGATATCTAGGATATCTGTCTTCATTCCGCTTGTTTTGACCATGTCGCTAGCTAAACCTGTACAGCCCATTATGCATGTGTATTGTTTGCATCATGTGGCGGATGCAAGGTTCAGGCCATGTTGTCTCCGTGCCACCTGGCCTGCGCGCTCAGCACTCCCTGCCGGCCCAGTAAGCCCTCGATTGATACGCTCACTCTGGATGGTATAACGTGAGGGGCTTCTCTCCTCAGCGGTTGCTTACCATTGCTGCCCACCCATCCACCTTTGACAACCTCCAACTATGTCTCATACACTTAGGCTTGTGCAGGTGATTATCTAATGTGCTACACCTTGTTGAAATTTATGCGATGACTGGCAGAAGCGGCATCGTTCGTGCCATTTCTACGTTTCGCTTCTGTGGTGGTTGCAGGCGATCCTGTTCTCGGATAAAAAGACGACTCTGTGGATGTTGTGGGAAGCCCTTTCCTTAAAGTTCGAGCGCGATCTGGACATGTACATTGTCCATGTGAGTTGGCTGCCCGCGTGCGCTCATGCCAAAGTTACCAACGGGCTCCCTAGCAAGTTGACTTCCCTACTGATTTTGTGAACGCCCCACTCTGGTGGCACATGTCCTTCTTCCCTATGGGAGTTTGCATCGCGCATTGTGGAGCGCGCGCATGTACAGTGTGCCTTGTAGGGCTAGCGTGTCACAACCCTGTCAATGAACGATGCAGGGTAGCAAGTTGTTCGAAAACGTTCATTGCTACAGGCCGCATTCTGATGTGACCTTCTTCTATACCTGGTGTGACGCCAGAACAGGGCTGTAGCTGGGTCAATACAAAAGCAACGCCGCGCTTGCACTGTGCTGTACTGTAGTATGTCCTTTGAGTGCCTTGGGGACGGATGACTACGAGGTATGGATCAGATGTCATTGCAGGCCTGAAGTTGCACGGAGCTTGGGCATAGAGAGGCGCCATCAGTGCTTGCTGTAAGGGCTATACTTCAGCTAGAAGGAAGTGGGAACCAAGGCGGGTAAGAAAACAGCGGCTGATAACAGCCACAAGAGGTATGTCAGTCGGCGGGAGTTATAAGGTGCAGCAACTAAGAACAACCAGGCTTTATTCGCAAGTCTGTTCATAAGAAATTTAATTCAGAATTCGGGGGCAGAGTATTGGTTTCCTGCACTCTTGTCCGTTTGCAGGGTGCCTCCTCACTCGTGTCCAGTTCAATCATTGATGCTCTCTTGACGTCTGCGTGGTTCTATTTGCTATGCCAGCAACACTCGGCGGAGATGCTCTATTACACTTTTCTATGGCAAGAGGGGATGCTGATGTTCCCTGCCCCCCTCACGGCCTGCGATCCGTGGTGTGTGCAGGTTTCCAATGTGAAGACCGACCCTCTGGCCTCACGGTACCAGGTGCCCTTCGTGCCTTACGTTGTGGGAATCACTGGGGGAGAGGAGGAGGTCAGGTATACCTATGGAGCACTGCGAATGAAGCACCTGGTGGATTTCCTGAAGCAAATCCTAGGTGAGTCCCTCTGCGCAATAGAACCATGCAGTCTGGCTGCTGGCGGGGCTGGCCAGGATGCCTGGCTGGGCGCCATGGGCTCGATGTACATTGGTTTTTGTCACTAAAGGTGCAGTCCACGTACCTTGTGCAGTCCATGCGATTGGCTGGAGCTTGGCGGTGTCACAGCCGCCATTGCTTTCCATCTTGCGTCTATCTATCAAAATTTTGACAGCTTATGGATTTGGAACCTTGTCTTTTCACTGTTCTTTCTGCTGAGCCACCCTTGCCTGCTGCCGGTCGGCCCTTGGCTGCTCGACGGTTGTCATGCAGACGCGGACAAAGCAGAGAAGGCCAAGCAGGCGCAAGGTGAGCCACTGCCATCCTGGAACAGCATTCCAGGTGTTGCCCAGGTTCAAGAGTCAGCACAGCATCACTCTTGTGTCGCCCATCCAGGCTGTACGGCTTTATGTGGTCGAAAATACCAGTAGTCATTACTTAATCAAACTACCATACCTATCATCCTACTTGTACCTAGATGGATGTCTGGTCAGGCTTACGGCGCAAGTGCGGCAAGCGTTCTGGCTCTGCTGGCCATGCACCAGGATGGTGTGGGCCCCTGCACAGGCGTGTACTGTTGTGATGCTGCCTTAATCGCAAGCTGTTGTGCATGGGGTCTATATCGCAGCTAAGGCAGGATGCCGGCTGCGCCTGGCTAGTCATTCTGGCTGCAATGCTGTTGGTGGTGTTATTCAGACTACCCGACCATGGCAACTGTGAGCGAGTTGTGCCTAGAATTCAGTTGATGGATGCGCATGAGCAGGAGCGTGCAGATGCCACCAGGCAATTTGCATAGCAATGATCGTGGTGGCCCCAATTTCTTTCTCTTAGATGACCTGTATCAGCGGGCTGCAGCCATTGCAGCAATAGAACAGAATTTGAAAATTTTGCTGGCTGCACTGTCAGTTGTAGTTGATTTATCGTGGCCTGTGTGCTTCACAAGCCTCCATTACCCAATGTTTATAAAACTTTCCATGGACGCACACAGGCCAGCATTTCCTCATCATCTGACCTGTTTGAAATCGCAGGGGTAGGTGTCAGAGTGTTGGGGTTCTA
The DNA here is from genome assembly GCA_009746045.1 of Mesostigma viride. Classification (NCBI taxonomy): domain Eukaryota; kingdom Viridiplantae; phylum Streptophyta; class Mesostigmatophyceae; order Mesostigmatales; family Mesostigmataceae; genus Mesostigma; species Mesostigma viride. The sequence continues at coordinate 1,984,570 of RPFO01000102.1, read as the reverse complement.
GGTGATGCAGAAGGGTGCGCAGGCATGGAGTGGGCAAGATAGGGAGCTGTAGGTCGATAGTGTTGTACTTGGATTCTTTAACGTGCATGAGGACCCTATGCTCACGAACGTGGGACCCCTTGCATCATTTAGTTATTGTGTGCACATAGGTGCAATACATTTCTAGCTTTTGGTTTATTGGAGTTACTTTCCCCCCAGAGAAACATTTTATTTTACATTTTGTGTGCTAGGCTTTATAGGTACAGCCTGTAGCACACCTTCAAACTCAGTACACATCATTATCAAAGTTGGTCATTGTAGCACCATGCTGGGGGCCCGGCATACTCGAGCTCAAGGTGTTGCCCCCACGCCTCCATGGCAACCAAGGCTGTCGCCAGCCTGAATGCCGAGTTTCTTGCCGCCCATGACCCCCTCCTACACGCTGCCGCGGCTTTACTGCTGCCCCCGCTACGGTAACAAGAGGTCCTGTGTTTGAATCCGGTATGGTGCCAAACTATTTGGTGAGCTATGCTAATTTTATCTATGACTAACCTGCTGAGCGGAGAATGCAACGCCGTATAGCACCAAAAGAAAAAACAATTTTAGAAAAAATATTTTTTGTGCTGGCACCCGTACCCCAACCACCCAGGTAGGGGTTGGCTGGACAGGTGGTTGCTATTAAAGGTGGGCTTCCATTCTAGGGAAGTAGGTTGTTTCTTTTGCCTGAGAACCTCAAGTGACCACATCACAAAAAACAAAACGCAATATAACACATCAAGCATTATAACCCACCATGACCTCAGTGACAGCCCCAGAGCGGAATTTCATAGCAAAGCTCAAGCAAGAAGCCAGGGAGGGATGCACCCCAAAGGAGGCGGCAACTGCGGTCCAGAAGATCCTAGGGGAGGGGCATTGGCTAGAGCGGATCCAGAAGCTCAATCCGGGGCGTGCCAAGAACGTCATGGACGTGTTGGAGAAAAGGGGGTTTGTCAGCGACTGGGATGGGGAGGAGGCCCTGGCCGATGTGCTAGCAGCGCAACTGGGGGAGGCTATTGCAGAGCCGGATCCACCAGTGTCAGCAGGTGGGGTGGGAGCTGGGGGTGTTCCCCCTTCGGCAGGTGGAAGCGGAGGGGCGGGGCATGGTGGACGGGCGCTGGCGAGGAGGATGGCGCCCTGGGGCGATCGACCAGGATGTGGCGGACCTAGACCGGAACATAGGTCGGCTGCTGGGGACCGAGACGGGCTATGCAACGCCAGCGGGAGGGCTTCCATCCCGGCCGGGCAACGGCGCACTGGCGGAGATATTGGCGACCTGATATCGGCCATGTCGAAGCTGCTGGACCAGGCAAAGACTCCAGCAACTGCAAGCCCAGCCGCAGCGGCGACTGCTGGCAGGCTGGCGCGCACGAAGGGGGTGGCGCTGAGCGGGCATGCAGTGCCGGTCCTGGTGAGCAACATGCTGGAGGCGGTGCTGCCGGGATGCTGGACTACGCGAGAGCGTGGGGGGGAAGTCATCCGTGCATCGTTAATGCTGACGATGCACGGCAGCTCAGCCAGCGGGGAGAGGCGGATGCTGCTCCTGCAGATGGCAGGAATTCTGGACACGATGGTGACAGAATTTGGCTACTGGGCCACGCCACGCTCCGAAGTAATTCTGGAGCTGGCAGCAGCCGAGTACCTGGCAAAGCTGATCACGGCATGCCAGCTGGTGGATGTGGGGTCGACGGGTTGGAAGGGGACTCCGTCGGCAATGCTGCCATTCCAGGAGGGTGGAGCAATGCTGGCGTCTCCGGCGGTGCGGGCGGCGATGAGCATGGGGAAGCTGCAGCACAAGCTGGAGCAGGGTCCCGGCAAGAAGGGGCAGGGCGGCCCGTCCAACAACAACAAGTGAGGGAGCGGTGCCTTCTTCCACTACCTCTTCCAGCACCCCTGCCACCTCGTGACTGGTGGCAGCAGGTACGCTCAGGCCGTAGGCGCGATAGGATGAGTCGGGCTTTTAATGCTCGCACACTAGCCTGTCAGACGGTTAGGGCGTTAAACTGGATGGGGGGGGGGGGCGAGACCCGCCTGCTGTAGATTCAGCCCGTGTGCCCGGGCCTCTGCAGCAGGCGGCCCTAGATGGGATCGATGATGCTTGCAGGTCCTTTGTCCGCCGGAACGGTGGTTCCGTAGCGGCAATGGCAGGATCTGTAGTGGATGGGGGTGAATATGCTGAAGGAGCCCCTTACGAACCGTTAGTGGCCGCACGCTTGGCCTTGCCTGGTCCGGGGGAAGGTGGCCAAGTGGATGTGCTGAACTTACTACCCCCCTCTTGGGGAGCAATTTTGAATGATGAGAGTAGGATGGTACGGACGCTGAGCCCAGCAGAGCGGATCTTGCAGAAGTCGATGCGGATCTCGCGGGGGTGTAGCATGGAGGAGTTCGCGCGGGTTTGCACGGTGTGTGTGGAGAGGGGGATTTTGGGTGGATTTTTTGAGGAGGAGCCGCCTATGGTGAACGGTACTTTTGGGGTCGGAAAGCCCGACGGCCGTATACGGCTGATTGTGGACAACCGGCGTGGCAACATGCCACTACCAGATCCTATGCCCGCTTTTTTACCACACCTTGGCGTGATTTGCGATTTGCCCACGCGCGCTGGGGAGGATGTTTTTGGGGGCGTATCAGATTTGGATTCGTACTACAACAGACTCCGCCTGCCAGTTTGGATGCGGCGGTACTGTGCGTGGATGCCGGTGTGGTCGGATCTGGTGGGCCTGAGTGGGGCTCGTCGGAAGGTGTGGCCGTGGATGTTGTGCTGGCCAATGGGCAACAAGCTGGCCGTCGCCGTGGCCCAGTGTGTGCATCAGTCTGTGTTGTACCGCTGTGGCCCCAAGCCGCCGTTGGAGGCTAGTCGTGGGCTGAGCATCAACATGTCCGCGCTGATCCTGGTGGCGGAGGCCAACGAGGCGGGGGAGACCGTCCGGCTGAGGCTGGAGGAGGACCCTGCTGCGCCCTTGGCGCCCTCGCCGTGCTTCGAATCTCGGCAGGATCTGGAAGGTATGCATGCTGTGACGATCGATGACCTCCATTTCACCCACTGTGCGTCGGTGGATGGGGTGAATCAGCAGCTAGATCGTGTTCAGGCTGCCTACGCCGCTGTTGGGCTGGTGCAGAAGTCTGACAAGGTGGTACGGGCGACAGCAGAGCAGACTGGTGTGCAGGCGGTGGGGTCATTCACCAAAGAGATGGTGACGTGGTGCCTGTTCCTGAGCGTGTGGTGGCAGTTATCGCTGCTACTCATAGAATCTTAGATCGCGGGTTTACATACTACCGCGAACTTAGTTCTGTGCTTGGGAAGTGGGTGTGGATGCATCTGCTGTGCCGCCCCATGCTTTCGGTGTGGTCTGAGACGTACCGGCTGCTAGCAGCCATGAATGCCTCCCTGCCTGGGCGCCGCTGGCGCCTCCCTGCGGGGGCCCGCCAGGAGCTTCAGGCGGCGATCGACCTGGCCCCCTTTTTGAGGGCGGCCAGGGCCCGGCCCCTTTCTGACCGGGTCGTCGCAAGTGATGCGAGCGGCTCCGGCGGTGGGGTGGTCTACAGGGACCTGCCTGGGGCCGATTGTGCCCGGCTGGCGACCCGGCGCGAAGCGCGGGGGTGGCGGACGACAGCTTTAACGTCTGGGGAGGACTGGGACCTGGAGCGCATGGAGGAGGGGGACTACAGCCTGCTGGATAGTGGCCACTGGCGTACGGCACTGTCCTACCGGTGGCGGGGGCAGCCTAACCACATCAACGTCAAGGAGGCGATTGCTGCGACACAGGGGGTCGAGTGGTCGTGCCGGACCAAGGCGTGTCGAGGTAAGCGAGTCGTCCGGCTCGTAGACTCCAGTGCTGTGGTGGGGGCGTTTGTCAGAGGGCGGTCGTCTTCCTACCGCCTCAACCAGCTGGTTCGGCGCTACTGCGCTCTGTCACTGGCTGGCGACATGCAGAGCCACTGGGTCTGGGTGGCTACCGACCACAACCCAGCTGACAAGGCCAGTCGGCGTGGCGCTTGGATTCCTGACTTGACCCGGTGTGGTGACGTGCATCCCAACCCTGGGCCTGAGGGGGCGCGACGCCCTCGGGACTTGGCACTTTTGGAGGGCACAGTCAACCCTGTGTCTACCTTGCCAGCGTACCGGCGTGCGGCGGCTGTCTACGTGGCGTGGGCGCCACCTGGCCCTGTCGACCCAGCTGACGCGGAAGCCATTTTCTGTGAGTGGATTTCTGCTGTCTACCATGCCAGAGGCGGGCGGGGGCGTACCTTATGCCAGCATGCCAAGGCCTGTCTGCACCTGTACTACCCCGACATTGTTCGGAATTGGGTACTGGCGGACCGCCTGCTAGCAGGTTGGCAGCGGCTTGTTCCGGCTGTCAGCCCTCCGCCTATGCCCTGGCGCCTTTGCTATTTCACTGCCCTGTTGCTAGTTTCACGTCGACAGGTGCATTTGAGTGCGTTGATTATTATTGCTTTCCAGCAGTATTTACGCATTAGCGAGGCGCTAGGGCTGCGGGTTCGGGATGTGGCTCATCCCGGCCACCCCCTTCTCGAGCCAGGGCCCATGGTCGGTGCCCTTGTGCTGCGCAACCCCAAAACTGCGCAGGGGGCGGCCCAGCACGTCCTCGTCCGGGATCCACTTTCTTTGTGGCTCCTGCGACGTCTGACGGCTGGCCAGCCCCCGGATGCACTCCTCTTTCGGGCTTAACGTACAGCCAGGCTAGGCAGCAGTGGGAGGCTGTGCAGGCCCGCATGGGCATCCCAGGGATGTTTTCTTTTCACAGCCTCCGGCATGGGGGGCGACGCACGACGCCATCGCTGGCGAGTCGCCGGAGGCCATCCAGCTGCGCGGCCGGTGGGCTTCGGCCCTCTCGGTCACGCGCTACATTGGCCTCCACCGCAGCCTCCTGGGGCGCGACATCCCACCCGCCCTCTGGGCTCAGGCCCTGGGTTTTGACCCAGCGGCTTTCCGGCGCCACTTCGGTGGCGTCGAGTTTTGACGTCCTCCTGTCTTTATCTCTCGTCTTTTAGCTATCAACTGACCTCACCCTTGTGTGGGAGGTCAGGGGGGAAATGGTTTGACTACCCCAAGGGTGAACCTGGGTTGGGACAAAGTACCCCCATGGCTAGGTAGTTTAAGTTTTCTTTTTTGCATGTCCTACGTGTTTTCGGCTGTTAGCCATGTAAGGAGATGTGGGTAGAGCAGGGGCACAGCTGCTGTGGGCTGGCCCTGCACATTCACATAGTGTGCTCACCCTAGCATACAGATGGCCGTGTTGCCATCTGGTAGACATGTCTGTGTTATTCCACCGTATAGAGCTAGCACACATATTGTAATAAATTTGATGTTTTGTGGTGATGCATGCAAAGCAAGGCAAGGCCAGAAATGGATTTCACTGTTACTTGGTTGATATTCCGGTTACGAGGTGCTGGCTTGTGGATGTCCAGAGTGCAGCCGTGGTCAACTAGGAGTCACCTTTGGTCGGCCTCCGCCGGTGTGACCCAGTGAGTAGTACTTCTACTCACATTCGCCCCCGTGGGGCTAGCAGTTAGATTCCTTCCACTGGTTCATATTGGGGAACTTGGAACGCGCTTGCATCGCTCTCCGGTAATGAGCTTTTTCGCAGTCGGGCTGTCGCTTGGGATGCCTTCGGATCAGGAGACCCCTATCGCCAAGAAATGATGCAAGAGGTCCTGTGTTCGAATCCCGTATGGTACCAAACTATTTCACGGTTTCCCGTCGGGCGCAGGACGGAACCCATGTCGTTCCCCCCGTTAGGAGGGAGGTTTCCAGTGGCTGCTCATTAGGTCTTACGCCCCCAGACCGTCTCTCACAAGCCCAGGACCCATCGCCAACCCCACCCCTGAGGCTGGGATTTCCCGGAGGTAAGCCATCGTGGCGATAGGCCCTCTACCCTACCGAAGCGCTGGCTGGGAAACTGCTTAGCTAACGCCCCGACCAGGGCTTGTGAATTGGTAGGCAATTCTTATTGGCATAGATATGCCCGCCTTGCAGAACCGAAATCTTGTCTATCCTATAACGCGCCATACAGGGTAAAAAACAAGGCGATGAAACAGCCAGAATCTCAGCCCCACCCGGTGACCATTCTTTGCTGAAAAACTGGGCAGTGATGAAGAGCGCGCTCCTCCCACCAAGATTTGCTCCAGCCCCGCATCCTCCTCGAAACTCCCGTCTGGCCACAGGCCGAAAGATCGGGTCCGCTGTCAGGCTCCTGGCAGTTATGGGCTACCCTGGCACCCGGCGCTAGCCATCTCCACATTTAAGGGCAGATTCACCTCCGCCTGTGATTCTTTCCACTGTAGCCGCTGGCCCTGGCCTGTATGGCTCCTTCCCTGACGTTGTCCGACTTGAAACGCAGCTCCCCCAGTGTCAGGGAGCTGCTTGCCACACCCAGGGGTAGAGGGGAATCCTCAGTGGGCCCAGCGCCGGAAATCACACCCTTTTACTCAAATCGTAGAGCCCCCGAGGCACCATCCATTACCGTGGCCTGTAACGGTTGGTTGCGAACATGAGGAATTTTATTCTAGGCCTCTCCACGCCCGGAGAGGCCGATAGCGTTGTCTTACATAATGCGCAGCCGACCTTGCCAGCAAATGCTGGGATCAAGTTGCGAAGCTAAAAAGAGGCTTCCCGACGTCCCCTACACCACTCTTAAGTCCTGACTGCCCATCACAGTTGCGCCACGCCTGGCGGATGGCGCAGGTACAAGGTATAGTGACGTACGTTAGAGGCTACCTAGGCCTGCACTTCGGGATCACACTAAGCGCCGGCGCAAATTAAGGCCGGCCGCTGCAGTACCCTCGTAAGAAGCGCTAGGACTACGTTACCTAAGGCAGGTCGGTCCCCTTTGAGCCCGTCCGCATGTCACATATAAAATTAGCAAAGCTCAACAAGTATTTGTGCCACCCCGTATTGTGGGGGAACCTGCTGAAAACAAGAGGGCTTGAATCCTCACCACTGGACACATATCATGTCTGGTTTAGAGTTGGCAAGTAGTGGATACTTTGATTGTATGAATTGGGGATATGCAAATTACGTGGTTGTGGAGTTTCGGTGGGTCGCCACCCTAAGATTTGTGCATGGATTTCCTGGAGGCTGTCACAGTTTTCCCCGACACTTTCTCATTTTTTTGCTCTTTTCGTGAGTGCCACGCTTTTCACTTGCCTCTCCATGCAGAAAGCACACGTGAGGAGCGAGGGCAGCGGCAGCAGCGTGAGGATGCGTCACAAGATCCGTTTTCCACACTGCCTGAGAACGTGCTGAGGCTGACATCTGCATCCTGGGGGCGCTACGTCACTCCCCAAAATGAGATGGCCATCGTCCTGTTTCACCAGGGAACATGTGAGTGGTGGGAAACTGGGAAGCTTGCTTTTAGGGTTTTCATATTTTTTGTGGCAATCATTGCATTTCTGTTGTTAAGCGGGAAAATGTCAGGAGTACGTTGGATTACCGAATCGTTTTTCTCTTAATATAGTTTAATTAACGCATGCGGGAAAGATAGGGCCGCTATGCCTTGGCCTGCATGGGGAAGGCTGTCTGCGACATGGGCTGATATATTCGATCTGTACAAAAGGTTTCATGCTTGCCTGAATTTTCCTTGGATGACCCGGTTGTTTATAAGGGTCGGTGGCTATTAGTCAGCGGTCCGAAAAAGTTAATTAAAGGTTTTATACAACTTGCTCACAAAGATTCGTATTTGGTTGCACCGGATGAGATTAGCTAGGGACCTGTAGGGTCGGCTGGTTGCTTGCGGAATCTTTGCCTGATTTGTTTTTTTAGTGAGTCGTGATTAATTATTGTATAGCGGATTGGGACCGGCCCAAGGGGTTGATGGGCAAGAGTTATGTTTGTCAGTCTTGAGAACCTTGTACGACTATCAGTACGGTTAGCGCACTAGCCTCGGGTTGCGTAGCCACGTTATTTGTAGTGGCGTTTTCAGCACTGGTCAGGCCGGCGCGTGACGCGTGCCGGTGTTCATTAATTTAGGATGGTGTCAGCTTGTGGGTCGGCGGGCCATGCCTTAAGCAAGCTAGGCCGGCAATGATCGGCGATTGTTTCTTTCCCTCCCACCCTGGAGGCTTCTTGCTTCCGCGTGGGGATTGAGAAACCTTAAGGCCACTGTAACTGCTGCATTTGTGGCAGGGCTCCACTTTTTGTATCAATCAACTGCTGGTCTTCCTGGGAGCTTAGTGATCTTAATGTTTTATTTCGGGCAAATCGGACAGCTGGCAAGCTGCTACAAGTGGCTCACCTGGCAATCTGGGTAGAAGGAAAGGGAAGGGCCAGGGTCAGTTAGTTTGCTGGAGATGCTGGCATTGATAAGCAAGACTGCTGCTATAACCACTGCATGGGCGGGGTTGTGAGATGCATGACCTTTCTTTGGGGGGGGCGGGGGGGGGGGGGGTAGAGCAGTTTGGATGGGCCAGCCAGTTTCATGTTGATCCCGGCACTGGTACCAAAGGTACCCCATCTGATTCCAAGATCTGGAGTTGCAATCACAAGCTTTTGTGATGATCAGAATCCAACACGTCAAGGCGCTGGCCACACTAAGATTACGTGTGTGCTGGCGCAACATGAGAACAGATGCTCATTTCCCTGCTACTATCACGCATATGCACGTGTGTGCTATGTCTTCACAACAAAAACAGTCACTTGGTGTCCTAGCTGTGCAGCCAGGCAGGCACACCCCCGGGCTGTATGCCCAGCAAAATGTCTCGGTAGCTTTGCGACTTTGCTTATTAATTTAATGCTTCTTCAATCCTCAGCTTATTTCGTGACATGGAATCCGTGACACCACCCTTCCCTGTCGCGCCTACATCGCGGTGCAGGCTATGGTTGCGACACCGAAAAGCAGGTTCTGGCTTCAATGGCGGAAGAAATGCGGGGGTTAGTCTGCGGAGATTTTGCTGGGTTTTCACTTTTGTGCCAGTTGCCAGTTGGTGTGCATGGCCCTTGGTGTGACCCTCCCTTTTCGCTGTCCCTAACAACCAAGCCTTTCTCACGGTTATTAGTCAGCATGGCTGTTTAAGTGGGCATGACGCCTTGTATTCTTGGTGGTATACGTTGTCATTTTTCCCTATGGCAACTGCATTGGCTGCGTCTTCTTTGTGTCAAGAATGCTTATCAGCTATCAGCCATCTATATTTGTTGTCGATGTGCGGCATGAGCACAGTTTGCATTATTTCCGCCATAGATGCGATCAGACATGCAAACCTGTCACGCAGTTTTAAATCAAATCAGTTGTTCCTCTGCATGGCTGCGATCGGCCCACGCCTTGTCAATGGCTGGGTTTTGGGGTCATTTCTTTCTTGTCTTCTTTGATGCCTGGCACATTGGACTAGCTGATGTAATGTACGTGAAGAGGCCATGAGTATTTGTGGCTATTCTGCGATCCTATTGCACCTGCTTCAAGGAAGATATCTGCGTGACTGCCGCCGGGTGCTGCCAACATGAATTGTTCTGAAGTGATGGGACCTTGGTTAGGACGCTTCTTAAAAGCAGACATTAGTTGGGATGGGCATGGATGGCAACGTGAGGCATGGGTGGATTTCAAGTGGATGTTTGATGCTTTGTTTCGTTGCTTACATGGACCCTTTCGTTGCTAGTTTATTTTTCAATATTATGTGCTTCCATCCATGCCTTGCAATGCTTAGGGGCTAGCCTTTTGTGACCAGGTTCATGCTATGTTGGGCCGTGCCCAAGGCATGGTCGCCTAGGCTCATGACGAGCATCTGTACGTGCTGTTGTCCACCACCCAGATAGGGTCTGAGAGGCAAGGTGGCAGCATGAGGCGAGCCAATACCGGCCGAAACTCCCTGCTTGCGTGATGATTGTGGCATGACCGTTGCTTGTGCAGGGTCATCAATGTGGGCGTGGTGGACTGCACCATTGAGACCCAGCTGTGCATCCAGGTAAAGTAACCGGGCACTCGTCTCTCTTTCTCTGGATGACCAGGGTCTGTACTGGTGGCCGCTTTGTCCGACCGCATAAGCGCGGCACTTATAAACCCCACATGCCCACTTCTGAGGGATCGGAACGCCATCGTCTATCGATTGGCATTGCCGGCCATGACACATTGAAGCGAGTGGGGCAAGCTCTTTCTCTTAGCCCGCGGGCAGAAATACCACAGCACCTTGGTGTGTGAAGCTGTGTTCATAAACACGTGTTTTCTGGCCTGATAGCGATTGCGAAACCTCCAGGTGGCGGACAAGAGGCAAGCTCATCTCATGTGGACAAGGTCGCTGCTGCGATCCCGCGCCCATTGCTGGCCTCATATGACCCCATCTCAGGATCTAGAGAAGGGACGTGCGTTTATACCTAGTGTGCCATCGCACGCCAGCCTGTAGAGCACGCTGTAAAGAGCCTGGTACCTGAGGCATAGGCATACTAGTAAATATACATGATGCCTCATGGGGCCTCCCATAGCAAGGCACTGGCTTTGAAACATTATTGGCATGAGCCTTCCAGGATGTTACCTTGCTTGCCTGCATTGTCTGAAAATATTCCGGAAATTCCATGCCTTGCATTCCCTTTTATAGCAATCCACTTTGTGATTTTGGAAAGATGATGGCTGTCAAAATTACACACAAAACCACAAACTCGGTATGGGAGGAAGATCTTTAGGATTTTCGGCACTGGCTATCTAGTTGATGAAAAAGTAAATTGGCATTGAATTAAGCATTTGAAATACGTAAGTATTTATGTCCTGGCCAGATTTTCGTAGATAATGTGCACCGGGTACCAAAAGTGAACGTTCCCACGCACAATGAGCTTTGGCGGCTCATGGCGCTGCCAAGCAGTGCCATGCAGCACAGCTTGTCCGCGCAACTCTGCACTGCTTGTGTGCACGAAATAACACATACTGATTTGGTACGGACTTGGACGTACAAAATCTGCCCTTATTTGCGCTGCGTGCCTGCCGGCACCAAAGTCTCGGTACAGCCGAGCCCTACGCCGGCAAACCACATACAACAGTACTGCTAAGTACGGTGCAAGGAATCACACAAGGGCCGATGGTACAGCTTCGGCACTCACTCACTTTCTAATCCCGTAACCAAATCGGACGGGATGAATTGTTGCGAGTACGGTACAACTAGAGCTAAAATTTGCGCCTCATTGCTAATGTATGCGATGTTGCGCACACATGCTACCAGCGGCGTAAATTGCTCTCAAGGTCGCCAAATACGCAGCGGAGGGTAGCAATTATTAGGGATGCCAGCCCACAATCCGGCCTGTACATAAATTGATGGGGGATAAGGAAATAGTCCTGGATGCGGCTATTCGGCTATATTCTGACAATATCCGAGCTTTTGCTCACCCTATCTGCGGTATAGCGGGACTACGGAAGTCTGGGGTGCGGCCGAATAGAATTGCCGCGTAAGACTAGGAGGAGGAGGTGCGCCGGCTGTGACCGGTAGTGGTTCGTTCCGCCTGTGTGCGGTCTACCGCCTGCGCGCGGTAGAAAGACTTAGAAAATCTGTACGAATTTGTGAAAACGAACCTTTAATAGCAGTGGCACAAGTGACGGGGGAAGGGTAGGGGCAGACCTGGCGCAGCGCCAGCGCCAGCGCCGGTACCGTTGCAATTTCGGTACCAACGCCAGTGCCAGCGCCGCGCCAGCCTGACGGCCCTTGTGGTCTAGCATTTAGGCAGACGAGGCAATGGCAGCAAAGCCTCTTTTGGTCCGCAATTTGCTGGCATATGCTGCCAACGTGACTAATTCGCTATGGCGATTATTAGACGGGCTAACGGCCTTGCCGCTGCGGCGGGAGGGCTGGAAATTTAATCAGTAATGTTAGCCGCGCGCAAGGAGAGCGGCGGCTCGAAATTTGGCCCTCTATCGGCCCAGATTGGAGAAGTGGGGTGCATCTAGGTCCGCGGGGCCGCGAGATGGAAAAATAACATAAAATAATGCACTACGATTTCGTAGACTGAGTGACGTATGAGATAGCGGCCTTCCTGAAGGGATGGAAGCGCAGGAAATTGAGGCGTCAATTGGCCTGCGGGGCAACCTGCCCAGTCGCCATGGTTAGAAATCCTCAAGTCCGGACCGGAGTCGGGGGGGACGATACCCCCCAACTTCGCCTTTCGAATGCACGCTCTGCATACCACGTGGGAGGGAACGAGATGCTCGACCCCGCTGGGGACCTTGCCGCCTTGCCATGAGATGTGACGGGGGTAGCGGCAGCATAGGCGGGGGACGAGCTGGCATGAGAGGGGGGCGCCCTACTAACCGACGGCGACATTGCAGCGGTATCACCGGAATTGACAACAACCCGACGTGGCGGATGTGAAACGACGTTCCGGATTTGCTGACGAAGTCGGCCAGGAAGGGAAGGTGGGGAATAGGCATAAGTCCACTTTTGTGGCAGCCACCCAAAGACCCCCTTTAGCACTTGTTAGGAGCCCTACAGTGCATGTTGGCTCTATTAAGCTGTACTTATTTGTAAAAAACTATTGTTGTCTGGTGCAACCCAAGCGTCAGTAGGTTAGCGTTAGAAGTGGATTATCCGAGCTTTTGCTCACCCTATCTGCGGTATAGCGGGACTACGGAAGTCTGGGGTGCGGCCGAATAGAATTGCCGCGTAAGACTAGGAGGAGGAGGTGCGCCGGCTGTGACCGGTAGTGGTTCGTTCCGCCTGTGTGCGGTCTACCGCCTGCGCGCGGTAGAAAGACTTAGAAAATCTGTACGAATTTGTGAAAACGAACCTTTAATAGCAGTGGCACAAGTGACGGGGGAAGGGTAGGGGCAGACCTGGCGCAGCGCCAGCGCCAGCGCCGGTACCGTTGCAATTTCGGTACCAACGCCAGTGCCAGCGCCGCGCCAGCCTGACGGCCCTTGTGGTCTAGCATTTAGGCAGACGAGGCAATGGCAGCAAAGCCTCTTTTGGTCCCCCACCCACCCACCCTGAACTTGTTATACCAGTTGTCCAAAAGAGGCCAGGGGAATAGGCATAAGTCCACTTTTGTGGCAGCCACCCAAAGACCCCCTTTAGCACTTGTTAGGAGCCCTACAGTGCATGTTGGCTCTATTAAGCTGTACTTATTTGTAAAAAACTATTGTTGTCTGGTGCAACCCAAGCGTCAGTAGGTTAGCGTTAGAAGTGGATTGGCACGTGCCTTTAAGGACATCACCTTGTGCGTGGTGCCTTGTATGAAAACGTTCCGAGAACTCCATGTTGTTATTCCATGTTACCAATGCTGCTTTCGCTGGGAAAGCACAATCTCACATGGCTGGCCTCCCTGTGACCTCGCGGTGTGCGTGCCGTGCACTGTCTGTAAACCCCTCAGAACGACGTGGTTTTGTATCCTGGCATCTTCGCTTATGGCTTTGGGGCGGACAAGCGGGGCCGCAGATGCAATGACAGCATACCGTCCTTGACTAGCCTGAGGACCTTTGCAATTGATGGCGTCACGGGCCGCGTCATCGAAATCAGATTGTAAGTCATCATGGCTGCCCAAGCATACCTCCCCATGCATTTTTTAAAAATGTTTGCAAAGGCGGGTGCCAGGAAGCGTTTTGTGTCTCACCCTTGTCGTGCGAGTGGACGCCTGCAACCTGCATCACACATATTTTTCTTTGTGAAGAGGTAGGCAGTTAGCTGCAGTTAAGCCCACTAGGCATGACCGCTGGCCCATGATTCCTATTTTGCTTGGTGGAACTCACGGGAGCAAGCTCTTCTGCATTCCAACGGATGAGGCGGCCAGTTGATGAATGCGGGATGCACTGGGGGTGCGGATGGAGGGTTGAGCAGAGAGCAGAAGATTTGTAACTTTGCAGCTTGGCACCCATGGCCTCTGAGTGTCTTCACGTATTCGCGCTTTTGCGCCTGTCCTATTTGCTTGTAACAGTGCTGTGCCGGCCTTTGAGACTGCATGACCACGAGCTTTGCTCAACTGGAAGTTTGCACAATGTCTGGTGTGGAGTGCAACTCGTTGGAGAATGCCCAGTCTGGAAGCTAATGATGTTTATGAACCTGCCAATTTTCGTCTCTGTCTATCGGCGTTTGGTGCGTGTCCTTGCCCATCGCTGCTGCTCAGCCTCGAAAACCTTTCTGGCATAAAGCCCGGCATGCCCAAGGTGGGTATGACAGCAGGCTAGCGTTCCCTGCAGGTTGTCGGCTGATCTGACAACGGCATGCCACCCTAAACGTTTTGCGTGATGCTAGGTTGGAGATTTAGATATAAGCTGAAGCAATTTGCCGTGGATTTGGTATCCAGGTAAATTTTGTTAGGATTACCTGGTGTTTCCACGCCACTAGCTAAACACATACAGCCCATCGCAGTTTGCTTGTGTATCGGCAATGACCTTATCATACTCTACAGTGTGACAGGATGGCAGGACAATCACATTGGGCACTTTTTCCCCTCCTACATGGACATCAAAAATGTACATCCTGGGCCCTGTTGTCGTCTTTAAACTTCTAACAAAATGCCTCTGGAGTGTGTTATGCCCATCGGTGCGACGGCAGGCAACCATAAGCTAAAGCAATTTGCTGTTGAGTTGATATCTAGGTTATCTGTCTTCATTCCGCTTGTTTTGACCATGTCGCTAGCTAAACGCTGTACAGCCCATTATGCATGTGTATTGTTTGCATCATGTGACGGATGCAAGGTTCAGGCCATGTTGTCTCCGTGCCACCTGGCCTGAGCGCTCAGCACTCCCTGCCGGCCCAGTAAGCCCTCGATTGATGCGCTCACTCTGGATGATATAACGTGAGGGCTTCTCTCCTCAGCGGTTGCTTACCATTGCTGCCCACCCATCCACCTTTGACAATCTCCAAGTATGTCTTATGCACGTAGGCTTGTGCAGGCAGGTGATGATCTAATGTGCTACACCTTGTTGAGATTCATGAGATGACTGGCAGAAGCGGCATCGTTCGTGCCATTTCTACGTTTCCCTTCCGTGGCGGATGCAGGCGATCCTGTTTTCGGGTCAGAATACAATACCGTGGCAGTGGGAAGTCCTTTCCTTAAAGTTCGAGCGCGATCTGGACCTGTACATTGTCCATGTGAGTTGGCTGCCCGCGTGCGCTCATGCCAAAGTTACCAACGGGCTCCCTAGCAAGTTGACTTCCCTAAGGACTCTGTGAAGGCCCCACTCTGGTTGCACATGTCCTGCTTCCCTATGGGAGTTTGCATCGCACATTGTGGAGCGCGCGCATGTACAGTGTGCCTTGTAGGGCTAGCGTGTCACAACCCTGTCAATGAACGATGCAGGGTAGCAAGTTGTTCGAAAACGTTTATTGCTACAGGCCGCATTCTGATGTGACCTTCTTCTATACCTGGTGTGACGCCAGAACAGGGCTGTTGCTGGGTCAATACAAAAGCAACGCCGCGCTTGCACTGTACTGTACTGTAGTATGTCCTTTGAGTGCCTTGGGGACGGATGACTACGAGGTATGGATCAGATGTCATTACAGGCCTGAAGTTGCACGGAGCTTGGGCATAGAGAGGCGCCATCAGTGCTTGCTGTAAGGGCTATACTTCAGCTAGAAGGAAGTGGGAACCAAGGCGGGTAAGAAAACAGCGGCTGATAACAGCCACAAGAGGTATGTCAGTCGGCAGGAGTTCTAAGGTGCAGCAACTAAGAACAACCAGGCTTTATTCGCAAGTCTGTTCATAAGAAATTTAATTCAGAATTTGGGGGCAGAGTATTGGTTTCCTGCACTCTTGTCCGTTTGCAGGGTGCCTCCTCACTCGTGTCCGGTTCAATCATTGATGCTCTCTTGACGTCTGCGTGGTTCTATTTGCTATGCCAGCAACACTCGGCAGAGATGCTCTATTACATTTTTCTATGGCAAGAGGGGATGCTGATGTTCCCTGCCCCCCTCAAGGCCTGCTATTTGTGTTGTGCGCAGGTTTCCGATGTCAAGACCAACCCTGTGGCCTCACGGTACCAGGTGCCCTCGGTGCCTTCCGTTGTGGGGATCACTGGGGGAGAGGAGGAGGTCAGGTATACCTATGGAGAACTGCGAATGAAGCACCTGGCGGATTTCCTGAAGCAAATCCTAGGTGAGTCCCTCTGCGCAATAGCACCATGCAGTCTGGCCGCTGGCGGGGTTGGCCAGGATGCCTGGCTGGGCGCCATGGGCTCGATTGACATTGGTTTTTGTCACTAAAGGTGCAGTCCACGTACCTTGTGCAGTCCATGCAATCGGCTGGAGCTTGGCGGTGTCACAGCCGGCATTGCTTTCCATCTTGCGTCTACTTATCAAAATTTTGACTGCTTATAGATTTGGAACCTTGTCTTTTTTGCTGTTCTTTCTGCTGAGCCACCCTTGCCTGCTGCCGGTCGGCCCTTGGCTGCTCAATGGTTGTCATGCAGACGCGGACAAAGCAGAGAAGGCCAAGCAGGCACAAGGTGAGCCACTGCCATCCTGGAACAGCATTCCAGGTGTCGCCCAGGTTCAAGTATCAGCACAGCATCACTCTTGTGTCGCCCATCCAGGCTGTACGGCTTTATGTGGTCGAAAATACCAGTAGTCACACTTAATCATACTACTATACCTATCATCCTACTTGTATCTCGATGGATGTCTGGTCAGGCTTATGGCGCAAGTGCGGCAAGCGTTCTGGATCCGCTGGCCATGCACCAGGATTTGTGTGGGCCCCTGCAAAGACGTGTTTTTTCGCTGTGCCGCTGCAGGAAGTGTGCTGTTACAGGCTCTGCACAAGGATGTGTGCCCGTACTCACACCCGAGCTGAAGGGCCACAATGATACACCGCTCATGAACTTGCCTTGCACTGGCTGCTGGATGCATGCTTTCCTACTATCTGTTGTGAAATATCAAATTCTCACTTCTAGGATTTGTGTTTCCAATACCTGCTTTCAAATCCTGTGTTTCAATCATTTTTTTCTTTGCTTTCGTTGCCCCGCAATGGGTTGAAGAGTCCTGCCATGCCTTAGTTGTCTGAATCGCGCAATCTGTTGTAAAATGCTGTGCATGGGATCTGTATCGCAGCTAGGGCAGGATGGGTGCCCTAGCTATTCATTCTGGCTGCAATGTTGTCGAGACTACCTGACAATCGCAGAGTATGAGTGCTTGTGCGTTGAATTTAGTTGGTGGATCCGCATGAGCAGGAGTGTGCAGATGCCAGCAGGCAAGTGCGTGGCAATGATCACTTTGGTCCCGGTTTCTTGGGGTGCTTCCACGCTGGGTCTGGACCAATTTCTTGTAGGGGTGTACGACCTATTTCGAAGAAAGCCATTCTATGACACCGTATTCCAATTCAGGTCCGGACCTCTCCACGCTTGGCACAAATTTCAGAATAGGTACCTCAAAAAGTTCAGATCTGTCCGTACTTTTGGCTGGGCAAAACCAATTCCGGCTTGTCCCACCCTTTGGGGTAGGACAAGCCGAAATTGGTATTGTTGCCGAAGTTTGTGGTAGCGCGTAGTAGCTCGCAACGTGACGACGGACTGCCTGCGTCCCCGTAACTAACCCCATACAGTTAAGACAACTGGCCGTAGCTGAGAAATTGGTCTGCGTCCGCGGAGGAAATACGCGCTACTACGGTAAGTCTGTCCCAGTTTCCACAGTATAGTGACCAGTACAGTGACCGACGTGACCAATCAAAATTGGATACATTGGACCCAGCGTGGAACGGCCCTTTGTTTTTATGAGCTTCTCCAGCAGGTTAATACCGTCTCCAGCTGGTAGACGAGACTTGAGAGGCTGGTGGCGACGCTTTCCGAAAAGCTTCCAATCTTGTTGCGGTGGCACTGGCAAGGGTAATCAAGCCATTCGTTCTACGTTGCAACCCTCCCAACCCTCAGCAACAGCTCGGCTTTTCTGTATGCGTGGCAAGCATTACCTGATCGCCTAAATCAGTTTGAAATAACAGACAAGGTCGAAGGCAGCTTGTGGTTGAGAACAAAGATGCAGAAGGGCGAACATGCATGAAATGGGCGAAATGGGAAATGGGAGGTTATTGTTGCTGGAACACCTGCTGACTTTGTCTGTGTGGGAAATGGGTAAAGTAGCGTGCAATAGTTAGTGGTGTTTCATCATTTCAAGCTGAGACAGTGAATCGTGACAAGGCAGAAAGGACAACGTGGCCGTAAGGTTGGGAAGGCATATCTTTTCGACTTCTTCCTGAGTCAGCCCATATGGGGGATGACTTCGGCGGATTCAGCCATGATACTAAAGTCAATGCATTTTCAGTGCTGACCAAACTGCCAAATAAAATGATGCAAGCTTATGTTTTAGCTCTACAGTACATAGTTGCAGCGTTGATGGCGATATATGTGATGTGTGGAAGCCACTTCAGTGGCATGCTGCTCAATGCCTCAAAAATTGAAACTTGCATGTTATGGTTAACAAAATGGTGTGTGGGTTTGGCGCGATCGAGTTCTTATTCCTTGATATAATGGGGGTTGTTTCCTTACATTTTGTGGCCTTTGATTGCCTCTCTGGCTGTCGTGCTTTATGTGTGCCTCTGCCTGTCGTGCAGAGAGACTGCAAGAGGAGCAGGAAAAGAAGCAGCAGCAGCAGCAGCAGCAGCAGCAGCAGCAGCAGCAGCAGCAGCAGCAGCAGCAGCAGCAGCAGCAGCAGCAGCAGAAGGAGAAGGAGAAAGAGGAGAGGGACAGCGAGAGAATTAGAGAACAGGAAAGGGAGCAACGAAAGGAGGAGCAGCATGTGGAAGAGGAGACTGAAGAGCACATTTTCTCAGGGAAGGACCCGTACGAGGTATGTGAATTTCGTGGCAATTATCGTCTATTATACTATAGTTTATTGCACAGCTTGTCAATATGTTGCATTCTTCGTAACATTGACCCAGTTGTTCATTTAATGGTGTTTACTCTGTGGTGCAGGATTAGAATATGCTGGCAGTGCTGCTGGGCTAACCCTCCGTAGTGGCCACAGGAGGGGCTCATTATAATTGGTAATCCGCCTTTCTTCCAAGTCTCCTGCTTTTCATTCTTTTGTTTCTTGTGTTTGTTTTCCTGCCCCCCTGTGTTCCAGATCCTCGGGTTGACCCTTGGCCAGGCAACCCCAGCCGATATCACAAGTGCTTTCCGCAGGTGCGCGCGCATGTTTGTAGCTGCTCAAAAATATGGGAATAGCTGCGCCCTGAGCTCAGGCAGGTCCAAGAGAGCTGATATAATACTGGATTGACCAAAGTTTGATACTTTATAGCAGGCTGCTCGATATCACAATCTGGTCAGTCCAGTAATACACCAGCTCTCTTGGACCTGCCTGACATTACAGTCTCCACTGTGGTTTTTTCTATTGTTTTACCATTGTCCAGCGAAGCAGCCCATTTATCACCTATAACCCTGGTCACCTGAATGAATCGCTACACCGCTGAGCTTTCATGATTTTCTGGGAGCTATGGCGGCATTAACAAGCTAAGGGGTGCCCGCTATTCCTACAAACCGAATATTCCGCTATCCATCATTTTTTGCTAGCCATTATATCTTATCCTCGGGCGGGCTGTTGTGGGCCTCCCTGTTATGCATTTTCGGTGGGGTCTTGCCCACTCGCAGTCTAACCAAGATTTACCACCCTGACGTGAACAAGCGGCCCACAGCAAACGATGAGTTCATGGCGCTGAGGCAAGGTGAGACCACAACAGCCTGTACCCTTTTGCCTTCAATTCTTGGGCATTGTTACTCTAGGCAGCATTATCTCACTGAGTAGCACTACGATTAGTTGCTGCCGCCATTTGTCGCGTAATTGAGGCAGCGCGCAGCAGCCTTGTCTTCTACCACTTTTCCTTTTAAGGGAGTTGGTGCTTTTCCAACTTTTTTTCCAACCAGTCTACTTTGTCGTGGGATAATTCACTAGGTGGTTGTACGGACATGCGCCCGCACTTCCGAATCCTGGAATCGACAAGAGTTCCTGTGCTCACTGTCCTGTGCATGAGTCTCAAATAAGAAATCCTATTCCTGCCTGTAATGTTCTTACGCTGTGTTTTTTCCTCCTTGCTGAAGCCACATCAATGATGTATTTGCCACTTAGATGTCCTGTAGGTACCTTGCTACACCTGACTGACTTGCCTTGGAGACTGTTGGAGTGAGGTAGGCAAACAGCCTGGCAAGTACAGATGTGTTGGCCACCTTGGCTTCTTGGAGACAGCTACTTGTGTGAGTGCCTACGTTTTCCTGGTTGCTTGCTGCTGTATGCTCTGGAGTTGTGACGTGACAGCCGGCCATTCCGCACTGTCATGTCCCTGAAGCTGTTTTCTGTCGAATTACGCCTGAGGGTTGTACATTAGGACTTCTCCTTGGTGCTGTTCACGATCCTTCCGCCTCTAAACCATGGGGAATGTTTTCTTGCTTTCCACGTCAATGTCGGCACCTTTGCAGCCTACCAGACGCTGATAGACTCGCAGTCACGAGGTAAATACCTGCTGCTGGTCTTTCTGCTGGAAGCTGCATGACCATGCATATCCGAATGTTAAGAGAATGTGTGCCATGCCGTGGCAGTTTAGCTAGTAGCCACAGCTGACCTGCGTGGAGTCTCACGGAGGCTGTTCATAGCTGTTCTGGGTGGTCGCATCTCAATGCTGTAGATTAGTAAGTGATGCCCTATACTAGACATGCTCTTGGCCAATTTCATGCCGAAATATTTTGTTTAAAGCGGGGAAGAGTTTTTGCTTGTAGTGCTGCATGATGAAGCTCGACATCACCCTGGACCCTTATACCCTAAGACAAATTCACCATGGTTCAACCTTTACTCAGATTATATGTGCCTATCCCAACCAGTTGAAATGCATTGCTGTTTGGAATATGAGAGCAAGTGTTGGCAGATATCTTGGGCTGGGTTTAAACCCACGGAGCGTAGCCCTGGTGGATGCCAGGTGGGCTCCCCCCTGTGGGATGTAAGGGTGTCGCTCATTGCCTGCAGAAGCCTTCGTCACGGCATGGGAATAGAAAGCAACTTGAACAGTATAAAACGATGCTATCGAGGCAGCCATGTCAATTTACGTTCCATGGAGAAACTTCCTGCAAACATTTAGAGAGGCAGGCTCGATCGGGATGCATCCCAAGGCAGGCAAAGGCATGGCTGGGGGTAGGGAAGGACTGGTCCAACCGTCCTGAGATGCAACCGTCCTGAGATGCCACCAGAGGGTCACGCAGGTAAGCGCGAGGAGGCGGTGATGGGTCGAGGTTTCCGAATTGACAACGAGAAGTTTGGACAAATGTATGCCCTTTGCGGGGACAACTGTGAAACAGCTGAAAGCGCCAGAGTAGCTGGAGGCCGATGGAGAAGCCCATGGGGACGTATTCCGCCTCCAGGGGAACTTCGAGCTGGGTGGCCAAGGCTTGGTGAGGCGTATCGGACGGCGTCAAGCCTAGTGGGGCTGCTGGGGCGTGCGCTCGGGAGTGATGCAGGGAATGGAGACCATGTGGGCAGAGTTGGCGAGGCTTGGGCCAGGGAGGACTCATGCAGAGTGAAGGGCATGCTCGTCGACATGACCAGCCCAGTGAAAGCACTCAGTATGCAATGCCTGCGATGGCAGCCTCTGCAGCCCGCAACGATGGACTGGAGACGACGAAGCTGATTCCATTCTCGCGGATGACTATGCCAGTAATAACCCTCAACAAGCAGAAGCCTTCATTGCTGGGGATGTTGGAAGTTAACTTTGCAAAGGCAGTGAACGGTCGGCCAAGCAGTGTGTATTTGACCCTTCTGCCCACGAAGGGGGATCTGACAGGACACACCTTAAATGGATGGTGCATGCGGCAGGTCTACCGGCAGGTCTACTGGATCCTACTGCAAGCAAGCTGGGGTAACTATTAAGCTCGAAATCCGGATTTCTTGAGCATGTTCCGGCATGCTAAGTGAAGGACCGACCATATTTTTCTGGGTGGAAGGGCTCCGCGTTGCACGGCTCCCCTTTGAGGAGAGCGGCCTGAAAGTGGATGATCCTCTGCCCATGTTTTCTCTGCAATTATCGCATGTTGGCTGACTAGTGGTACGGGCCGGGGAACCTGTTCTTGATGGCGTGTCACATCTTGATTCCTACTAAAACCTGCCGTCTAGTTCCCGGTTTGGCTCCGGCACACTCACACCTGGTTGCAAGTCTGTTCACATCCGGTCGGGCTGAATGGGCCGCATCACTCGTAGTTTGGCAGTTGATGCTGTTTGGTCAATGCACAACCAGCTGGCTGTTGCGCTGGGCCAGTGTGCCCACTTTCCAGTGCTACTGCTTGGGGGAGCTGCGCTAGTTGGGCACTTGAGTCTTAGGACTGTCGGTACTATTTGCTTGTGCTTCCACTGATGCGCTCGGCTATTCTACGCATGGAAGTTGATCCAGCTACTCCCGCTGTCGTCCCAGCCTGTTACAACCCGAGCTGAGGAATGGGATGCATACCAATACATATTCATTGAGAATGATAGATTACGGAGGTGAGATGGGCATGCATACCATATGAGATGGGATGCATACCAATACACATGATAATCTCCAGTTCTCCACTGCACGCACTCATGCTGGAATGGATGGCGGCAACCGGCAGTTAGAGCGTGCTCAAAGGGCTTCTGAAGCGGTCAGAAGGCCAGCAAGGCAGGACGGGCCATGCCTGACCAAGGCAGCGTCTGGAAGAGTAATGAGGAATCCACCACTCCGAATAATAGATTACAGTGGGCCCGGCTTGCCTTGGGAGGCGGTAGGTGCAGGAAACCGGGGTTGTGCACAAAAGGAATGGCATGGTCATGCCGGCGTTGCAGCGGCTTGCGCGCATACTTGCCAAAGCTCCTAATATCGGGAGCTCAAGTCCGTTGCAGGCATGTGGGTTTGGATGCAGCTACGTTGCCACCCTGCTCCTTTGCTGTTCGTCTGGTATGATGCTTTCTGGCTGCTGGCGGCCGTGAACTAGTCCAACACTGGCACGCTGGCAGATGAGCTGGTTTACTGTCTTATTACTCAGTATGCACTGCAAGCAGCATTGCTTGACGCCATAGTCAACCGGTGGCAGATGCTTCCGCGTACCTTGAATCGCTTGCTCTGAGCCAGTTTGCAGTTCTATCACCCAGGAACGACAGGAGGGCTCATTCTGAGCGGATACTTGTTGCGTGGAATCAGATGTTGTGGCCTTTCCGCCTGTGTAAGTACGCTACTTTGCTGCGGTGCTGCGGTGCTGCCCAGCATATGCTATTTGAATGCTTACAATAATGTCACCTAAAGCAAGATGTAAACGTCATTGAAGCACTCGGGCTTGATTTTCAAGATGTAGACTAACTTGATTATCCTCCCCTTGGGTATTGAAACAGAGGAGCCTTCTTGTTTCCAAGGCGGAAAAAGTTCAGGGTGACGCCCAGCATGTTGATGTGCCGATCGACCTACTCTTAAGGTAGCTTTACCACCCTATCAGGTTCAAGATGTCACTAGCTTTCCTCTTCCACAGGTAGACAGACGTTTGCCGGGGCCCACCAGCCGTGGAAGGCCGCCCAGCAGTTCATGAGCATTCCAGAAATGTTTTGCTTTGTAGCCTGCAACCTCCTGGGTCGTATCACTTGTCAGACGCGCTCTCGTAGGGATTATTGCCATGCAAGCAGATCCAGCTGCACTGGTGCTGTCTGTCTGCCGCTGCTTTGTTGGGCTCCACCAAGCCTTACAGGCTGGCGTGCTTGTGGGGTCACGGGAGTAGGCCCGCACAGGAACTGGTGGACTGGCACCGGCTCTTTGCCAGGTTTCCATTACCTGTGTTTTTCAACGGATCATAAACTAACCCCTCGCAGTGAGCCGGGGGTTGGACTTGGTCTTCATCAGTGGCTCGCGAATCAACTGGGGCAGGGGCATAGTACCTCCTTGGTTTACTCCTGTTGCTGTTCGCTCTTTTTCCCATTCCAATACGCTGGTGTTGGAGGCTGTGAGCAATGTAGGAGGCGTGGGTACATGGGTTATGGCAGTCCAGTGGCTGCATGTCCGTGCCTGTCTGATATTTGTCCACCTATCACTCAGGTGGCCCCTGAGGTTATCAGTTTGACTACTTAATGTCGCTCCCTCATTGGAGACCTGCGCAAGCATTTTCATGGTTCTCTGAACATAGTTTCTTTATAGTGAGATGGAAGGGTAGCCGCTTTAGCTAGATTATAAGTTTCATGTGAAATACCTTTTGAGGCCGGTGCGGACTGATCCGGAGCAGCAGTGGCAAAGATTTGGCCGGTTTCCTGGGCAGGTGGCAAGAGCTACGTTGAGATATAAACCTGCCACTGTCTAGGTTTGTGAATGGCATAGTGTTTACCCAGAACTAAGGCTTTTCACTCACGCAATTTGTGACCTAAGAGCCCCGGCAAACTTACGTAAACTGCCGGCAGTTAGAACGCCAATTTGCGTCATTTGTTCAGACGCAAAATTTGCATGATGAAAAAATGCCGTCCGGGCCAAGGCCGCGTGACATGCAAAACAGACAAAAGCAAACCCACCTAGCTAAGGTCGGCCTCTTTTCGTTTCCCGCCCTCCTCCCTGTGTTTTGGGGGGTAAGGCGAGCCTTTTGAGATGCAATAAGTGTTCACATGAGCATCAGCGGCCGGGATGTCTGCTGTACGCACTCCACATTGTCGGAGTCTGCAAACATGGACAGTTAAAGTGTTACATAATCAAGAACGGTTTGGGCACCCACACAAGCTGCTACAGTAGGATTATCCGCTTTCACACCTTACCATGTTTACATCCCAAAAATGAGGCTGGATTTTTTGGGGGGGGGCGGGGGGCGCAAGGCAGTTGGAATGTCTACAGAAGGAATGTCTACATGCAAGCATGTATGGATGAAAAAAGGAAAACACTTTGCTGTACTGAGGTGTCTGCGCTGGTTGCTACCTAGACTATGAATTGATAGTGTGGATGCACAATTTTCTCTCGCATTTCCTTTATGGCCGAATGTTCCTGGTGGTGTGCAACGGACGTTTCCATGTGTGTCTGCCGTGCAGGGAGGCTGCAAGAAAAGAAAGCGCAACAACAGCAGCAGGAGACGGAAAAGGAGACGGAGGGGGAGAAAGAGATTGAGCAGCAGCAGGAAAAGGAGGACAACGAGGGGGAGAGGGAAATGGAGTGGGAGAAAGAGAGGGAGAAGGAGAGGGAGGGGGAGAAAGAGAGCGAGCAGCAGCAGGAAAAGGAGGAGGACAGGGAGGGGGAGAGGGAGACGGAGAGGGAGAAGCAGCAGGAGCGAGAGGAGCAGGAGAGGGAAAGGGAGAGGGAGCGACAGGCAAGGGATCAGGAAGAGGCAAGAGCAAAGGAGGAGAATGCAAGAGACCAGGCAAGGGCGAAAGAAGATCCACTGCATGAGCCATTCACCGTTCTGCCTGAGAATGTGCTGAGGCTGACATCCGCGTCCTGGGGGAGCTACGTCACTCCCCAAAATGAGATGGCCATCGTCCTGTTTTACAACGGAACATGTGAGTGCTCAGTGCTTGCATGGCGTCCTCAGGCTTTCGTATTTTCCATCGGTGGCACTGTATTGTTACGACACTAGTGTGTTATTTGTTCTTATAAAGCAAGAGTTTTCTCCAAGAGGGTTTTCTCCAACAGCTAGAATTGGACACCAATTTTTACTGCCAGTAATTACCATAAAAAGCAGTAGTATACAATTTCCAGGAACATGATCTGAATTCACGGTGGGCTCTATGCAGCAATCTGGTGCAGACTGTAGTGTAGCTGCTCTGTTTGGAATTATGGGTAAACCTGCCCTACCGCCCAACAAGCTCATTGTAGAATTCCTGGGAGGTCGGTTAGGGCTGCTGCTCACCAAATTAGTCTGCATTCTTTTTCTTTGTATTTTCAATCATGTCATGTTATCCTCTATTTATGCATGAGAATCATTGACAACCCTCCCATAATGTTTTTTGATATTTTGAACATGCACCTCCTAGCACAGCATGGACGCGTAAAGTCCGCTCATCAGTGGCCAATTTTCTTATTATGACTTCGATGCTCGACCTTGCCGTTTTGCGACATGCCTTTCGATAGGCGCGTCGCGGATTGGTCATGTGTCCTGTCGCCACGCTGTGATTACTCTGAAGAACTGCCATCTAGCAGGAAGTTATCTCACATCGGTTTATCCTGATATGGATGCCGACTTACTGCATTGTAGTCGTGGCAAAGACTGATGTTAGGTACTTGACTTAACTTTGATCTTAATCACCCTGCATGTGTGTGGCGAAACAAGGAGTATGTAAGCTACGTCTGATGCAATCAAGCCAGTTATGTCTGATAATCAGCTATGCACTTGAATGCTCCATCTCGTTGACTTGGCTTCATTTCGTGGCAGGCCCTGATCACGACCTTCTCGTCCTGTCAAATTTGGCGGAAGATATGCGAGGGTATGTGATTCATGCATTCATGCCTGCAGCTGAGCTTGCATGCTCCCCACTTTCATGAAAATGCCCAACTACAGGCAACATGAAATGCATCTCTGGTGCAGAGGCCTGCGTATGCATGTTCCATGTAGAGCACCCCCATGCACGTAATACCAAGGGCAAGGAAAATAATTGACTGGGTTAATCTGCTTGCGGGCTACTTTAATTGGGTTTATACTGTCTTCTTTTGACCATAGCGTGCCTTTTCCTCCATGGTGTAAACCGTTACACGTGTGAGTAGCAAACAGAAGACCGGGGATAAGCCCCCCAGTGAGCTAGTTAATAGGTTGCTCCCAGGCAGGAGCAGGGTTCTTACATATTTCCCAGATGGCTTTTTCAAGGGTTCATTTGATGGTCAACAACTTCCTTGTGTGGCGGTCATTCTTGGGTGGCCTTGCACAGGATCATGAACGTCGGCGTCATCGACTGCGCCGCAGAAACCCAGTTTTGCAGCAAGGTAATTAATCAGGCGGAGCCAATTTTCGGAAGAACCGTTGGGTTCGCCAGAATTGGCGAAGCTTATACACGTGAGAAAACATAGGAATAGGGGATGAAAATCCGTCAATCCATCCATACATCCACCGACTTTGTCCCGAATTTGCAAGCATAAGGGTGAGGCTCTTCAGAAAATTGGCTCCGCCGTAGAGTTTCAACGGGCAAGTTGCAAACATGCACGTTACTTGATAATTTTATCTGGGCGGCCATGGCCTCTGCTGTGTGTGGAAAGCTTGCAACTAAACAAACCCTTTCTGCTGCTTCAAATGGGTGATGCCTTGCACTGAGAAAAACCAGTTTCAGTAGCAAAAGACAGTGTTCATGTGAATGGGCCAGTATCCGGTGGAAATTCGGCGAGCATCCACTCTCCTGATCATTTAATGTTTCTACTTAAGTGTCTTGCAGATTGAGGAACTGCGCTGCAACATGCGAAGAGCTGCCCATGTGAAGGTGCAGAAACTCCCCCAGGCAACATGTTCATTATCTGTATCGGTTTGAAAAAAGGAACATTGTAGGGCCCTAATAAGACATACAGTCAGCCATGCCACCCTTGCACGAGGCAGATTTTCTCCTTACAGTTACTGCTTTCGAACTATGTTTGCAGTTTGGTGGCTATAACCAGCAGGACATTTGCGTGTTTATGCATGCACAGGTTGTCAAACCAGCTGACCTGTTTGGTGCCTTTTTCGACTCAACGTTGTGTGCCCGAGTTGCTGCCTGTCGGCTCACCA
Source organism: Mesostigma viride (assembly GCA_009746045.1). Classification (NCBI taxonomy): domain Eukaryota; kingdom Viridiplantae; phylum Streptophyta; class Mesostigmatophyceae; order Mesostigmatales; family Mesostigmataceae; genus Mesostigma; species Mesostigma viride. The sequence goes on along the minus strand of RPFO01000102.1, from coordinate 1,957,019 downwards.
GAGGGGCATGCAGGAGCTCCCCGCCTTGGTGGTGTTCCCGTTTGGAGATGACAAGCGGGGCAGCACCTACAAGGGCACGGCACAGCCTCCCTCTCCCATGGACTTGAGAATCTTCGCAATGGCCGGTGTCCACAACCATGTGGTCTCAACCAGCTCCACGACGTGAGTCACTAGTGGGGTTGGGCGTGGAGAGAGTTTCCCTCTTTGACATTCAGATACATCCGTAAGGGTCTGGCTATGGAATCGTTCGAGTAGGCTATGCCTAGCTGTGGCTGAGATCGAACCAACGCATGGGTAGCCTAGTTTCATTTTGCCAAAAAGGCAATTTTCTGTAAATCAGTAAGTGGAAATTTGCCCATTTGCACCCAAAAATCTGTCGGCATGAATGTGAAACTGGTTGAAATTCTCTCAAAGCCCAACGCCCCATTGCTACACTAGCAGGCATCCTATGTTTTTGTTTACAGGTGCTTTGAACACTCCTAATGGGAAAGCTTTCCGACTGGTAGCATGGGATTAAGTAGCACAAGTACCCAGATTTTAGGGGTACTGGAACTTACTGAAGCAATACTGGCCGTTTCTGTCTAGAAGGCAGGAAAAAGTTGATTACATGCCCAAAGCTGCGGATATGGTTCGACGGGAGGATTTTAACCCGCATACTTTTCTGACATGTGTGCCGTGTGCTTCTAAACACGTACCGGGAAAGAGGCGTGCAACATGGGGTGAAGACAGGTGAAGTAGAGTTGAAGGGGAGGTGAAGAAGAAGGAAGGAGAGCTGAAGGAGAGGGTTGACAGTTCATCCTAAGTGGGAGACTAGTTAGGTTGGGATGATGAGCCATAAGGGACAGCATGAAGTACCGGATCTCTTTGGAAAATTTTCATTTCCTCAATTCAAGAAAGACGGCCTCAATGTGGGGGTGAATGGGTGCCTGAGCCATGAAAAAGCTTACAACAAACAAGGGCCACTTTATGCCGGTGGATCAATCTTTTGACTGCAGAAAACCTGAATAGTTGCATTTGCATGTAATCAGGCATTATGTTGGCCTGTAATCTTCTGTTGTGCTGCTTTTGTCTTTTAGTTGTAACTAGCTTATGACTTTTTCTGAGACTCTAGGGGTCAGCACAATCGGTGTACTGTGCGTCAATGTGAGTGGGTGCATTTCTAATCATGTCGGTCTTGTCTAGACATTGGCCTTCTCATCTCCCTATAAGAAACGTAGGTAATTATCGGTTTTCCACGCATGCACGCACTCATTTACGGTCATTGGCCCCATGGAGGGCTAAGAGCAACTGTGGCTTCTGAAACGTGGTGGCTGGCACCCAAGGTGCAGTGACAACATAGCTGACCATACTGACAGCACAACTTACTGATTTGCTAATACTACTATGTCTTTGGGGTGTTTGACATATGTGCCTGTTCTGCTGTGATGTCGCCTCCCAGGTATCTGGATGCTTTTGTCAACCAGCCAGCGCCTTCTGTTAAGGTGGGTGTGACAGCAGTCAGTGGAACGCATCATGTTGTATGTGCTATTAAAGGCGGACTTGGATGGGCCCTGCCCTCTGGGCCCCTGTCTCGCTGCCTGACAGCTCGCTCGTCCGGCCAGCTGGTTAGCAGCTTGGTGGGTGGGCAGGCGGGCTGGCAGGCGGGCAGGCTGGTTGACCAGATCAGAGGCTCTGTCAAGGTCAAGTCCACCTGTGATTTCTCCAGGGGTCTTACATTTCATGCCTTCTCTGTACGTACCTGGTGCCTCACCAATTTGTTAGCTTGAGTCCCACTTTTTCCTGTCCTGCCGGCAGAGGGGCTATGTGGCTGCTCAGGGCCATCCTGTGCTTTTCTATGCATGGGTGGACTAATTGGAATCATGTGGGCTGCACCTGTGTCTTGCCTCCACTGCTGTTGCAGGCGATCCTCTTTTCTGACAAAGAAGCAACTCCCTGGGTGTGGCACGCGCTCTCTGCAAAGTTTGAGCGGGACCTGGTGCTGTATTTTGTCCATGTAAGTTCATGAACCCAGGTGACTGCAGTGACAACGCGGAATGCCTCTATTTGTGCGGTATCCCCGCAAGACTTCCCAAGCGAGGCACGCATTTTCCTAAAGTTTGTACTGGTCACGTGCACGTTGTTGCAATGCCGCTCTAATTGCATGCCACCCTTGTTTGGAAGCCTTGACCGAATTCTGGTCTGAGCTACAGTTGTGTCAGCAACGTTACGTTTATTCCTTGGTGGGGTAACAATCAGGGCCAGTTGTAAGTCTTTCACTTCCCAAAGATCAGCAATGGAGCTGGCACCAGCAGAGTGCCACTTCTGTCAATTCAGCTCGTAGAATACTGTTGCCATGCAAGAGAAAGTGCAGTTAGCATTTCCTCTTTGGGGGTCATTGGGGCGCCCTTTCGTCAGGACGTTGACTTACCTCCCCATCTTACCGGCACCACCCCGGAGGACATCGTGTGTACCAGGTACAAAGTCTGTACGCCGTCAACGCTTCAGTAAACAGTGCACCTGTTTCGTATGGTAGTGTTATGCCTGCACGGCATCACCCAGGTGCGGGCTGGTCCAAACTCAAATTGCATACACCGTGCATGGCCCAGTTTGCGCCCTTTGTAGCGGGGATCAGTAACTATCACTACCAACGGCAGGTCCAGCCCCGTTTGAGCCCCTCTTGCAGGATGAGACCGGGCCATGAGAACCAATGAATGTCCTTTTCTGAGCAATAATCCTCCATCAGAGAGCGAGGGCAAGGGCTTAAAGCTTGGGAACTTGATGGCGAGGTTGCACGGCTGGCGGCCACGCATGAGGACAGCACAAAGGCCAAGAGCCTCAACGCTTGGCTGATTGCTACATGTCTGTGCAGTCATGTCTGTAAAGTCATGTCTGCCAATGCCGCCCCGTCTAGGCTTTAGCATGCGGGTGGATTCATGAGACTTCTTCTGCTACTTTAACTTTTCCAAGGAACTGAATTAGGGTCTGTGGCCTGCCCACTTGTGGCAGTGAAAGAAGATAGGGCGCCCTCCCTCCTCGTTGTATAAGGGTTGAAGGTTCCTTTACTCTGTCCTGGCAACCACGTGACACAGTTACGTGTTTTATCAATTATTAATTAATTAGTTAATTAATTAAGGAATTGAATTAACCATCATGGATCCAACCTTGATTATGGATTAGCCGCTCTGTGCTAGCATGCACCTACAATTAGTATCTGTACAGGAGCGGATCGCCAGGGCGGTTTCATCTAACCACAGCGCCAGAGCTGGCTCAAACATGGGCATAATGTGAAATGCCTCGGCATTGTGCGTGCACGGGTCCCATCCTCTATCTTACACTTTTCCTCTCCTTTTTTTCAGTGAAGCCATTTGGACTTTCAAAGCTGTAAGAAGCTGATGTGTGAGTGGCACCTGTTGTTTGTTGATTGGCTTGTGCGCAGGTGACCGACGTGAAGACGGACTTGTTTGCGAAGCGACACCGGGTGGACTCGCTGCCCTGCATTCTGGGGATTACGAGCAGAGGGGTTGAGATCCGGCACCCCCCAGGACGTGTTCAACCGTCATACCTGGCGACGTTTCTTACGCGTGTGCTCGGTGAGTAGCGGCTCGGGATGAGCTGCAGTCAACTACCCCCTGAGAGTTCATTTTCAGGTCATGGTATGCTGCCCAGCTCATGTCATCGCCAGCCCTAGGTGAACCTGACAAATTGCTTTCGTCCTTTAGTCTTGCAGTATTGCAATTTTTGGTGCGCCATGACTTGTCGTGTCATAGCCTTTGGCATGGCTTACCCTGGCTGGGAGGCACCTGGATCCTGTAGGACTAGGTGTGGGATTGTAGGACAATGGCCGCTCATGCCGCTTGCGACTGCCTGGATTGGCATTGGCCTGCAGATGCGGACAAGGAAGAAAAGGCAAAGCAACCAAAAGCTGAGGACGACAGAGGCAAGGCCAGCATCAGTGAAACAAAGGGGCCTTCCACGGGGAGCGAGAACCCACGGCCAACAGTTGGTGCAACCAGCGATGAAGGCAGCATTCGTGAAACAAAGGGGTCTTCCACGGGGAGTGACAACCCACGGCCAACAGTTGGTGCAACCAGCGACGAGGGCAGCATCAGTGAAACAAAGGGGTCTTCCACGGGCAGGGGCAACCCACGGCCAACATTTGGTGCAACCAGCGACGAGGGCAGCATCAGTGAAATAAAGGGGCCCTCCACGGGCAGGGGCAACCCACGGCCAACAGTTGGTGCAACCAGCGACAGTCTACCCGTGTATCCCTGGCACCGGGCGCGGTACGACCCCTTCTTCTGGCCATCATACTACATCCTGGAGCTGACGTCAGCGTCCTGGACATTAATCGCGTGGCTGAGGTCTTCCTCGTGGAATTCCGTTATGGCTGCCAGGGACCAGATGAGCATCGTCCTCTTCTACAGTTTGCCATGTGAGTGGCCTTGTGGTGTGTGCTGGTTTGGAATCATAAGTTTCGTGCATCTGAATATCACTGGTTAGAAGATCCGTGCGGTTAATGTGAGCATTCATGCAGTAGCACGTGTAGTATGGGGGTGCTCTCCTTCTGGTCATCAGGCCCTCTTCAAGATCTAGATGGTGATGCTCCTTGAATGTCCCAGATGCAGCACGAGTAAGCTCCCCCCCTCCCCCCCCTTCTATGTAACCATTAATAGAATCCTTGCTGCCCATATATGTCCCTCCAGCTCCTGAAGACCATCCACCCGCCTGTGACAATGAGTCGAAACAGTTAGTATAGTGGCAGGCTTGGTCCATGCTACGACATCCTAATGCCATGCCAGGCCTGTACTGATTGTTATGTTGGTCCTTCGCGTCATGTTCCCATGACCTTGCTGTGCCGGTTGCAAGTTATAAAGCCAGAATCCTTGTTGTGCATGAGGCTGGTATACACCATCATCAGCCCAGCAAGCGCATAGTCTCGTATCTTCTAGCGGGACGCTGTTGTATCACTAGCCTTCTTTGGTGCACAAAAGCTGTCGACGAGGTGTGGCAAGATCGGTGGGAGCTTTTTGCTCCGAACAAGTATGGTGGTCCCAAGCTTGCACCCCATGATACGGCCCATGGTGTGTGCTTGTGTACTGAGGTTAAGACATACACCGTTCTAGTGGAAGCAATGGGGGGTCCGTATTCCATTGGCAAAAGGGCCGGAAAGGCTGAGATACGCCAGGATAGAAAGAGCACCGCTTTTTGTGGGAACAGATACGTTAATATCGGCCTCAGACTCCCACAATGTATGTTTTTTGCCTCTCATTGCTTGGCAGGCGACGAGTGCGGCGATCTGAGGAGCAAGCTGGAGGCATCGGGAAAGGAGTTGCAAGGGTATGTCGTGTTTTAGTCTCGACAGCAGTCCAGGTTGTATTACCTGGTTAAAAGTCTTTGGAGGAGCTGCTAGAGTATGTCAGGTGGCAGGTTTCAGGGATCAGAGCTGTAGCCATATGCGTCCGCCGTTCGCAGCAACGACCACGACCTGTTCGTTCTTCCTCACCCAGTCCTTCAGACTGGAAATTTGGTTTTTGTAATAACTATTACGTATGCCACATTTGGATGCCTCTGCGATTGTGCATGTTTCGACAAAGCATGAGACCAACTTGAAAAGGTGGAAGTCACAAAAGTACAGGTTGCCCTTGGTGTAAAGAGCCAGCATTATTACTGCCGTCAGAAGAGCACAGCAACGTTGAAACGCCACAAAACAGGTCATATTTACCCATGTCTTTTTCTCATAGTACCTTGTAGAGACATTTAAGCCTGCATAGACATTGCCTATGGATGCTGTGAGAAACATAAGCTATTACATGAGTATTCAAAGCTGGTGTTGTTTAGGCAGATTGCAGTGCTCAATTCCAGCATCGAGTGTTCCCTACAGTTGGGCGCTTTGAGAGTTAACATGTGATTTGCCTGTTTTCCTGTCAAACTATATACCAAGGTATATTTCACATTATGTTTTGGAGTCAGCCTACTGGTTTGCTGAGTCATAAACAACAAGGTTAGCGTAACCCGGCAACTGCATTGCCTGATATCTTATGATGCTGTTGGCCAACCGCTGTCTTGCCAACTTCTTTTCCTTGCCGTTCTTTTTCCCTGTGCATGCAGCATAATTAACATTGGAGTGGTGAACTGCGTGGCTGAACGAGTGCTGTGCAAAGCGGTGGGTCGCGTTCATTCACCAGACGGCCCCACGCAGCAAAGGCAACCTTGTTTGGTTAAGCATGGGACATCTCGTTTTTTAGACCATGCATGGTCTTTGTAGAATGCAGACAAGATAAAGGAATGCACAAATTAGAATATGTAACTCAGTTGACAAGGAAAAAATCAGGGGGATTTAAGAAGCAGCCCTGATTGGAACTTTGAAACACAGGTGTGCAAGAGCTGAAATGAGCCTGTGGGGCAGGTGTGGGCTGGTTTGTTATGTAGCCTGCCGACTCTGCCTTCACAAAACATGTAAGGAGATAGATGATTGGCTATCTTCGTGAGCTCTGAGTATGATGTGCCAGCTGCTATGAATAGCAGAAATTACTATGACAACTTGGTGAACGAAAGCAACTGATGTCAGAAACTAAGCTGTGAAATGCTCTGGTGATTGATGCCGCATTGTACGCAACTGAACGTCTTAAAATTTGTTTTGAAACCAAGCGTATAGGGCGCAGTTTTCCATTCGGGGCTTGTGCTGTCTTTCATTTGTGCCTATTTCGGACCACCACAGGAAAACGTTTCTGAGTTCCCCAGCATCAAGGTCTATCCATTTGGTGGCTGGCAGGGAGGCATCCAATACCCTCTCACGCTTCGGCCACTGGATACCCATAAGCTGAACATGTTCGCGGCGACGACACTGCCTGGCTTGGCACCCCCCGTGGCGGCTGAGACGTAAGTCGCATCTCTGGCTTCGCATGTGGTGTCCCAACCACTGTGTTCAATGACCCCAAAGCTCCTCTGGCCACCTTGGTTGCACCTGTGCACCTGTCCATCCACCTGAGAATTCACCAACACTGAATAGATGCATGTGCTGCTCAAAGTATGGCATGTGATGAGAGGAATGCACTAGTGGTCTAGCTAGTCAAGGGAATACGTATATGTGCAAGAAGACACCAGTTTTGGCCAAATATCCGACTATCCAAGTAAGGAATGTCACTTTGTGTGGTTGTCGATAATATGAACAGTCGACTGGTCACAGCCTTGCCAAATTTTCATCATATCCTTTGTTCCTTTGCCAGCTCTCTTCCGCATCTCCCGCAACCTGCATCCTGCATTTGCATGGGTGCCCGCGTCTTTGGCGCTCCGTGCATGTGTGCTTTGCTAAGCAGCAGAAAGCTGATTGCCGATTGGTTAGCAGGGTAGAGTGGCGCCGTGCTCTGGGTAACAATTGCATTGGGTTACCCCATGGTATAGGGGTGTAGGATGAAGACGCTGAACCTTTGCATTTACATTTCTAAATGTCCATGGAAATCTTGTCGGCTTCCATAGCCATGGGAGGGCCATCGCAGATCTTTAGGCGGAAAAGATTTCAAAGTGCTACATCGGCTTTCCGGATCACTGGATGTTAGGTTAGTCAGGGAAAAAAAGGAACCTGTTGTGAAGCCCAATCCTCATGTTCACCTAAGGTGGAAAGTTTTTCGTACAGCTGGTCTGGGCACCTTGCAAGAATAGTAGGCTCGATGTTGCATCCCTGGTGTTGCGTATTGGTAGAAACTGATGTGATTGCCTTGGGGCCAGAAGTGCATGGCCTGCTTCATACTCCTATTTGGTCGCTGGTTTTTTAACCGGGCTTTGTTGGTGCGTTTGCTTCCTTTCACCCTTCCTATTTCTGGATCACAGACTGTGCACTGTGCTCGAGAGCAACAAGCACTTTCCAAAGGTGAGCATTCCTTGGGCCTATTGCAGTCTCTTGCCTGTCTTTTGCATGGCAGTCTGACCTGCTAACAATATCTGTTTCTGGCGTCACTTTATCTCTCGTGATTTTTTACGATCAACGGCTTTTCGGTTTGCTAACTATCGTGCTGGTTTCTTACGACATGTATACAGGATGCTTGCAGATGGGCGCTTTGATTTGTTTATCCATTTCAGCCGCTTGCCTGTGCTTGTGGCGTTTTGGCTACCCAGAAGCATACTATCTGCAATTTTGTTCACCTTTCTACAAAGCTAGACCTTGGACCCTGCATAATATTAGTGTTGAACATTCTTGCCAAGTGAGCTGTATGGCTCGTTAATGATGTAGTGTCAACCGTTGATATTGTAACTTGTAAGCATGGCTATGGGTATGCTTTATGAAGAGGTTAACGTGCACCTTTTATGTCGTGCCATTTTGTTGTTACTCGTGAAGACTTAAGTAATATTTTGAGACTTGAGCTGGGCCTTCTGGAGTATCCTTCTTGGAATTTGGTTGGGAGCTAGTACAGCCTCTTGCCAAGCTCGCTTTACTGTTGTCAGCATATGCATGATGTGAGGGGAAACGCCAACAACGTGATACAATCTTGCGTCACCGCTGCAGGCGCCAAACGACCAACCATAATTTCCAGTGTCACAAGATTGTTGACCATCTTTTTAATTGTTCTTTCTCTTTGGCGTGTGACCACGCAGATGGTCTATTTCAAGGCCAAGTCACCCCCTGGCTGGATCTGGGAAATCCTGGCAGCAAAGTATCACAATCGTGTCGATTTTGTAGAAGTAGAGGTGAGTTATCCTAATGATGTCCCCCTCTATAGCATGACCAGCTGAATGGGGTCTTCCACCAAAACATGCCTACCAGTTTTGACCTTGCACCTTTCCTTCATTCAGTTAATTAATTTGCTTCATGCACAACCGTATCAAACCACAAATTGTAGGAAGGGAAGCTTATTGCAGGTCATCATCACACAGAATAAGCAAAGATGCAAGCGATGTTCAACGTTTCTTTCCACGGCTGGGATTTGAACTGCATTGTTATGTTGGGCTGTAAGGTTTCTTATATATCCACCAAGGGTTTGATTAGGTATCGACACCAAGGTTAGCCAATCTAACCATTCCTTGTATGTCTTCGTAAGAATGCTGCCTTGTCTGCATTTAGATGTACTGATGACTATGCATGTGCAGGTTGTTACGGATGTGCTTATACAAGGCTTGTTTGCTTACCAACACACTTACCTTTTGGCCATGATTATGTTGCTTTGATGAGATTTGTTTTGTTGACGCTTTCATTGGAGCCCGTATATGTGCTTTGGTTTACTGTCTGTCCCTGGCAGCAAGGAGAACCAGGCAAAGCCTGCATTGACTTGTTCAATCCTGGACTGGATCGTGAGGTGTCACGACCGTCAGTCTTCGGCGTGACAAACAGCAGAGGGACAGAGGTCGGGCCGAAGGCAGTGCAGTATCAGGGAAGCATGATCAGCGCACCCAGCTTTGCTCAGTTTATGGCTGACATGGAAGCAGGAACATTGGAGTACAGTCTGCTGGGAAAATGGCTAACAACAGGTGTGCGTTGGATTGCCAATGTTTTCCGGTAGGCTCCATCTTGATTTTTCACGAAGAGTAGACAGCATATTTTGTGCATGTTTGTGGCAGGCCTTCAACGTCATTCTGCAACTATTCAGCCAGTGAGACGCCATTTACAAATCCGCGTACCAAGCGCATGGGGACCAGCAAACATGCGTCGCCCTGTAGTACACGCCCTGTTGTGTTCTATATTCTGGAACTTGATCGTGTCGTCATCCATGAACGTGACCTTGCATTTGGTGATGGCACTGTTGAGCCAAGCCTCCATCGCCGGCATCAGCATACACGCTTCCGCGCCGTTACTAGGGCAGGACCTTTAGAATGACTATACCATGGAGATCGTGACGTGTACAGGGCGTTCCTTATGTAATGTATGCCGATCTCACCTCCGTAGTATATCATTAACAATAATATTTATTAATTAATGTACACGTGACAATAAATATTAATTAAGGGGACGTGGCGCGCCGAATATTTTCCGCGCCAAAAAATTCGCGGTACCGTCCGTACGGTGTATAATGTGTGCCCGGACCGCTCAACCCTCGCGGAGGTGGCCATGGCGGCATGCCTTTATGCAATATTAATCGATATGGCACTTAAACAGCTAGAAAAAATGCTTGAATTTCGCAGAAGATTAGTTGATGACCTCATGTCATGGCGGAAAGTTTACGGTTTGCAATATCGCTAATTTCTCGAACGGCTACGGGCGCGGGGGTCCAGGATATAATTTCTCTTGCGGATCATGAAATTTAATGCAGGTTTACGGCAGCTATTGTGAGGCAACGTAGGCTCTAAAGAGCGATTATGAAGCTAACTTAATGGTGTTGTCGAGTTTGTGCCGAAGCTTCCCGGTTTCTTTTACATTTCCGGCATTCAAGGTAAGAACCTACGCAGGCATGCGCATGTCGCCTTCGACGTATTCACGGAAGGCGCACCTTCCTTGTTCGCCTGATCAATGGATGATGTCTTTTATTGTTCGAGCTTGCGTGCCAGTTTATGCATGAAACATTTCCACGCAGGCAGGTGCAATAACGTCGGCCTTTCGCCTTTTTTTCGGGCAGTTTCCCTGCAGGAAGCGCTCCATTCCTTTCGGTTGCATCGTCAGATTCCTAGCAATTTCGTACAATTTCGTGTAGTTTGTGGCTGGCATGCTTAAGGCGCCGAGGTCAAGTTGTTGGTAATGTGTTGACATTTGTTTTCCATAATCCTTTGGACATGAGCTTGCTCAGACGCTTTGTTATGTGCCGGATCTGACACGCCTGTTTTAGTAAAGACATCCGGCATGTGCCTAGAGGCTAACAAGCTGGCATCAGCTTTTTAGCAAATTGCCATATTGGAAAGGAAGGTGAGAGTGGTTCTTTTGCTGGCCATACTGCATGAGTGGCATTGCATTAGATAGGTGTTTTTATTGCTTTCCTTGAGCTATAACCATTAAGACTTCCCTGCTATGTGTGCAGCAAGGCAAGCTGGATAGGATGTGAATGCATGGCAGATGTCCAGCATGTATGATTTGCTGCCAAGTTTGCAGGCTGCAGTTGCCTCTACTGCTTGGGCAGTCTTTCTAAGGTTTTTACACGTATACTTGCTGAGTTCTTGGCATAAACTTACATGGTAACCTTGGGCTGAGCATAGTGTATGCTCTCTTGGTGCGTGTATGCCTAGCGAAGGTGTTGCTATGCGCACGCTGGCAAGGCTGGCCATGCTGAGGGCAGGGGAGGGCAGATGAGGTGCCTAGCCTTTTCTTATGTTGTGTGATCGAGTTGGGCATGTTTTTTGGCTTCTTGGATGGAAAACATGCTGTCTAGGTGGCCTTATACACAGAAAAACCTCATTTAGCGTATGTTCAGGTTTTAGCACGCAAAACCTTATAACTTGAGCTAGACTTGTCGGAATGACCTGGGACTTGGACCACTGCTGTCCCCCTGTTAGCCGGATTTTCGCTTGATTTTGTGGCCTTATCTGAAGTGTTTATGATATGTTTATTCCCAATGTCCGGTAAAAAAAGACCTGTTTTGCGGGAAAATTAATAACTGTTCAAGGTTTTGCCATTTCCATGATGTAAATAGCTCAGCAAGCTACACACTCAGGGAACTACAAATGGTTGATTTTTGGTTGCCAACAAATGTGTGCATTGGCTGGGGCATACCCAGCCCTAATTAGCGTCTTTTTCTATTTATAGTGCAATATTGGCGTATACTTGGGGGTAGTACCCCCAACAAGTGCATGGACAAGTCACAAGAGATGTTATTTAGTGCCCGCAATCATATTTCAGCATTGTGCAATTGAATTTCAAGTGTTATTACCATAGTTCAATTTTTAAGGGTTTTGGGGTGCCACCTCCCCTTAACTAATTAACTAACACGTAACAGCGTTACGTGAGCATAAGTCCTCAGTACAGTCGAGAGTGGGATGGGATGGAATGGGAGGGGAGGGAGGGAGCTCTAGCTATCTAAGGCCTATTTACGATATTGTGGGCACCACGGCCCGAACCACTGTGAATGCCATACTTGGTCACACGCGGAGCCCCCACTGACTTGGGGGTGGTCTCCTTCATGACTACCTGCCCCCTATCCTTGCGAACCATCTGCCTCCAGATGACAGACATGCCAGGGGGCTGCCCTGGCGTGAGCCCACAGTTGCGACGTGGGTAACACATATCCATGCCTAGTAGCCTACTATCCCGGAAAGTCCACGGATGGCGCCCCGGCCGCGCTCGGCCCGGGGCACGCAATGTGAGAACAAAACGCCCAGCCGGTTGGGCGGGCTTGGTGCCTGCTGAGCTATCCATCGTGTGTGTAGACCTGATCTGTGTGTGCGAGGTGCCCGGCTAGGCCCAGGCGCCTGTGCCTAATAATATGGGAAGCATATGATAAATCACCACGAGCCACGAGCCACGAGGTAGCCATGGCTGACGGCGGCGCTCATAACTTTCACGTTTGAGCACCGAATTTAGTCGTGAATATCACAATCGCTTCGTCTTTCTAAGACGCACATGCTGATATAATTTTCCGACGCTATTACGCAATATACGATGAGCAAACGCCCATCGACGCAACGCAGCCTGACGGCTGCGCTCGGCAATGAAAATACGTCTGCAGCTCCGGCTGCAGCTTCGCCGTCAGGGCCGGAAGGCAGTGGTGACACTAGTCGCGCACTGGTGGCCGCCCAGCACCCTCCCGGGCTTCCTGCCTCGCCATCGGCCTCGCCAGACCCTAAACGCAGCCGCTCATCCTTTCCACGCGAACCGCGTTTCAAGCTAAAAACCTTCAATGTCGACGATTACGACTGGTACAACATTGCCCCGTGCACTGCTCTGGAGTGCATTTTCTTCGGGGATTACGCCTCGCTCCTTGAGCTGTGCCTCCACCTTCACAGCATCAATCGCCTTCTCGAGCCAAATGGCCGCAGGCTTCAAAGCCGAGATCTGCTGCTGACGGGCCTCCACTACAACCGGCCTGACCTTCAGCACCTGATTCTCTGCTCACTCCTCAAGAAGTCTGACGGCGAGATCTGGGCCCCCACCATCTCCGCAGCCACATTCCGTTACATCCTCACGGAAGCCTTCCAGCAGCACGTGACCCCCCTTGCCGCAGATGTGGCGGCAATGGGCGGCACGCTGGCCAGCTACTGAGCTCCCTCACATTTCCACCACCGTCACCTCCAGTCCTCCACCCTCCTCGCCTCCACCTCCACTGCCACCTCCACCTCCACCGCCGACATCAAAGCCCAGCTCCTCGACATCGACCAGCGTCTTAAGAACAATGCCATCGCTATCGAGGTCCTGCAGAACACCGCAGGCCTCACCGCCCAGGCAGTGAAGGACATTGCCGCCAAGCCAGCCCCGGCTGGCCTGGCCGGCGATGCTCCTCCCATCACCACCTGGGCGGACATGCTTAAGCAACACACCACCTCCACCACCTCCGCCGTCGCAGCCCAGCTTCAACGGCAGACGCTTGACCTCCGCGAGGAGGCCGAGCTCGCCAAGCGCAGCCTCAACGTCATTGTCAAGAATCTCAAGATGGAGGAAGGTGAGAATTCCGAGAAGCTTGCGCGTGCTTTTGAGAGAGAAATCCTTGATCGCATGGGCCTTACTGGTGAGATCAAGCTGGCCGCCCACCGCCTTCCCCGCGCGCGGGGTAAGGCAGGGCGGCGCCCCCGCTCCTTCTCACCTTTAAGACCCCGGCGGACAAGATTTCTTTTCTCAGACGCCGCAAGCGGCTCGAGAAGACTCTCTTCACCCTTGACGACGACTTGACCCTGGCGCAGCAACAACGGCGACGGGAGCTATGGCCGACCTACCTCCAGCTCCGGCAGACCAAGGCGGGGCAGCCGGTGTACTGGAAGGGGGCGGCCATCTACGTCGGCCACAAGCCCTGGCAGGTGACCCCCTCGACCACCGCGGCCCCAGCGACTCCAGACGCCCCAGCTTAGGGGAATACAGCAGTAGTAGTGTAGACTAGATAGACCGTGGCCATGTACATGTACGCCTCCTAGAGGCCCTATCCCAGCTAAGCCACGCGCTTTATTTAATCGTGTACATGTGTGCCTATGATGAGCCACACTCCAGATGATGCCTAGCTTTATTTAGTTATGCTGTGCCCATGCAGGGAGTAGCTCTCTGCTGAGACGCCATGCCCTAGCTTCTTTGTATAGCTATGCTGATCTTCCCCCCCATGACAGGCTCCCCCTTCGCTGGGCATAGCTTGAAGATCATGGGGATGCACGTGCCCTGGTGCACCTAGAGCAAGGGTCCTTTACATCCGCACCCTTAATTGCAGGAAGTAGCTTAGGATGTATGATAGGCCATATGCCCCCTCTCAAGGGCTATGTGCTACATATACTCCCAACGGAGTTATGTTACAATTCAATTCAATTCAATTCAATGATAAATCAGCATACAAATCCTCATGGCCAATGTGCAGGCTAAATGGTATATTGAGCACACCACGTAGCATCTTGGTGACTGTGCCGTCGAGTTGCTGCTCCAGCTCGTGCGTCAGTGTCCACGTCTCGGCTCCATAGGTCAGGGTCGTCAGGATGACGACCTTGAAGAGGTCGAGTTTGACAGTCCGGGGCAGGGCGTGGGGCTGCACTCCACCAGCGACGGTGCTCGTGGAGCTGTGCCCAGGCCAATCCGGGTCGTCATGTCGTCCTCGCAGTCGGGGAGCCAGCTGTCGAGCAGCTTGAAGCAGCCGGAAGCGAGGAAGGGCACTGGGGGGTCGTCTAACAGGCGGAGCTCAGGGGGGGGGGGGGGGGGGGCGGCCAGGCCGAGCCGCCATGGCTTCCGTCTTGGGGCTGATTTCGAGTTCAACAGCCCAGGCCTCGAGAGCCAGGCAGTCCAACCAAAGTTGGGCAGAATCCGGCTGCTGAATATGCGTGATGTCATCGGCAAAAATGAGCTCAGCGAGTAAATTCCACTTGTTAGCCGGCCCCCCTGCCCCCGGCCCGTTCTGAAGGTCAACGCAATAAAGATATCTAACACTATATCTCTAGATTTTTGACCGTGAGTTCAAGGCGCTGCCCCCCCTTTTCTTTTGGTACTGTAAAATTTACCACGAAAAAGGGACGGACGCGTACCAGGCACTAGTACTGGCACACAGCTGCATGGCCCCCTCTAGTCTGCTGTCTACCTAGTCCAATGTAGCACTTGTAAGCACCTTACATGGTGCAGGTACATAGGTGCGGCAGAGGAGCTCGTCGGCACGCTGGACATCCCGGCGAGCCACGCCCAGCTGCCCGCTGCCGGCCCGGCATCGACCCGCGCCTTCAGCACCTCGCTGGCAAGCTGCCTGCGGCAGGAGCCCTGCTGCCCCCCCGCCGCCCGCCCCGCTTCACCAGCCTGCACCGGCTCCCCGCCGTCATCCAGGCCCAGCAAGCCCTGCACGACAACCGCGACCCCGCCCGCTACGCCCGCCTCAAAGCCGAATACCACTCGGCCATCCGGCAGGCGACCAAGGAGCAGGAGGACCATGTCCACGAGTACTTCGCCTGCACCTCAAGGGCCAGCACGGCAAGTATGCCTGGACCCGCCTGTGTCACGCCCAACGGCCAGCCGGCGGCGTGCAGCCGACGCTGCGGACGCTCTCTGGCTCACCGCAGCTGCCAGCAGCTCAGTTGACCAGTGGTATTCCTCGATCCCAGTCCCGGCGGCTGCTCGGCGCCCCCCCGCCGCCTCCGCCGCTTGGCCCTCTGCATGGCGGCCGAGCGCCTGGCGCCTGCGGGCGTCCCTGCACCGCCCATGCCGCCCGCCGCTGAGCAGGACTACACGTACCCAGCCCTGTCAGACGAAACCCCTGGCCGACCCCAGCGAGCCACCGCCGTTCACCGAGCCCCCGAGCTGAGCACCGCTGCCAAGCAACTCTGCTTCTACGCCGCCGTTGGACCTGACCAGCTCCCCGCCTGCTGGTGATTAACTGACGGCGCTCACGGCCGGGGTTCCTGCTTGACGTCTGCAACCGGATCCTGCTTGCCGACGCGCCGCCGATTCCTGAGTGGCAGCACAGCTACTGTATTATCCTGTACAAAAACAAAGGTTCCCCTGACGACCCCGCCAACTACGTAGGGCGGAGTCTGCATGATTCTAGAGCGCCGCACTCAAGTTGTTAATGCGCATGATCCTCAACTAACCGCCTTCGTTCTGCTCTTGATCGTCACCTTGGGGAGAGTCAAATGGGCTTTCTTCCTGGGCGCAACACCGTCATGGCCATCTTCTTCTCGTGCCGCATCTTCGGGAAATTGCTCTCCTGCAACCTGGTGAGTTTCCCGCCATCCTGATCTTCGTCGACTTCATCAACTAGGCTTTTGATTCTGTCCTCTGGGACGCTCTATGGGCTGTCCTTGCACGCGCTCGCGTCCCCACTCCCCTGATTACCGTCATCCGCACGTTGTATGAGGGGTCGACCACTTCGGTGCGCACTCAATTAACACGGCTTCATACCCCGCCATGTCCACTGCAGACCGGCGTCAGACTGGCAGGGTTGCGTCCTGGCGCCGTACCTGTTTATTATTGTAGTGGATTATGTTATGCGCCAGGCACGTGCCCGCTTAATCAGAGCTAGCATTGCAGGCCGTGCCCCCGGCCTAGTGCATGATCACGAACGAGCTTGGGGAAGGGCCGGGGCCGACCAACAAGCACAATTTGCGCACGTGCCCGCTTAATCAGTGCTAGCATTGCAGGCCGTGCCCCCGGCCGTAGTGCATGATCACGAACGAGCTTGGGGAAGGGCCGGGGCCGACCAACAAGCAGAATTTACTAGCTGACCTCATTTATGCCAACAACGCCATCACGCTCATCGAGAAGCCGGAGTCTGCCCAACTTTGGCTGGACTGCCTGGCCGGCTCGAGGCTCGGGCGGTTGGTCTAGAAATCAGCCCAAAAACGGAGGCCCTGGTTCTCGGCATCACGGGCAGGGCCCCCGCCCACACTCCGCCTCTTATAGACGACACCGACTCGGTCGAAAGTACCCTACTTCAGGCCGCTTCGAGCTGCATGCTCGGCAGTTGGCTTCCCGACTGCAAGGACAACCTGTCAACACGGATCGGCATGGCGTGGGCGCAACTCCATGACCAGGTCGCCGCTGGTGGAGCAACCCCGCCCTACCCCGGATCGTCAAGCGTGAGTGCGTGACCTCTTCAAGGTCGTCATTCTAGCTGACGATCCTGCCCTACGACGCTGATACCTGGACACTGACGCAGGAGCTGGAGCAACGCCTCGACGGCGACGTGACTCACCAAGATGCTGTGCAAGGCCCTTAATAACATCCCCTTTGGTTTGCACATTAGTAATGAGGATTTGTACGCTGATTTGCCCTATGTTTCCCACATTCTAATAAGGCACAGGCGCCTTAGCACCCCGGCAGTGTTAGGAAATGCGAATACGGGAAATACGGATACGGACCCCGAAATCCCGATACGGTAAATACGAAATACGCCAACTACGGCAAATACGGTAAAAATACGGTAACTAATGTAATTATTGGGGGTGCAGGTGCCCTGCATGGCGCACCGGCCAGAGCAAGTGTCGCTTACATTCCCACCCTTGCAGGAAGTAGCCCAGAATGTACTAAAAGCCGTATGCCCCTTCTCAGGGATATGTGCTACATGTACTCCCAACGGAGCTATGTTCCTAATTAATTAATTAATTAGTTAGTGTGTAATTAATGTAATTAATTAATTAGGAACATAACTCCGTTGGGAGTATATGTAGCACATAGCCCTGAGAAGCGACATATGGCTTTTAATACACTCTTAGCTACCTCCTGCAGGTGGGGAAATGTAAACTGCCACCTACTCTGGGTGCACAAAGTGCACCTGCCCACCGCTGTATTCAGGCACCTAGCCTAGTAGGGGCACCGACAGAGGGGGGAAGATCAGCATGGCTATTATTACAGAAGCTAGGGCATGGCGTCTCAGTAGAGAGTAGCTCTCTGCATGCGTGGGCACAGCATAACTGAATAGATAAAGCTAGGCATCATCTGGGGTGTGGCGCATCATGGGCACACATGTACATGACTAAGTAATGTTCATGAGTCAGCTGGTATAGTGCCTGTAGTAGGCGTGCATGTACAAGGCCACAGTCTAACTATTCTACTCTACTACTACTGTATTCCCCTAACCTGGGGCGTCTGGAGTCACTGGAGCTGCGGATGTCGCAGGGGTCGCGTGCCAGGGCTTGTGCCGGCCGACGTAGATGGTTGCTCCCTTCCAGTACACTGGCTGCCCCGCCTTGCTTGGTCTTCCGGAGCTGGAGGTATAGGTCGGCCATATAGCTCCCGTCACCGTTGTTGCTGCGCCAGGGTCAAGTCGTCGTCCAAGGTGAAGGGAGTCTTCTCGAGCCACTTGCGGCGTCTGAGAAACGAAAGCTTGTCCGCTGGGCTCTTAAAGATGAGAAGAAGCGGGGGTGCCCCTGCCTTCTACCCCGCGCGCGGGGAAGGCGATGAACGATCGACCAGCCTCACCAAGAAGGCCCCTGCGATCAAGGATTTTGCTCTCAAACGCACGTCACTGCAAGCTTCTCGGAATTCTCACCTTCCTCTGGATGTCGAAGTTCTTGAGGATGGCGTTAAGGCTGCGCGTGGCGAGCTAGCTCGGCTTAATGCCTAAGAGAGTTCGAGGCGACCACCAGTGCACGACTAACTTGTCACCGCTGCCTGCTGGACCTGAGGGCGAAGCTGCAGACGTATTTTCAGGGCTTAGCGCAGCCGCCAGGCTGCGTCGCGTCGAGGAGCGTTTGCTCGTCATATTCAATTAATTGATGAATAGACACGTGACTGCGTCACGTGATCATAAGTCCTCAGTGGGAGGGGAACATGGGATGGAATGGATGGTGTAAGCTATCTAGGTCCTAGTTACAGGGGTGTGGGCACCGCGGCCCGAATATGGCTATGAATGCCATACGCGGTCACACGCGGAGCCCGGGCCACAGACTTGGGGGTGCTCTCCTTCATCATTACTTGCCATCTATTATCCTTGCGTACCATCTGCCTCCATATTACAGACAAACCAGGAGGCTGCCCAGGCGTGAGCCCATCGCGTCTAGTGTAGCACATGTCCATGCCGAGTCTATCACGAAAAGTCCACGGGTGGCGGCCCTGCCGCGCGCGGCCTGGGGCACGCCAGGTGAGGACATATCGCCCGGGCTGGGCGGGTTTGGTGCCAGCTAGTCTATCTGATGTGTCTACCTGATCTGTGCGGGCCAGGTGCCCGGCTAGGCCCAGGCGCCTGTGCCTAATACCGGGTCAGGGAGGAGTGGGCCTGCTGTGCTCCCCAACCGCTGCCGCCCAGCTCGTGGACCACAAACTTTGCTCTAACCGGATCCTTCAGCTAGTGCACTTTCCGCTCCCTTGAAGGACGGACCCCCATTATGCACTCGGTAATTGTCGGATATGCCCCACATGCTGGGCACCCGGCCGAGGACCGCGCAGCGTTCTTCAACCACTGAGTTGCTCGACATTGAGAAACAGATCCCACGTCAATACATCGTTGCCATCTTGGTGAATCATGCCAACGCGACCCTGCCCGTGAGCCGCGGGGGCTGCATGTATGCGCCGCGCCTAACCGATAGCAATGCCAACACCCCCCTACTTGAGCAACTACTCACTGAGGGGGACTTGACTGCTGCCAATACGCTGTTTCAGTCCTAAACCGCCTGATGCACTACTGACGTGACTGCCTCCATATTACAGACAAACCAGGAGGCTGCCCGGGGGTGAGCCCGTCACGTCTAGTGTAGCACATGTACCATGCCGAGTCTATCACGAAAAGTCCACGGGTGGCGGCCCTGCCGCGCGCGGCCGGGGGCACGCCAGGTGAGGACATATCGCCCAGGCTGGGCGGGCTTGGTGCCAGCTAGTCTATCTGATGTATCTACCTGATCTGTGCGGGCCAGGTGCCCGGCTAGGCCCAGGCGCCTGTGCCTAATAATGTGGGAAACATAGGGCAAATCAGCGTACAGATTCTCATTACTAATGTGCAAACCAAAGGGGATGTTAAGGGCCTTGCGCAGCATCTTGGTGATGGCGCCGTCGAGTCGTTGCTCCAGCTCCTGCGTCAGTGTCCACGTCTCGGCGCCGTAGGTCAGGGTCGTCAGAATGACGACCTTGAAGAGGTCACGCTTGACGATCCGGGGTAGGGCAGGGTTGCTCCACCAGCGGCGGTGGTCATGGAGTTGCGCCCACGCCATGCCGACGGCCGTGTCGTCATGTCGTCCTCGCAGTCGGGAAGCCAACTGCCGAGCAGCTTGAAGCGGCCTGAAGGAGGGTAGTTAACCTCGGCATCGTCTAAGAGGCGGAGTGTGGGTGGGGGCCCTGCCATGCCGAGGGCCAGGGCCTCCGTTTTGGGGCTGATTTCTAGACCAACCGCCCGAGCCTCGAGCGCCAGGCGGGCAGTCCAGCCAAAGTTGGGCAGACTCCGGCTTCTCGATGAGCGTGATGTCGTCGGCATAAATGAGGTCAGCTAGTAAATTCTGCTTGTTGGTCGGCCCCGGCCCTTCCCCAAGCTCGTTCGTGATCGCTAGGCCAGGGGCACGGCCTGCAATGCTAGCAAAGCGAGCACGTGCCTGGCGCATAACATAATCCACTACAATAATAAACAGGTACGGCGACAGGACGCAACCCTGCCAGACGCCGGTCTGCAGTGGGCATGGCGGGGTAATGCCGTGTTGAGCCGGTGCGCACCGAAGTGGTCGACCCCTCATACAGCGTGCGGATGACGGTAATCAGGGGAGTGGGGACGCGAGCGCGTGCAAGGACAGCCCATAGAGCGTCCCAGAGGACAGAATCAAAAGCCTTGATAAAGTCGACGAAGATCAGGATGGCGGGAAACTCACCAGGTTGCAGGAGAGCGATTTCCTCGAAGAGGCGACGCGCGACGAAGATTCTGATCAGACGAAGATGGCCATGACGGTGTTGCGCCCAGGACGGAAGCCCCGATTTGACTTTCCCCAAGGTGACAGTCGAGAGCAGAACGAAGGCGGTTGAGGATCATGCGCATGAACAACTTAAGTGCGGCGCTCTGGATGCAGACTCCTCTGTAGTTGGCGGGGTCGTCAGGGGAACCTTTGTTTTTGTACAGCATAATACGGTAGCTGTGCTGCCACTCAGGAATCGGCGGCGCGTCGGCAAGCAGGATCCGGTTGCAGACGTCAAGCAGGAACCCCGTGAGCGCCGTCAGCTTAATCACCGGGGCTGGGAGCTGGTCAGGTCCAACGGCGGCATAGAAGCGGAGTTGCTTGGCGGCGGTGCTCAGCTAGCTCGAGCTCGGTGAACGGCGGGAGCTCGTTGGGGTCGGCCAGGGGTTCCGTCAGGGCTGGGTTCGTGTAGTCCTGCTCAGCGGCGGGCGGCGTGGGCGGCGCAGGGACGTCCGCCGGTGCTACTGCCAGGCGTGCGGCCGCCAGAGGGCCAAGCGGCGGAGGCGGCGGGGGGGCGCCGAGCAGCCGGGACTGGGAGGAATACCACTGGTCGAGCTGCTGGCAGCTGCGGTGAGCCAGAGAGCGTCCGCGGCGCCGGCTGCGCGCCGCCGGCTGGCCGTTGGGCGTGTCGCAGGCGGGTCCAGGCGTACTTGCCGTGCTGGTCCTTGCCGGTGGGCGAAGTACTCGCGGACATGAAGGTCCTCCTGCTCCTTGGTCGCCTGCCGGATGGCCGAGTGGTAATCGGCTTTGAGGCGGGCGTAGCGGGCGGGGTCGCTGTTGTCGCGCAGGGCTTGCCGGGCCTGGATGACGGCGGGGACCCGGTGCAGGCTGGTGAAGCGGGGCGGGCCGCGGGGGGGCAGTAGGGCCCCGGCCGCGGGCAGCTTGTCAGCGAGGTGCCGAAGGGCCGATGCCGGGCCGGCAGCGAACAGCTGGGCGTGGCGAACAGCTGGGCGGGTCTATAGCATATACTACAGTTACTAGTACTACTATCTATGTAAATAGCACATCTGAATAGCATCTACGAATATTGATTAGTTTGCATGTTTGATAGCAGTTAAATTTGGGTGGTTGAGTTTGGGTGCATGCCAGTAAATAATATTCAATTCACTTAACAATTTAAATTTTTTAGAACTATTTTGGGTGGGAATACGGGCGGGCAATTGGTTTTGTTCTCGTTGTTCCCTGCTTCTGGTCATCTCGTTTGTCGTATATGGTCCTTAGTGTAGGTGTGTGTGCGTGGGTGGGGTGGTGGTGGGGAGGGGGTTAGATGTGGATTACCGCGCCATGCACATTGGCTTGAAGCTGGATTTCCCTTTGCCAGGGTTGATGGCCTTTTTCGGCCCTGCTAGCTAGTAAACCTTCAGCATACGGGGACGATGGTGCTCAGAACAGAAGGGGAATGAGCGCAGGAGACATCACCCAGCCCAAAACAACACTCGCACTGCCCCCACCCGGCCGTTATTTACGGTGCCTTTGATTCAACACCAGCCATACCAGCAGGGCTTCTTGGCATCCCAGCTTGGGTCAAGGGCTTCAGCCCATGCCTATGTAGCATGACCCTCACTCACCCCTCAGACCCCCTAAAGCCAAAGCCCCACCACCTGGGAGCACTTGCACCGAAAAGCTAACCATCCAACACTTGTGCACTACAACCACCACTTGTACACTATAACCACCGGTTGTAAACTATAACCACCAGTTGTACACTATCACCACCACGCGTACACTACAAACACCCCTTCAGCTCCTAGCAGAGCCAAGGCAACGCTACCATGGTGGTGTCCTCACCACCCATCCCATGAGGAAAGCTGGCGGAAAGCTAGCGGAATGCTGGCAACATGAAAGCGAAATCCGTCCACGTTCATATCCGACAACTTTCTTATACGACCACTTCTGTCAAGCGGGTGCGGAGCAGCAGCCGCAGTGCCGTTGCACAGGTATTCACACCATCAGCACTGGAACCAGGGGGATGTGAGCGCCAAAGGGCCGAGTCAGCCCTCCGGTGCGCCATCCCCCCCTTATGGCCGTAACGATGCATATGTCCGGCATGTGCATCTAAGCTCCCCCGCTGCATCCATTCACATCAACACCAGCTGACAAATGATTACGTACCGCAACGGGTGACTATACGTCACAGAAAAGGTCACCAAGGATGCAGATACCCAGGCAGCTGGCACAAAGGCCCAGGCAGACAACGTGGCCAATACTATAGGGCATCGATCGGGCTGGCCAGCAAGAACATGCACCTACAGCATGCCAGGCATGACGGTTTTCCCATGTGCTGGCATTAGCGGTTGCGTTCCTGAGCCCGCAGCCTGGAAAATGAGCGGCATATTGCGTGTTTCCATGGCAGTGGACGGGAGAAACAGGCGTACAATGTCAATACGGCATCCAGGGGAAACCCCCTGGTGCGAATGTGAAGAACATGTCACACACCTTTTTTTCCTCGCTCCAGATGTGCCTGAATACCCCGGGTGCATTCAAGCGCAGGCGGCAAAAAGAGCAGGAACGCGGACATAACAAAATTAGTCATAATTACGGTGTGAAGGCGATGCAGGTTCATCATGCCACCAATCCCATGCAATGCCTTACACGAATCCCATAATCCCTGAAACATAAACTTCATAGGCGTTTCGTATCCTC
This sequence comes from Mesostigma viride, assembly GCA_009746045.1. NCBI lineage: Eukaryota > Viridiplantae > Streptophyta > Mesostigmatophyceae > Mesostigmatales > Mesostigmataceae > Mesostigma > Mesostigma viride. The sequence continues at coordinate 1,933,511 of RPFO01000102.1, read as the reverse complement.
TCATGATACGCCCGACAAAGGCCATTTATAACCGGAATTGCTACGCGCCGCGCCAAACGGCTTGCGTACGTTTTCAGGCCCCATGAAAGAGACCGAGTAGCATTGATATCTTTGCTCGAAAATTTGATGTCGGTTAAACCCACCAAAAAACTGCGCAAGTCAACAAAACAGAAGAGGATCGTTTAAGATATAATTAAACCTCCCAACCTCGCCTTTGTGGAAGGAGTGGCAAGCCAATATACAAGCCTGCTGACTCCAAGAACGAGTACCGATGTGAGTCAGACAGGTGCTCACCATTTTCTCCAAAATTCGCCTCTTTCCCAAAGGGTGAACGAGCTGCCTGCAAAACTGCGCTCTTCTGGGCTAACCGTGACGGGAACAGCACCGTCCCCAACTTTCGCTCCCGGCAAGTCACGCTGTCTCAGGTCTTGTCCCGGTGTGCTGCTACTCAGCCACCCTTCGCTTCTGGACGCCATGACCAGAAGCAGAGCTTGCCAGCAGTCAATACAGGCGACCGTGGTCTCTCAGGGCGTGCGTCCTCGGCGAAGCCTTGCGCTGCGCTCCACGCGACAGCTGGGCGTGGGGCCTACAATATATCTCCACGTTTAAGATTGGGGTTCGGCCAATCCAGGGCTCACGATCTTAAATAATATTATTCGATTATACTAACCTCTCATACATTCTACTACTAGTAGAGTTCGATTCCAGGGTCTCAAGATCTTAATGCTGGAAATCTTAAACGTGGGACTAGGGGTGTACTGGAGAGCGCGGCACGTGACGGTCTCACGGAGCACAGGGGAGAGCTGCCTAGCACGTGCGGGACTGCGGAATGGCGGGCACTAGGCACTGGGCAGTGGGCAGTGGGCAGTGACCGCCTTGAGAGATGGTGAATTATGACAGGTACGTGGATGCGAAGTGAAGCTGCCCAAATGCGAGGTCGTCACAACTTTTAGCAGCTCATAATTTTATGCGAGCATGATGAATAGCCTGTGAAACAGAGGTATTCTTGGCGGAGCAACATTTTGTAGAAGGGAAGAGTAATTACAACGTAAATGGCGCACGGTAAAGGCTTGGCATTACTCGCAACTTGTTGTTGCGTCCAAGTCCTCGTGGCTGTGGCTGCTGGAGATTTCTCCTCGGGCGTCGTTGGCTGTGGCGGCTTCGTGGTGGTACGTTGTGCTGCAACTCGAGGAACGGCTGCATGTTGATTGTGATGACATTGTGCTTATAAGCGGCATTATCGAGACACCGCGTCATGACAATACCTCACGCTAAGACAGATGGGCGACTGGCAGGCATGTTTTGCCATCTGATCCTGTTTGACCATCGTTATTTGCCTCAATGCTACCCATGGTCGCCCCCAGGCTAGTCCCGAACTCTCAAAGCTGCGAAAGGCGGCCAATCGCGTGGATTACTCGTTCATCAAGGTAAGTTTCGCTTGCCGCGACAATCGATTGTCTTTTGAACATGTGATCGTCTCAGCGCAGGATTTGATAGAAAAAATCGACCAGGGAAGGAGCAGGTGAGCCGGCAAACATCTCTCGTTGCGGTTTTTAAGGCGGTCACTGATTCCTTCTAACGTAATGGCTAGCGGTGGGGAGTGCCTCTGCTGAAAGCACACTAGTAGCTCCTCCCATCACTGCCACACCCGCGCATTTGTATGGGTAGGAGAGGGTTAGGGCGGCAGCTGGTGACTAGCAGAGCAGAAGAGTGCAAGGCTGAAAACAGAATTTCTAGCCTGCACGTGGCGCTGCAGTGGACTAGGGTCACACAAGGCTTGTTCCGGAGTTATTTGCCCTAGCTTGCGCCCCCCTTGTTTCTCTGCCTTTCTTCCTTGCTGCCATCTCTTCATATGCATACACACGCACGCGCAGCCCCTTTTTCTACTACAACAATATAATACCAAACCCACCCACCCACCCACCCACCCACCCACCCACCCACCCACCCACCCACCCACCCACCCACCCACCCACCCACCCACCCACCCACCCACCCACCCACCCACCCACCCACCCACCCACCCACCCACCCACCCTCCCACCCTCCAACCCTCCAACCAACCAACCAACCACACACACATGTGCATTTTCCGACCCTTCTCCTACCCTCCCCTTCACGCCACCATTCTTCGACCACATCCACTTTTCCCTGTCACATTTCGTCCCCCCCTTCCCCATCTACCCCCTTCCACGTATTCTCTCTCCGACTCCTCACCGTCGCCCCTGTCCTGCAGCAGGTCCAACTACCTTCTCCCTTGCCCTTCCATGACGGATGCCTCTACCATGTGCCCCCTGTCCCTTTTTACAATGGCCCAGGTCCAATTGAACACCCCTGAGGGCGTGGTGAAACACGAGACGGAGTGTGCGCCCAACGGGTACTATTTCATCCCCGTCTACGACAAGGTGGGTGGTGGCCCCCTTCCCCAATGTGTGTTGCACAAGGTGGGTGGCTCGGTTCACAAACGTGTGTGTTACAGCAACTTGGGTGGTTTTGAGTTTCTCTGACCTCTGTTGTGGACAAGGTGGGCGGCACCCTGGGCCCCGTGCGCGTGCCATGGTTGTGGCATGCATTCAGCTCCGTGGCGTTTATGTAATTGTTGTAGTATAACATTAGAAAAGATAACGGACGCGCACCCGCATTTACTACGTGCAGCAGTACTAACACGCACCCTCCTCTTGCTGCCTCGTTGCCCTTCCACATGCTCCAGGGCACGTTTGTGATCAAGATCAATGGCCCCGATGGGTGGACGTTTGAGCCCAGCCAGGTGAGGAGGTGGCGTCTTTGATGCATCAGATTTAGTAAATCGGGTGTTGGCAATCTGTAGTGTTTTAAATTGACTTTATTTTGGGGGAGGGGGGCGCGTCCGGTACCTCCAAATGTTGTAGAAGCTGCCTGCTGGGCATTGGTGGCTTTCAAGCAAGCAAGGAGAGGTATCAGCCTTACTGCTCGGTGTTGTCTGCAGGTTGCATGTGGGGCAACCATGCAGTTGACCTATTCGCGATCTGCATGCCGTTGCTCATAGTACTAGAGCGCTCGTCGTTGCTGTTGACACTAACTAAGCGCTCGTCGTTGCTGTTGACAGTAACTAAGCGCTCGTCGTTGCTGTTGACACTAACTAAGCGCCCGTCGTTGCTGTTGACAGTAACTAAGCGCTCGTCGTTGCTGTTGACACTAACTAAGCGCTTGTTGTCGCTGTCAACAGTAACTAAGCGCTCGTCGTTGCTGTTGACACTAACTAAGCGCTTGTTGTCGCTGTCAACAGTAACTAAGTGCTCGTCGTTGCTGTTGACAGTGACTAAGCGCTCGTCATTGCTGTGACAGCTACTAAGCGCTCGTCATTGCTGTTGACAGCTACTAAGCGCTCGTCGTTGCTGTTGACAGCTACTAAGTGCTCGTCATTGCTGTTGACAGTAACCAAGCGCTCGTCATTGCTGTCAACGGCAGCTAAGCGCTCGTCGTTGCCAGTACTTAATTACTCGTCGTCCGGTGCTGTTTTGTAGCAATTTCCCACCCGATCACTTTACAAGGCAGCACCCGCAAGGCGGAGGGCCTCCTGCCTCCTGCTCCCCCCGCACACATGGCTGTGTGGAAACTTATCGCCACGGTAACCCTGCCCATGCGGCGTCGATACCGCTTCATGACAGGTGACGGTGGTCATAAACCATGGCGCATCGTGTGGCGCAAACGATGAGGACGTCAGCTTCCAGCTCACCGGCTTCTCTGTCATGGGTCAGGTTGGTGGGAATGTTTGCCTTGTACAAGGCCAAGGCCAGGTGGATGGTGGTGGCGCTGCTCTCACCGGCTTCTCTGTCATGGGGCAGGTTGGTGGGAATGTTTGCCTTGTACAAGGCCAAGGCCAGGTGGATGGTGGTGGCGCTGCTCTCACCGGCTTCTCCGCCATGGGGCAGGTGGATGCGCTATTCTGGTGATGCATGGGGCGGCCAGCCACGCCGTTGAGGCGGCTGCGTGGCGGCTACGCTCGTATGGCTTGTGCTCGTACGTTAATTGCTTTAGGTACAGCCTTTCAATTGCAAGAGATGCAGGACTTGTGAGATGATTTTGTGGCCACTTACCCGTGTGGCTTCCACGTCCATATTACTGGCGCGCTAGGCCCACAGCGCCCCACAGCGCCTGCCCCACATCCTTGCATTCGCGCGCCTGGTATCCGCAGGACAATGCCTTTGCATCACACCCTGGGATGATTTGTACTTGTCTGTGTGTGATCACGGGGGGTCGTGTTACAAAGTTGCGTATGACATGGCTGGTATGACATTATTGGCATTTGCATCATGCACCAAGGTCATGCCCGTAGGGAGCTGCACCACGGCATCACCAACCGTTACATTGCCCCCGCGGGCCGCACCCTCTTCCTCGGGGGCACAGAATTGAAATGAGGCGCAAGTCCCTCATGTTCAACCGCAGCTGGGTCAGGGGATTCATGGCCTTTCCCTTGTAGCTATGCAAAGCAACCGGTACCGTGTGTTAGTTAAGTGCACAGCATGTCTTGCTATGCCATACACTACTGGGACAGTTCCTTCCGTTTCTTCCTTGGGGGCGACACGCGTGTCATGTCTTCTCGCAGACTGGCCTTTTTTATGGACGTTCTCTTGAGGAAGTACTGACCGATCCTTGTAATGGCTGGGCAGCGAGGCCATCTCCCCTTCCATTACTCATACGAGTCATCCTCTACTCCACAGTAGGCGCATGGTGAACTAATGTGTGAATGAATAGCCCATTCGGGTCATCCTCCCCTCCACAGTAGGCGCATAGTGAACTCATGAGTGAATGAGTGTCCCATTGAAGCCATCGTCCCTTCCTTCCCCCGATGCGCAGGTCGACTGCACGGTGGGGGGCCAGAGCTGCACGTCTCTGGGCGAGGACGCAGGGTCCCCCACGGGCGTCACGGTCACGCTAACCCCGGTGGACGACAAGGGAAGCGCCATGGGCCCACCGCTTACCGCGCTGACCGCCCCCGGTGGCAAGTATGCGTTTCGGAACGTGCTCACGGGTAAATGGCTGGGTGGGCGTTTGGAAGGATGACATGTCACTCGCTTACATGTATTTGAAAGTTTTGACCAGGCTCCAAGCAGGTTACCCTATTGCATAGTTTAGGCTTGGGGCTCAACTACCCCTGATAGTCCTTGTGGCCAGATGGGTTGGGCACCCATCATCCCTGGGGAGTTTCTCGGGCTGTAGCATATCAGTCTTTGCCATGCCATCCACGGGCCAGGTGGCACATTGCCACGCCGTCGCCCTCTCTACTGGGTTCCTCATCACTAAGGTTGTGGTCATGCTTGTGGTGGTGCCTTGCCACGCTGTCGCCTGTCTGCAAGGGGTCCCCATCCCTTCGTTTGGTCGTAACACTTGCTACGACAATGGTCCGCATGACCCATGATAGTCCACGTTCATCATGCATGTATGGCTTGCAATGGTGTACGATGGCATGCAATGGACTACAACGATGGCATATAACGGTTTATACTAGTGGTGAACAACGGCTTCTATTTGTAACAGGCTGATGCTCTAGAGTATCATCTATTGCAGTGTTATGCACAGTCGCTCATGAGGATATTATCATCTATAGCAGTTGTATGCACAGTTGATTATGAATTAGGATGGTCGTGTTGCCTAACACTGGCACGTGTTGTGGTGGCTATGGGGATGGTGCCTGCGTGTGACAGGCCGCTACTTGGCGTCGGCGTCCCACCCCACGTGGCCGATGGATGGCAAGCCGGTGTTGGTGGACGTCCCCTGGGACAACGCGCGCATCTCCCCCAACTTTGCCATCCTCGGGTACAGCCTGCTCGCGCCGGTCGTGGCACAGGTGGACGCGGTTTGTTCATGTGTTTGCGCGCGCATGTTTTTTTGTCTGCTTGTCTGTCTGTGTGGCTGTGCGTGTGGCTGTGCGTGTGGCTGTGCGTGTGGCTGTGCGTGTGGCTGTGCGTGTGGCTGTGTGTGTGCTGTGCGTGTGGCTGTGTGCGGGGCTATGAGTGTGGCTGTGTGCGGGGCTGTGAGTGTGGCTATGCGTGTGGCTGTGCGCGTGGCTGCGTGCGGGGCTGTGTGTGCGGCTATTTCTGCTTGTTCCTGTCTGTGCTGTGCTGTGTCCTATTATTGCGCTTTCTCCCGACTGTGTCGGCAGCGTGCAAGGCATTTTTGGTTCAGTGGCTGCATGAAGGCCGACCGCATGTGCTTGTCCCGCTGCTTTTACAGCATCATCCAAAGTCAGCCGTGCGTTGCTGTCGTCGGTGCTTGTCGACCCCTTCCCTGGGTCGTTCCCGCGGTCGCGCCATCCGTGTTGACCATTGTCGGCGCACTGTCACTGCTGTCATTGCTGTTGCCCCCGTGGTTTGTTGTCGTTATCATTGATTTCATCGTTGTGGTGGTTGGTTGTTGTCATTGTAATTCTTGTTGCTGCTGTCTTCTAAACTGCTGTCTTGGACCCTGTTGTTCGTCACCCTCTGCCTCTTGCTCGTGTGTCCCGCGATCGTCTGGCTGTCCCGTGACCGCTGTCGCGTACACGCTTGCTGTCTGGCGATCTCGTGATTATGTGACAGGGCAATGGCGTCCAGGGCGTGGAGATGTTCCTTTATTCCGACGACATCACCAAGGCCGCGTGCGCCAGGGGCAACCCCCCACCCACCGTGGGGCCCCTACCTGACAAGCAGCCGCAGCGCCAAGTTCTGTCCAACAAGGAGGGTGTTGCTGAGTTCTATGGCGTGCCATGCGGTACGGATTGTAATCATTTAGTGGAAAGCATTGATTTCGAATACGAATATATATATATATATATTTATTGTAAACCTGGTGCATAAAATCGTGGTTCTCTGAACATAGTTTCTTTATAGTGAGATGGAAGGGTAGCCGCTTTAGCTAGATTATAAGTTTCATGTGAAATACCTTTTGAGGCCGGTGCGGCCTGATCCGGATCGGTCGTGGCCAAAGCTTTGGCCAGTTTTTCTTGGCCAGGTGGCAGGAGCTACGTTGAGGTATAAACCTGCCACTGTCTAGGTTCTTTGTTAATGACGTAGTGATTAACTAGATCTAGATTCTTTCTCTCACACAACATGTGACCTAATGGCCCCGGCAAACCTTCATAAGCCGCCGGCAATTAGAACGCCACATTGCGTCATTTGTTCAGACGCAACATTTGCGTGGTGAAAAAATGCCGTCCGGTCTAAGGCCGAATGACACGAACAAAAGACAAAAACAAACCCACCTAGCTAAGGTCGGCCTCTTTTCTTTTCACAAGGGCGGCGACAGCAAGCCAGGGGAAACGAACATCTGGTTTGACGAACCTTTACTGTCAGAGCCATTTTGGGCCCCTGAGCAGCAATGCCGAAGCGGCGCAAGGCTAAAGCAAGGCAGGCAGCCCGCAGGGAGGACGGGACTGCCCACACCGCGGGCTGCTGCCGCCAGTCACGCGCCAGTCGCCTTCAGCGCCAAAAAGAAGCAGCTCGCCACTCTGCTCGCCAAGTGCACCAGCCCCGCAGAGGCTGTGGGGGCAGTCGAGCAGGTCTTCGGTGCCGAGGACTGGGTGACGGACGCCAGCTCGTGGAGCTCGAGCCAGCTGAAGTCTGTCGTGCAGTTGCTGGCCGATCACGTTGACGTTGCCGACGTGTTGGACGCACGTGACCCAAACGGAACGTTGGTGGCAAAACTGCTGGCCGTGGCAGATCTCGCGGCGGACGAGGAGGAGGATCAGGCGCTGCCGCCAACGACACGTGCGCAACGAAAAATGGCCAAGCCGAAAGGCACGGCCAAAAGTTCGGCAGGTGGGGGGGCTGTCGGAAAGGAAACGAGGGCGAGGTTGGCGACATTCGTTGGGGCATCTCCGGAAACTGAAAATCAGGACGACGAGGAGGACGAGGAGGGGGAGGTCGCAGCCGAGAAATTCATGCAAGGTTTGAAGGTAGCGCTGGGAGGAATGGAGGGGGCAGGAAGCCACTTCAAGGCCTCGAAAGGGGTGGCGCTGCTGAGCTGAGCCAAGAGCGTGAAATATCGGATTTCGGAGCGGGTGCTGCCGGGGGTGTTGGAGGACGCCAGCGACAATGAGATGGGAATCCGGTCGTGGGTCATGACGGTCAAGCCTGGAAACTGGCGGAACATGGAGAACAGGAAAATTGTCATGAAAAAGGAAAACACTTTGCTGTACTGAGGTGTCTGCGCTGGTTGCTACCTAGACTATGAATTGATAGTGTGGATGCACAATTTTCTCTCGCATTTCCTTTGTGGCCGAATGTTCCTGGTGGTGTGCAACGGACGTTTCCATGTGTGTCTGCCGTGCAGGGAGGCTGCAAGAAAAGAAAGCGCAACAACAGCAGCAGGAGACGGAAAAGGAGACGGAGGGGGAGAAAGAGATTGAGCAGCAGCAGGAAAAGGAGGAGGACAGGGAGGGGGGGAGGGAAATGGAGTGGGAGAAAGAGAGGGAGAAGGAGAGGGAGGGGGAGAAAGAGAGCGAGCAGCATCAGGAAAAGGAGGACAGGGAGGGGGAGAGGGAGACGGAGAGGGAGAAGCAGCAGGAGCGAGAGGAGCAGGAGAGGGAAAGGGAGAGGGAGCGACAGGCAAGGGATCAGGAAGAGGCAAGAGCAAAGGAGGAGAATGCAAGAGACCAGGCAAGGGCGAAAGAAGATCCACTGCATGAGCCATTCACCGTTCTGCCTGAGAATGTGCTGAGGCTGACATCCGCGTCCTGGGGGAGCTACGTCACTCCCCAAAATGAGATGGCCATCGTCCTGTTTTACAACGGAACATGTGAGTGCTCAGTGCTTGCATGGCGTCCTCAGGCTTTCGTATTTTACATCGGTGGCACTGTATTGTTACGACACTAGTGTGTTATTTGTTCTTATAAAGCAAGAGTTTTCTCCAAGAGGGTTTTCTCCAACAGCTATGATTGGACACCAATTTTTACCGCCAGTAATTACCATAAAAAGCAGTAGTATACAATTTCCAGGAACATGATCTGAATTCACGGTGGGCTCTATGCAGCAATCTGGTGCAGACTGTAGTGTAGCTGCTCTGTTTGGAATTATGGGTAAACCTGCCCTACCGCCCAACAAGCTCATTGTAGAATTCCTGGGAGGTCGGTTAGGGCTGCTGCTCACCAAATTAGTCTGCATTCTTTTTCTTTGTATTTTCAATCATGTCATGTTATCCTCTATTATGCATGAGAATCATTGACAACCCTCCCATAATGTTTTTTGATATTTTGAACATGCACCTCCTAGCACAGCATGGACGCGTAAAGTCCGCTCATCAGTGGCCAATTTTCTTATTATGACTTCGATGCTCGACCTTGCCGTTTTGCGACATGCCTTTCGATAGGCGCGTCGCGGATTGGTTATGTGTCCTGTCGCCACGCTGTGATTACTCTGAAGAACTGCCATCTAGCAGGAAGTTATCTCACATCGGTTTATCCTGATATGGATGCCGACTTACTGCATTGTAGTCGTGGCAAAGACTGATGTTAGGTATTTGACTTAACTTTGATCTTAATCACCCTGCATGTGTGTGGCGAAACAAGGAGTATGTAAGCTACGTCTGATGCAATCAAGCCAGTTATGTCTGATAATCAGCTATGCATTTGAATGCTCCATCTCGTTGACTTGGCTTCATTTCGTGGCAGGCCCTGATCACGACCTTCTCGTCCTGTCAAATTTGGCGGAAGATATGCGAGGGTATGTGATTCATGCATTCATGCCTGCAGCTGAGCTTGCATGCTCCCCACTTTCATGAAAATGCCCAACTACAGGCAACATGAAATGCATCTCTGGTGCAGAGGCCTGCGTATGCATGTTCCATGTAGAGCACCCCCATGCACGTAATACCAAGGGCAAGGAAAATAATTGACTGGGTTAATCTGCTTGCGGGCTACTTTAATTGGGTTTATACTGCCTTCTTTTGACCATAGCGTGCCTTTTCCTCCATGGTGTAAACCGTTACACGTGTGAGTAGCAAACAGAAGACCGGGGATAAGCCCCCCAGTGAGCTAGTTAATAGGTTGCTCCCAGGCAGGAGCAGGGTTCTTACATATTTCCCAGACGGCTTTTTCAAGGGTTCATTTGATGGTCAACAACTTCCTTGTGTGGCGGTCATTCTTGGGTGGCCTTGCACAGGATCATGAACGTCGGCGTCATCGACTGCGCGGCAGAAACCCAGTTTTGCAGCAAGGTAATTAATCAGGCGGAGCCAATTTTCGGAAGAACCGTTGGGTTCGCCAGAATTGGCGAAGCTTATACACGTGAAAAAACATAGGAATAGGGGATGAAAATCCGTCAATCCATCCATACATCCACCGAATTTGTCCCGAATTTGCAAGCATAAGGTTGAGGCTCTTCCGAAAGTTGGCTCCGCCGTAGAGTTTCAACGGGCAAGTTGCAAACATGCACGTTACTTGATAATTTTATCTGGGCGGCCATGGCCTCTGCTGTGTGGAAAGCTTGCAACTAAACAAACTCTTTCTGCTGCTTCAAATGGGTGATGCCTTGCACTGAGAAAAACCAGTTTCAGTAGCAAAAGACAGGGTTCATGTGAATGGGCCAGTATCCCGTGGAAATTCGGCGAGCATCCACTCTCCTGATCATTTAATGTTTCTACTTAAGTGTCTTGCAGATTGAGGAGCTGCGCTGCAACATGCGAAGAGCTGCCCATGTGAAGGTGCAGAAACTCCCCCAGGCAACATGTTCATTATCTGTATCGGTTTGAAAAAAGGAACATTGTAGGGCCCTAATAAGACATACAGTCAGCCATGCCACCCTTGCACGAGGCAGATTTTCTCCTTACAGTTACTGCTTTCGAACTATGTTTGCAGTTTGGTCGCTATAACCAGCAGGACATTTGCGTGTTTATGCATGCACAGGTTGTCAAACCAGCTGACCTGTTTGCCTTTTTCGACTCAACGTTGTGTGCCCGAGTTGCTGCCTGTCGGCTCACCAGAGGGGCATGCAGGAGCTCCCCGCCTTTGTGGTGTTCCCGTTTGGAGATGACAAGCGGGGCAGCACCTACAAGGGCACGGCACAGCCTCCCTCTCCCATGGACTTGAGAATCTTCGCAATGGCCGGTGTCCACAACCATGTGGTCTCAACCAGCTCCACGACGTGAGTCACTAGTGGGGTTGGGCGTGGAGAGAGTTTCCCTCTTTGACATTCCGATACATCCGTAAGGGTCTGGCTATGGAATCGTTCGAGTAGGCTATGCCTAGCTGTGGCTGAGATCGAACCAACGCATGGGTAGCCTAGTTTCATTTTGCCAAAAAGGCAATTTTCTGTAAATCAGTAAGTGGAAATTTGCCCATTTGCACCCAAAAATCTGTCGGCATGAATGTGAAACTGGTTGAAATTCTCTCAAAGCCCAACGCCCCATTGCTACACTAGCAGGCATCCTATGTTTTTGTTTACAGGTGCTTTGAACACTCCTAATGGGAAAGCTTTCCGACTGGTAGCATGGGATTAAGTTGCACAAGTACCCAGATTTTAGGGGTACTGGAACTTACTGAAGCAATACTGGCCGTTTCTGTCTAGAAGGCAGGAAAAAGTTGATTACATGCCCAAAGCTGCGGATATGGTTCGACGGGAGGATTTTAACCCGCATACTTTTCTGACATGTGTGCCGTGTGCTTCTAAACACGTACCGGGAAAGAGGCGTGCAACATGGGGTGAAGACAGGTGAAGTAGAGTTGAAGGGGAGGTGAAGAAGAAGGAAGGAGAGCTGAAGGAGAGGGTTGACAGTTCATCCTAAGTGGGAGACTAGTTAGGTTGGGATGATGAGCCATAAGGGACAGTATGAAGTACCGGATCTCTTTGGAAAATTTTCATTTCCTCAATTCAAGAAAGACGGCCTTAATGTGGGGGTGAATGGGTGCCTGAGCCATGAAAAAGCTTACAACAAACAAGGGCCACTTTATGCCGGTGGATCAATCTTTTGACTGCAGAAAACCTGAATAGTTGCATTTGCATGTAATCAGGCATTATGTTGGCCTGTAATCTTCTGTTGTGCTGCTTTTGTCTTTTAGTTGTAACTAGCTTATGACTTTTTCTGAGACTCTAGGGGTCAGCACAATCGGTGTACTGTGCGTCAATGTGAGTGGGTGCATTTCTAATCATGTCGGTCTTGTCTAGACATTGGCCTTCTCATCTCCCTATAAGAAACGTAGGTAATTATCGGTTTTCCACGCATGCACGCACTCATTTACGGTCATTGGCCCCATGGAGGGCTAAGAGCAACTGTGGCTTCTGAAACGTGGTGGCTGGCACCCAAGGTGCAGTGACAACATAGCTGACCATACTGACAGCACAACTTACTGATTTCCTAATACTACTATGTCTTTGGGGTGTTTGACGTATGTTCCTGTTCTGCTGTGATGTCGCCTCCCAGATATCTGGATGCTTTTGTCAACCAGCCAGCGCCTTCTGTTAAGGTGGGTGTGACAGCAGCCAGTGGAACGCATCATGTTGTATGTGCTATTAAAGGCGGACTTGGATGGGCCCTGCCCTCTGGGCCCCTGTCTCGCTGCCTGACAGCTCGCTCGTCCGGCCAGCTGGTTAGCAGTTTGGTGGGTGGGCAGGCGGGCTGGCAGGCGGGCAGGCTGGTTGACCAGATCAGAGGCTCTGTCAAGGTCAAGTCCACCTGTGATTTCTCCAGGGGTCTTACATTTCATGCCTTCTCTGTACGTACCTGGTGCCTCACCAATTTGTTAGCTTGAGTCCCACTTTTTCCTGTCCTGCCGGCAGAGGGGCTATGTGGCTGCTCAGGGCCATCCTGTGCTTTTCTATGCATGGGTGGACTAATTGGAATCATGTGGGCTGCACCTGTGTCTTGCCTCCACTGCTGTTGCAGGCGATCCTCTTTTCTGACAATGAAGCAACTCCCTGGGTGTGGCACGCGCTCTCTGCAAAGTTTGAGCGCGACCTGGTGCTGTATTTTGTCCATGTAAGTTAATGAACCCAGGTGACTGCAGCGACCACGCGGAATGCCTCTATTTGTGCGGTATCCCCGCAAGACTTCCCAAGCGAGGCACGCATTTTCCTAAAGTTTGTACTGGTCACGTGCACGTTGTTGCAATGCCGCTCTAATTGCATGCCACCCTTGTTTGGAAGCCTTGACCGAATTCTGGTCTGAGCTACAGTTGTGTCAGCAACGTTACGTATATTCCTTGGTGGGGTAACAATCAGGGCCAGTTGTAAGTCTTTCACTATCCAAAGATCAGCAATGGAGCTGGCACCAGCAGAGTGCCACTTCTGTCAATTCAGCTCGTAGAATACTGTTGCCATGCAAGAGAAAGTGCAGTTAGCATTTCCTCTTTTGGGGTCATCGGGGCGCCCTTTCGTCAGGACGTTGACTTACCTCCCCATCTTACCGGCACCACCCCGAAGGACATCGTGTGTACCAGGTACAAAGTCTGTACGCCGTCAACGCTTCAGTAAACAGTGCACCTGTTTCGTATGGTAGTGTTATGCCTGCACGGCATCACCCAGGTGCGGGCTGGTCCAAACTCCAATTGCATACACCGTGCATGGTCCAGTTTGCGCCCTTTGTAGCGGGGATCAGTAACTATCACTACCAACGGCAGGTCCAGCCCCGTTTGAGCCCCTCTTGCAGGATGAGACCGGGCCATGAGAACCAATGAATGTCCTTTTCTGAGCAATAATCCTCCATCAGAGAGCGAGGGCAAGGGCTTAAAGCTTGGGAACTTGATGGCGAGGTTGCACGGCTGGCGGCCACGCATGAGGACAGCACAAAGGCCAAGAGCCTCAACGCTTGGCTGATTGCTACATGTCTGTGCAGTCATGTCTGTGCAGTCATGTCTTCCGTCATGTCTTCCAATGCCGCCCCGTCGCGGCTTTAGCATGCGGGTGTATTCACGAGACTTCTTCTGCTACTTAAACTTTTCCAAGGAACTTAATTTGGGTCTGTGGCCTGCCCACTTGTGGCAGTGAAAGAAGATAGGGCGCCCTCCCTCCTCGTTGTATAAGGGTTGAAGGTTCCTTTACTCTGTCCTGGCACCCACGTGACACAGTTACGTGTTTTATTAATTATTAATTAATTAGTTAATTAATTAAGGAATTGAATTAACCATCATGGATCCAACCTTGATTATGGATTAGCCGCTCTGTGCTAGCATGCACCTACAATTAGTATCTGTACAGGAGCGGATCGCCAGGGCGGTTTCATCTAACCACAGCGCCAGAGCTGGCTCAAACATGGGCATAAGGTGAAATGCCTCGGCATTGTGCGTGCACGGGTCCCATCCTCTATCTTTACACTTTTCCTCTCCTTTTTTTCAGTGAAGCCATTTGGACTTTCAAAGCTGTAAGAAGCTGATGCGTGAGGGGCACCTGTTGTTTGTTGATTGGCTTGTGCGCAGGTGACCGACGTGAAGACGGACTTGTTTGCGAAGCGACACCGGGTGGACTCGCTGCCCTGCATTCTGGGGATTACGAGCAGAGGGGTTGAGATCCGGCATCCCCCAGGACGTGTTCAACCGTCATACCTGGCGACGTTTCTTACGCGTGTGCTCGGTGAGTAGCGGCTTGGGATGAGCTGCAGTCAACTACCCCCTGAGAGTTCATTTGCAGGTCATGGTATGCTGCCCAGCTCATGTCATCGCCAGCCCTGGGTGAACCTGACTAATTGCTTTCGTCCTTTAGTCTTGCAGTATTGCAATTTTTGGTGCGCCATGACTTGTCGTGTCATAGCCTTTGGCATGGCTTACCCTGGCTGGGAGGCACCTGGATCCTGTAGGACTAGGTGTGGGGTTGTAGGACAATGGCCGCTCATGCCGCTTGCGACTGCCTGGATTGGCATTGGCCTGCAGATGCGGACAAGGAAGAAAAGGCAAAGCAACCAAAAGCTGAGGACGACAGAGGCAAGGCCAGCATCAGTGAAACAAAGGGGCCTTCCACTGGGAGCGAGAACCCACGGCCAACAGTTGGTGCAACCAGCGATGAGGGCAGCATTCGTGAAACAAAGGGGCCTTCCACGGGGAGTGACAACCCATGGCCAACAGTTGGTGCAACCAGCGACGAGGGCAGCATCAGTGAAACAAAGGGGCCCTCCACGGGGAGTTACAACCCACGGCCAACAGTTGGTGCAACCAGCGATGAGGGCAGCATTCGTGAAACAAAGGGGCCTTCCACGGGGAGTTACAACCCACGGCCAACAGTTGGTGCAACCAGCGACGAGGGCAGCATCAGTGAAACAAAGGGGCCTTCCACGGGGAGTGACAACCCACGGCCAACAGTTGGTGCAACCAGCGATGAGGGCAGCATTCGTGAAACAAAGGGGCCTTCCACGGGGAGTTACAACCCACGGCCAACAGTTGGTGCAACCAGCGACGAGGGCAGCATCAGTGAAACAAAGGGGCCTTCCACGGGGAGTGACAACCCACGGCCAACAGTTGGTGCAACCAGCGATGAGGGCAGCATTCGTGAAACAAAGGGGCCTTCCACGGGGAGTTACAACCCACGGCCAACAGTTGGTGCAACCAGCGATGAGGGCAGCATTCGTGAAACAAAGGGGCCTTCCACGGGGAGTTACAACCCACGGCCAACAGTTGGTGCAACCAGCGACGAGGGCAGCATCAGTGAAACAAAGGGGCCTTCCACGGGGAGTTACAACCCACGGCCAACAGTTGGTGCAACCAGCGATGAGGGCAGCATTCGTGAAACAAAGGGGCCTTCCACGGGGAGTTACAACCCACGGCCAACAGTTGGTGCAACCAGCGACGAGGGCAGCATCAGTGAAACAAAGGGGCCTTCCACGGGGAGTGACAACCCACGGCCAACAGTTGGTGCAACCAGCGATGAGGGCAGCATTCGTGAAACAAAGGGGCCTTCCACGGGGAGTGACAACCCATGGCCAACAGTTGGTGCAACCAGCGACGAGGGCAGCATCAGTGAAACAAAGGGGTCTTCCACGGGCAGGGGCAACCCACGGCCAACATTTGGTGCAACCAGCGACGAGGGCAGCATCGGCGAAATAAAGGGGCCTTCCACGGGCAGGGGCAACCCACGGCCAACAGTTGGTGCAACCAGCGACGAGGGCAGCATCGGCGAAACAAAGGGGCCTTCCACGGGCAGGGGCAACCCACGGCCAACATTTGGTGCAACCAGCGACGAGGGCAGCATCAGTGAAATAAAGGGGCCCTCCACGGGCAGGGGCAACCCACGGCCAACAGTTGGTGCAACCAGTGACAGTCTACCCGTGTATCCCTGGCACCGGGCGCGGTACGACCCCTTCTTCTGGCCATCATACTACATCCTGGAGCTGACGTCAGCGTCCTGGACATTAAACGCGTGGCTGAGGTCTTCCTCGTGGAATTCCGTTATGGCTGCCAGGGACCAGATGAGCATCGTCCTCTTCTACAGTTTGCCATGTGAGTGGCCTTGTGGTGTGTGCTGGTTTGAAATCATAAGTTTCGTGCATCTGAATATCACTGGTTAGAACATCCGTGCGGTTAATGTGAGCATTCATGCAGTAGCACGTGTAGTGAGGGGGTGCTCTCCTTCTGGTCATCAGGCCCTCTTCAAGATCTAGATGGTGATGCTCCTTGAATGTCCCAGATGCAGCACGAGTAAGCTCCCCCCCCCCCCCCCCTTCTATGTAACCTTTAATAGAATCCTTGCTGCCCATATATGTCCCTCCAGCTCCTGAAGACCATCCGCCCGCCTGTGACAATGAGTCGAAACAGTTAGTATAGTGGCAGGCTTGGTCAATGCTACGTTATCCTAATGCCATGCCAGGCCTGTACTGATTGTTATGTTGGTCCTTCGCGTCATGTTCCCATGACCTTGCTGTGCCGGTTGCAAGTTATAAAACCAGAATCCTTGTTGTGCATGAGGCTCGTAGACACCATCATCAGCCCAGCAAGCGCATAGTCTCGTATCTTCTAGCGGAACGCTGTTGTATCACTTGCCTTCTTTGGTGCACAAAAGCTGTCGACGAGGTGTGGCAAGATCGGTGGGAGATTTTTGCTCCGAACAAGTATGGTGGTCCCAAGCTTGCATCCCATGATACGGCCCATGGTGTGTGTTTGTGTACATGAGGTTAAGACATACACCGTTCTAGTGGAAGCAATGGGGGGTCCGTATTCCATTGGCAAAAGGGCTGGAAAGGCTGAGATAAGCCAGGATAGAAAGAGCACCTCTTTTTGTGGGAGCAGATATGTTAATATCGGCCTCAGACTCCCACAATGTATGTTTTTTGCCTCTCATTGCTTGGCAGGCGACGAGTGCAGCGATCTGAGGAGCAAGCTGGAGGCATCGGGAAAGGAGTTGCAAGGGTATGTCGTGTTTTAGTCTCGACAGCAGTCCAGGTTGTATTACCTGGTTAAAAGTCTTTGGAGGAGCTGCTAGAGTATGTCAGGTGGCAGGTTTCAGGGATCAGAGATGTAGCCATATGTGTCCGCCGTTCGCAGCAACGACCACGACCTGTTCGTTCTTCCTCACCCAGTCCTTCAGACTGGAAATTTGGTTTTTGTAATAACTATTACGTATGCCACATTTGGATGCCTCTGCGATTGTGCATGTTTCGACAAAGCATGAGACCAACTTGAAAAGGTGGAAGTCACAAAAGTACAGGTTGCCCTTGGTGTAAAGAGCCAGCATTATTACTGCCGTCAGAAGAGCACAGCAACGTTGAAATGCCACAAAACAGGTCATATTTACCCATGTCTTTTTCTCATAGTACCTTGTAGAGACATTTAAGCCTGCATAACATTGCCTATGGATGCTCTGAGAAACATAAGCCATTACATGAGTATTCAAAGCTGGTGTTGTTTAGGCAGATTGCAGTGCTCAATTCCAGCATCGAGTGTTCCCTACAGTTGGGCGCTTTGAGAGTTAACATGTGATTTGCCTGTTTTCCTGTCAAACTATATACCAAGGTATATTTCACATTATGTTTTGGAGTCAGCCTACTGATTTGCTGAGTCATAAACAACAAGGTTAGCGTAACCCGGCAACTGCATTGCCTGATATCTTATGATGCTGTTGGCCAACCGCTGTCTTGCCAACTTCTTTTCCTTGCCGTTCTTTTTTCTCTGTGCATGCAGCATAATTAACATTGGAGTGGTCAACTGCGTGGCTGAACGAGTGCTGTGCAAAGCGGTGGGTCGCGTTCATTCACCAGACGGCCCCACGCAGCAAAGGCAACCTTGTTTGGTTAAGCATGGGACATCTCGTTTTTTAGACCATGCATGGTCTTTGTAGAATGCAGACAAGATAAAGGAATGCACAAATTAGAATATGTAACTCAGTTAACAAGGAATTGAAGGAAAAAATCAGGGGGATTTAAGAAGCAGCCCTGATTGGAACTTTGAAACACAGGTGTGCAAGAGCTGAAATGAGCCTGTGGGGCAGGTGTGGGCTGGTTTGTTATGTAGCCTGCCGACTCTGCCTTCACAAAACATGTAAGGAGATAGATGATTGGCTATCTTCGTGAGCTCTGAGTATGATGTGCCAGCTGCTATGAATAGCAGAAATTACTATGACAACTTGGTGAACGAAAGCAACCGATGTCAGAAACTAAGCTGTGAAATGCTCTGGTGATTGATGCCGTATTGTACGCAACTGAACGTCTTAAAATTTGTTTTGAAACCAAGCGTATAGGGCGCAGTTTTCCATTCGGGGCTTGTGCTGTCTTTCGTTTGTGCCTATTTTGGACCACCACAGGAAAACGTTTCTGAGTTCCCCAGCATCAAGGTCTATCCATTTGGTGGCTGGCAGGGAGGCATCAAATACCCTCTCACGCTTCGGCCACTGGATACCCATAAGCTGAACATGTTCGCGGTGACGACACTGCCTGGCTTGGCACCCCCCGTGGCAGCTGAGACGTAAGTGGCATTTCTGGCTTCGCATGTGGTGTCCCAACCACTGTGTTCAAAGACCCCAAAGCTCCTCTGGCCACCTTGGTTGCACCTGTGCACCTGTCCATCCACCTGAGAATCCACCAACACTGAATAGATGCATGTGCTGCTCAAAGTATGGCATGTGATGAAAGGAATGCACTAGTGGTCTAGCTAGTCAAGGGGATACATATGTGCAAGAAGACACCAGTTTTGGCCAAATATCCGACCATCCAAGTAAGGAATGTCACTTTGTGTGGTTGTCGATAATAAGAACAGTCGACTGGTCACAGCCTCGCCAAATTTTCATCACATCCTTTGTTCCTTGGCCAGCTCTCTTCGCCATCTCCCGCAACCTGCATCCTGCACTTGCATGGGTGCCCGCGTCTTTGGCGCTGCGTGCATGTGTGCTTTGCTTAGCAGCAGAAAGCTGATTGCCGATTGGTTTGCAGGGTAGAGTGGCGCCATGCTCTGGGTAACAATTGCCTTGGGTTACCCCATGGTATAGGGGCGTAGGATGAAGACGCTGTACCTTTGCATTTACATCTCTAAATGTCCATGGAAATCTTGTCGGCGTCCATAGCCATGGGAGGGCCATCGCAGATCTTTAGGCGGAAAGATTTCAAAGTGTTACATCGGCTTTCCGGATCACTGGATGTTAGGTTAGTCAGGGGAAAAAAAGGAACCCATTTATAAGCCCAATCCTCATGTTCACCTAAGGTGGAAAGTTTTTCGTGCAGCTGGTCTGGGCACCTTGCAAGAATAGTAGGCTCGATGTTGCATCCCTGGTGTTGCGTATTGGTAGAAACTGATGTGATTGCCTTGGGGCCAGAAGTGCATGGCCTGCTTCATACTCCTATTTGGTTGCTGGTTTTTGAACCGGGGAATGCTTCCTTTCACCCTTCCCTTTTCTGGATCACAGACTGTGCACTGTGCTCGAGAGCAACAAGCACTTTCCAAAGGTGAGCATTCCTTTGGCCTATTGCAGTCTCTTGCCTTGTTTTTTGCATGGCAGTCTGACCTGCTAAGAATATCTGCTTCTGGCGTCCCTTTATCTCTGGTGATTTTTACGATCAACGGCTTTTGTTTGCTAACTATCTTGCTGGCATCTTACGACATGTATACAGGATGCTTACAGATGGGCGCTTTGATTTGTTTATCCATTCCAGCCGCTTGCCTGTGCTTGTGGCGTTTTGGCTACCCAGAAGCATACTATCTGCAATTTTGTTCACCTTTCTCTAGACCTTGGACCCTGCATAATATTAGTATTGAACATTCTTGCTAAGTGAGCTGTATGGCTCGTTAATGATGTAGTGTCAACCGTTGATATTGTAACTTGTAAGCATGGCTATGGGTATGCTTTATGAAGAGGTTAACGTGCACCTTTTGTGTATGCCATTTTGTAGTTACTCGTGAAGACTTAAGTAATTTGGAGACTTGAGCTGGGCCTTCTGCAGTATCCTACTTGGAATTTTGTTGGGAGCTAGTACAGCCTATTGCCAAGCTCGCTTTGCTGTTGTCAGCATATGCATGATGTGTGAGGGGAAATGCCAACAACGTGATACAATCCTGCGTCACCGCTGCGGGTGCCAAACGACCAACCATAATTTCCAGTGTCACAAGAGTGTTGACCATCTTTTTAGTTGTTCTTTCTCTTTGGCGTGTGACCACGCAGATGGTCTATTTCAAGGCCAAGTCACCCCCTGGCTGGATCTGGGAAATTCTGGCCGCAAAGTATCACAATCGTGTCGATTTTGTAGAAGTAGAGGTGAGTTATCCTAACGATGCCCCCCTCTATAGCATGACCAGCTGAATGGGGTCTTCCACCAAGACATGCGTACCAGTTTTGACCTTGCACCTTTCCTTCATTCAATTAATTAATTTGCTTCATGCGCAATCTTATCAAACCACATATTGTAGGAAGGGAAGCTTATTGCAGGTCATCATCACACAGAATAAGCAAAGATGCAAGTGATGTTCAACGTTTCTTTCCATGGTTGGGATTTGAATTGCATTGTTATGTTGGGCTGTAAGGTTTCTTGTATATCCACCAAGGGTTCGATTAGGTATCAACACCAAGGTTAGCCAATCTGACCATTCCGTGTAAGTCTTCGTAAGAATGCTGCCTGGTCTGCATTTCGATGTACTGATGACTATGCATGTGCATTTTGTTACGGATGCGCTTATACAAGGCTTGTTTGCTTACCACCACATTTACCTTTTGGCCATGATTATGTTGCTTTGATGAGATTTGTTTTGTTGACGCTTTCATGGGAGCCCGTATATGTGCTTTGGTTTACTGTCTGTCCCTGGCAGCAAGGAGAACCAGGCAAAGCCTGCATTGACTTGTTCAATCCTGGACTGGATCGTGAGGTGTCACGACCGTCAGTCTTTGGCGTTACAAACAGCAGAGGGACAGAGGTCGGGCCGAAGGCAGTGCAGTATCACGGAACCATGATCAGCGCATCCAGCTTTGCTCAGTTCATTGCTGACGTGGAAGCAGGAACATTGGAGTACAGTCTGCTGGGAAAATGGCTAACAACGGGTGTGCGTTGGATTGCCAATGTCTTCCGGTAGGCTCCATCTTGATTTTTCACGAAGAGTAGACAGCATATTCTGTGCATGTTTGTGGCAGGCCTGCAATGTCATCCTGCAACTATTCAGCCAGTGAGATGCCATTTACAAATCCGCATACCAAGCGCATGGGGACCAGCATACATGCGTCGCCCTGGAGTACACGCCCTGTTGCGTTCTATATTCTGGAACTTAACCCAGGTTAATGGTGTCGTCATCCATGAACGTGACCTTGCATTTGGTGCTGGCACTGTTGAGCCAAGCCTCCATCGCCGGCATCAGCATACACGCTTCCGCGCCGTTACTAGGGCAGGGTCCGTCTTTAGAATGACTATACCATGGAGCTCGTGACGTGTACGGGGCGTTCCTCATGTAATGTATGCCGATCTCACCTCCGTAATATATCATAAACAATAAATATTAATTAAATAATGTACACGTGACAATTAATTAATTACACGTGACACTAAGTATATCTAACAGAATCAGAATTGGTATCTAACAGAATCAGAATTCGTATTTGTATTTGCACACTGTCCTCCTGACGGTGGTGCTCGCCATGGTTCGGTCGGTTTTCCCCCACGCGAACATCCGGTCCGAGGATGCGGATGGCGCTGCCTTCTATTCCCCCAACCACCGGCCTGACATCGTGGTGCTGGACTTTGAGGGGGGTGGCCGGCATCTGCTTATTGACGTTTCGGTGGCGCGGCCCTTGGCTCTTAGCCACGTGGCTGGGGCCTCCCTCACGGCAGGTTACACGGCGGAGCGGGCGGAGCGGGCCAAGCTCCTGGCCTACGGTGACGTCGGGCACCATCGTGTGGTGCCCTTTGTCCTGGAGGAGTTTGGGGCCATGGGGCCCCTGACCTCCGCCTTCTTCAAGGAGTGTTGCCGGCTCCGGGAGGACCGGCTGGACCCCATGGTCGGCGCGGACCTGGACGTCATATTGGCGTCAGCGCTTGTCGGTGGCACTGACTCGGGCCATGGCTGACATCATGCTCCGCCGTACGCGGGCTGATTTTGCGGTGCAGCAGGGCTATTAGGTTCCTCCCGTTAGGAGTTTCCATTGGTCTTATCGGAGTATAGAGCTTTGACATGGCTCTGTACATAGGTTTATAGCTGGGCGTTTGCTTTGGTTTGAGTGATTTCACTCTGCTGTAAGTAATTATATCAAGGAGACAACCAGCGCAGGCCAGAAATCGGGAGAATCCGGACCATGGTATAGCTCGAGCCTGCCGTTATCTTGTCCGATTATATTTTTAAAATATATCTAACACTACTATATCTCTAGATTTCTGACAGTGAGTTCAAGGCGCCGCCCCCCCTTTTCTTTTGGTACTGTAATTACCACAAAAAAGGGACAGACACGTACCAGGCACTAGTACCGGCACACAGCTGGCCCCCAGTAGTCTACTGTCTAGTCCAATGTAGCACAAGTACCTTACATGGTGCAGGCCCTTGCTCGCCTGCGGTACGACGCGGCGGTCGGTGCCGACCACCTTTCGGCTGAGCTGCTGAAGACCCCCGACCTGGCGGTGAGGGAGCTTCTGCTGGCGTTCTGCAACCGTGTCCTGCTCTCTGATGAGCCTCCGCCTGCTGAGTGGCAGACGGCCATCCGAGTCATGCTGTACAAGAAGGGCTCTGCTGCTGACCCCGGTAACTATCGGGGTGTCTGCCTCCAGAGCACCGCGCTGAAGGTCTTCATGCGCATGATGCTGCACAGGCTCCGCGCCGCGCTGGACCCACACCTGGGTGAGTCTCAGATGGGTTTCCGTCGACGTGGTCGTAACACTGTCATGGCTGTGTTTGTCGCGCGCCGGTTGATGGAGGAGGTGCGTCGCCTTTGCCCTGACAGTTTGCCACTAGTCTTCATTTTTGTTGACTATATCAAGGCCTTTGACACGGTTCTCTGGGAGGCTCTTTGGGCCATCCTAGCTCTGAATCGGGTGCCACCAGCGTTTATTGCTGCCATTCGTAGACTGTATAAGGGCTCACAGGCAGTAGTGCGGACTGCGGAAGGCACCACCCCACCATTCCCCCTTCACCACGGGGTGTGGCAAGGCTGTGTCCTGTCCCCATATATGTTCATTACTGCCGTGGATCACGTCCTCCGTGACCACCGCCGCTGGTGGAGCAACCCCGCCCTACCCCGGATCGTCAAGCGTGACCTCTTCAAGGTCGTCATTCTGACGATCCTGACCTACGGCGCCGAGACGTGGACACTGACGCAGGAGCTGGAGCAACGACTCGACGGCGACGTCACCAAGATGCTGCGCCAGGCCCTTAACTGTCATCCCCTTTGGTTTGCACATTAGTAATGAGGATTTGTACGCTGATTTGCCCTATGTATCCTGTAACGACTAAAAATGTTGTGTTTGCAACAGCCTCAGTATCAACATTAGCGTGAAAAGATCTTTATACCTGGGTTGGAGTCGCGACAGATAACTTCACGTCCAGAGAAGCAATGAAGATGGATCTTCAACAGTTAAGGGAATGAGTCCCCACCCTTGTTAGACACAACAGACAAGTTATATCCAAGTCGACTATCTGTTGAAGTTATAGTTGACTTTTGGCAAGGGTTGTTTGATTGATGAAACAAGGAAACCCTTGAATTACACCATAGCTTTA
Source organism: Mesostigma viride (assembly GCA_009746045.1). NCBI lineage: Eukaryota > Viridiplantae > Streptophyta > Mesostigmatophyceae > Mesostigmatales > Mesostigmataceae > Mesostigma > Mesostigma viride. Next base: position 1,909,471 of record RPFO01000102.1, on the reverse strand, counting down.
GCTCTCACGTACGCACGCATGCACGGCCGCCCCAAACAGGATAAAAGTCATCGTGCACGCAGCATCCGTCTAACCCTAACCCGGAAGGACCAATCAAAAGTGAGGATCACTCAAGATAAGATCTTAGCCTCCGAATCCTCCACACAACACAAAGCCAGCACATACGAAATCTCAATGACCTGGAACCAAATCCACCAGGTACAACGGTACTGCAGAGAATCTATGACTGACTAAACAACACCATGCAAAGTACCCTACGTGGATCAGGCCACGACCAATGAGGGTAGAACAATAGATTCGACAGATCTCAGCAGGCCCAATATCTATCAGACGTCGAAGCCTCCTAACTTCTCAAATAATTGTCCTAAAGAACTCATAATAAGATTCAACAGTAGGAAAACTTTGGATGTAACATTTGGTTGTTACATATCTCCCCCTCAAGACAGGAACTCCCAGTTCCTAGAAGCCAAGAAGAATAAAACAACAACCTCCACAAAACAACACAACAATAAACAGGAAGTCCACCACCTCTTGGGACAAGCAAGTGGGTTTTTACATCCCCAAAGGGCCTCCTATCTCAGTATCATCTGATCATGTCAACCCTGAATAAGACAAATTCACCCACAGATGAAATGTCATCAAGTGACTAACACACAGGCAACCATGCCTGGATAATACAACTGCAAACTACCATGAACTCAGAACTGTCATTGCTGGAAATCTGGACTGGACATCAGAACTGGTCGCCTCCATTCTGGATCCCCACCTCACTCCACAGCCCACCTCCAACCATCCTGGAACCCTTCACAGAGTGAACCAATCCCCCTTCTTCATATCCTTCCCCCTCGTTCCAAACACTGGGAAATGCTCCACCATGGACACCAGATCTGGCCAGTTCCTGCTGACCTGAATATCCAAGCAGGTCTCAGCAGCCTTGCCCAACTCAGCTGAAAACCTACTGCACTGGGCAGGGTAGGACAGAGTGACCACAGCCTGTCGGAGGGGATCGAAGACCCAGCCACTGGCAGTCTTATGGCGACATAGCCAGCTGCTATAGGCCCACCACAGCTGTAGAAAGGCCTTGATAGGCCCCCACCTGGCGCCCAAGATGGGTACCAGCACCCTCAAAGGTGTGAGCCTGGCCCTCAGCTCGTTAGGGAACTTTGGTAACTGCAGCCCCACAAAGACTGTGCTGTCCTTGTGTGGAAAACAAGACATCACAGAGCAGTTGGACGACGGAGTAAGGTCAAACTCTCCCTGCTTGACAGCCTGCTCAAGTAGCTCAGTGTAGGTCTGGGAATATCCAACTGGCTTGAGCCCTGCAAAGGCGAGTCTCAGGTCACTGGGCAGAGCCTCCATCAAGTCCTGGCCCTCCACCGGCCTCATGTCAAACGAAGGCCACGGGTACACTGCAAAGACGGTGTGCATAATGTAAGCCACCATAGGTGACCCAATCTCACAGAGACTGGGGGGCAGACAGTCAAGGGCCAACTCTACCATACCCTCAGGTACTAGTTCACCCTCCTCCACCACTGTCTGATCCAATGCCTGCATGGCTGTGTACAAGGATTTACACCACTCGCACTGTCCAGGAGCACAATTACGGTGGTCCAAGAACTGCTCCACCTGTTTTGTTGGGACAGCTGACCTGGGCAAGTGTACCACCACCTTAGGGGGTGGAGGAGCCTCCGTAGGAGAGGGGACTGAGACCACCGGGGTGGGGATAGCCTCCTGAGCTACTGGAGCCTCAGAAACTGCAGGCACAGCAGAACCCACAGTTGGAATGTGCCCAGCCCTCAAGTGTTCTGCCATCTGAGTAACCAGACCCTCCACATTAATCAACCTGGTTATCAAGGCCCCGTGACGCTGCTCGTGCCGTTGCTGATCATGTACCATACGCTGGAACAGATTGAGAAAATGGGCTTCCACAAACCCAGCGTCTTCCTGGATCGAAGGGCCCGTGGCTCTGGGGCCAGCGTAGTCGTGCTGAAAGACATACGTAGCCCTCACGTCCTCTTGGGTTCGTGCAGGTGGCCTGGGTGTCCCCTCAGGATGGGAGTCGGCCATGGCTGGCAACCACAGACACAAAACACCAAAAAGAGGTGTTAGCAGTGCTCACTGGGAGCTATGAAGGGGAGCACACCGCTCAGAGCCCATGACATACCACTCAGGCAAGGTGATACCATGACGCTGACAATACTCTAGTACAGCAGAGTGACTGTTGGTGAGATCAGACAACCACAGCCACGTAGCAGTCACCTCTAGCTCTCCCTTCCAGTGTACCTTAAACTGCAACTGTTTGGTACGACCTTTCCCCTTCACCCTGTGAGCCAACAACCGCTCCACTTCATAGATCTTCTCCCCCTCAGAATCCAATTCATAAGGCAAAGGGGCAGACAATCTGCCTGGTAAGGTGTTGCGCCTGTACAGCTTCAGCTGGGCTAGGTGAAAAATATTATTCCTGAGCTTCCAGTGAGAAGGCACTTGGACCTGGACCACTGTACCATAGTGGAAGGTTGCCAACACTGGGTAAGGACCCAACCAGAGTGGTTGCAGTTTCCTGCATTGCTCCTTCTCAGGCAGCACTCTGTTGGCTTCCAACAACACCAAGTCCCCAGGAGCTACAAAGGAATGACTGGCCACCGTTTGCTGCCAGGCGTTAGTCAGGTACTTGTCCTGTGTCCTCAACAGCTGGGTAGCCACAATGCTGTGAGCCTCCTGGAAGGAAGCCAACAACTGCTGGACTGAACCAAGACGTCGCTGGAAAGGGCCTTCAGCGTCTCTGTCAGGCAGTTCCAAGTCGAATGGTGTCAGGGACACTGGCCATTGCAGATCACGAAGGGGGACATCTGGTGAGGAGCCAGAGGAGAGTTGTTGATTGCGAACTCTATGAAAGGTAGCTTCTTGTCCCAGTCCTTGTTGTCGTGGGTACAATAGTGCTTTTGACACTCCCTGACAATTCTGTTCATCCTCTCCACCGCCCCAGTACTGGCACACCTGTATGCCACACCGAAGGCCAGCTTAGTGTCTAGGATGTCAAAGAATGACTTCCAAAACCCTGACACCAAAGGGGGTCCTGATCAGTGATGATCACTCTAGGCATGCCGTGCAGACGGTAGATCTCCTTCATAAACAAATCCACACACTGTGCAGCGGTGAGATGAGTATTGCAAGGAATCAGATGGCACATCCTGGAAGTCTGTCCATGACCACAAGGATCCTGTCATTGCCACCATCTGACATGGGAGACCACAGATAAAATCCATAGTCACACTGATCCAAGGGCGCAGGGGAATGGGCATAGCCATGGGAAAGATGGGCGTGGCTTGGTTCCTGACCTTATTTCTCTGGCAGGAGTCACAGGAATCCACGTAGGCCTTAACATCCTGATAAAGGCCAGGCCACCAAAACCTCTGCTGCACCTCATGAAGTAGCTTAGCATAACCAGGATGACACGCAGTCACATCGTCATGGAAACAATGTAACACTGTGGGAATGGCCATCTCAGGCACATACACTTTCTAGTCACCGTGTGCTCTGCATCATGAGTGTGAACATACAGAACGCCCTCCCAGTATTCTACAGGTCTATTGCCAAAGTTGCCCCTCTGGATAGCTGCAGTAGCCATGTCCTCCGTCTTGGTGAAGGCCTTGATGACGTCCAGCAGGGAAATATTTAAAGGATTAGGCAACACCAGGTCCTTGTCAGGTCCCAGGGGCTGCATCTGCATCTCCTCTTCCTGCCCAGGGCTAGCCACCAACTGCTTGGATGAGACAGTAGTAGCTATAGGCCCTTTTGACCTTGCCATCACCTGAGAGGCCAACACCTTGGACCGGCCTACCAACACAGGGTCCATGACCCACTTCCTGGGCCTACCTCTGCTGCGCCTAGCAGGGCCTCCCTCACCTGGCTGCACTGTGGGAGTGGGCACCACACCTTCAGGACTTCTCCTAAGACTGTCAGACAGTGACTGGACACCCTCCTGGACGCCTGTCAACTCTGGGACAGAGCCCTGGTCGATGAGCATCACGGGACCACCGTTATTCCCTACAGGTGGTGTCAACAGTTGAGAAACCTTCTGGTTGTTGGCCTGAGCTCTAGTCAAGGCTCCACACTCTACCACAGAAATCAGGGCAGCACAGATGTCCAAGTCCTCATGAAAACTTCCCATCAAATCCCTCCTCCTGGACAGGGCGTCAGGCACCACATTCTGCGTACCAGGAATGTACCTCACAGAGAAAGGTCCAAACCCCCCCAGGAACTCCATCCATCCAGCCATCCTCTTACTCATCCGGGTCTGTTCCAACACATGTACCAAGGGCCTGTGGTCAGTCATCAGGGTAATAGACTCGTTGCCCTGCCCATCCTTGGCGCTGCTGGCCACAGAAAACTGAGCCCCCTTCAGTAGGTGTTCCCACTTGTGACAGGCCACCACCAATCCCAGCAGCTCCTGCTCATGAACAGGGTAGTTACGTTCTGCAGACGTCATACTCCTGGACATGTATTCCACTGGTTGAGGGCCCTTACCATGATCTTGCATTAGTACTGCACCAATAGCACCCTGTGAGGCATCAGACCTAACCTGGTATGGCAAGTCTGGGTTGGGGCCCACCAACAAGGGAGCAGTGGTAAGCTTCTGCTTCAACACATCAAAAGCTTGCTGGCATGCTGCAGTCCACTCAAAGGGAACATCCTTCTTGAGCAGGGCTAACAGGGGACCAGAGATGGCCGCCATGTCAGGGATGAACCGTCGGTACCAGCCCACCAGGCCCAGAAAGGATCTGACATCCTGAGCTGACTTCAACACAGGCCACTCCAAAACAGCAGAGACCTTGCTGGCCTCAGGAGTCATACCTGCAGCGCTCAGCTGGTAGCCCAGAAACTTCACCTCTTGGCCCCACTCCACCTTGGACCTCTTCACCGACAGATGATACTGATGGATCACCTTAAGGACCTCCTCCACGTTCTCCAGGTGCTCCCTGAAGGTACGAGAGTGTACCAGAATGTCGTCCAGGTAGACGACCACACAAGTCCTGAAGACCACCCTGGTAGTGTCACACAAGTGGGCAATGTCCTTGAACCTGGGGTTGCGAAGGTCAGGTGAGATCTGGGGCAGGGCATTTCCAGTCAGGTGGCCAAAGATGGCATTGACAAACATCTGCATAGTGGCAGGACTGTTAGAGGCACCCATGGGCATTACTGTCCACTGGAACTGTCCCCATGGGTAGAAAAGGCCGTCTTGGGGATGTCCTCAGTAGCCACCCTGATCTGCCAGAAAGCATGCCTGAGGTCAAACTTGGTAAAGAAGGCAGCTCCTGCAGTCCTCTCCAGCAACTCATCAATTCTGGGCAGAGGGTACCTGGACTTGACAGTCACCTTGTTCAGTCCCCTCAGGTCAATGCACAACCTCCACCCCCCATCATGCTTGGGTACAAGCAAACACCCAGAACTGAAAGGACTGTTAGCTGGGAGGATCAGACCAGCCTCCAACAGGCCAATAAGTATGGTCTTCAGCTCTGCCATCTCTGCAGGGCCCATCCTGTACATAGGCACAAAAGGAGGACGAGCACCCTCTACCAACTTGATGACATGTGTGATGGGTCCCTCAGGAGGATACTGGGGCATCTTGTCCTCAAAGATGGCTCCATACCTGTCCAACAAGGCATCATGCTGCTGTTGTTGCTCAGTGGTGACAGTAGAACTGACAGCATTGACAGAATGACCACTAGCAGACTCAGGTTCATTAGGCACCAAATGCAGGAAAAAGATGTGTTCCACTGGATAGGTGGCCAAATAAGACAGAGTATGCTTGGCAGACCACACATGCTTCAGTAGGGCAGCCCGTTTCTCCTCCAAAGTCGGCTCTTGATCCACCCCTTTCGCACCTGCTTCCCCTCCCTTGCCATCATTGACAGCTGTCTGTGTGGAACAGCACTCAGTGGCTGTTCTTCTCCCCCCTGGCAACACACAGGTAGCATCCCACACTGTCCCATCCTTGAACTGGACCACCCTGTCAGGCCAAGAAATAGCAGGATTGGTGTCAGACAACCATGGGATCCCCAAAATCACATCTGCTGCCGTGAGGGGAATGACATCTGCTGTCACTTCCAAAGTCTGGGATGAACAAACTTGGAAGATGAGCTGCACATAGCCAGGTGAGCAGCTTCTCCTGCCATCAGAATACTGCACCATGACAGGTGTGGGGTGGGCCAACACAGGCAACTTCACTCCTGCACCAAGGATGCAGCAATATAATTACTGCCAGCACCAGAATCAATCATAAACAAGCAAGCTGGCTGAGCCAAGGGACTGGCACGTTGAGGAGCCTAGCCTGAAACTTGAGTAAGTGACCTGGTACAGGAGGACCCACAGGGACAGCAGGGTCAGAAGCACCCACAGTGTTCACTGGCCTAACGTCAACAGCAGGCAGGTCAGACCTGGCCATGACAGAAGGATGACCTGGGGACCCAACTAGTTTTTTGACTCAGGTGGGTCTGGGAGTGCTCCACTGCCGATGGTGGAAGCTGCTCAGGTGGTGCTGGAGGCTCATCCTCGTCCCCCCCATCCTCCTCATCTGCCAGCAGCTGCATGAGAGCGTTCACCATCCTACGCTTATCCTGTCTGCTGAAGGGCCGAGCGCGGGACTGGAACCTCCCAGAGGGCTGGAAGTTGGGCTGGAACCCTGGCTGCATCCGGTGATCGCCAGCAGGAACGCCAGGAGGAAGGTTGGGTGGCCTGGGAGATGGCAGGGCGCCAAAAGGTCCTCTCGTGGCAGGGGGAAACTGGTCCCGTCTAGGGCAGTCCCGTGCAAAGTGACCTGGCTGGTTGCAGATAAAACAGTTACCCTGGGTGGGATCCAAGCATTGAGCTCCCCAGGAGGTCATCCAGCTGGTTCAGGGACTTCTTGATGGGTGGCACTGGCGTGGCCACAGGCTCCCACTTGACAGAAAAAGCAGGCACACGACAAGGGTGAGCACATAAGACAACACCTTGTCCCATTGCCAGTCCACGTAGTCGAACTGGGAGAAGTGCTTGTCCACATCCAGTCGCACGTGTGGAGCCATGCCATGCAGTAGTCTGTGAAGCGCCTCTGCGTCAGAGCATTGGGGAATCTTGGCTCTAAGGTTGGTGAATTGCTCCACGAACTGTGGCAGCGTCAAACCAGCCTGCGTACAGTTAGCCAGTGCGTCCCGATCCATGCGAAGCTGATCCTGGGGTAACAGAAACCGGCGAAAGCCCAATAGGAGAGAGGGGAGGTCGGTACACGCACGTCCAGCCACAGAACGCAAAAACTCATCAAAACGGTCGCTGGCACTGTCGCTCATCCGCTGCCTAACCATTCTCTTCTGGATGTCCATCGTGAGACGTTCCTCTGCCTTGGGCCCGTAGTTGGCGAAGTGGATAGCGAAGACATCCTGAAACTTGGTGGAGAAATGGTCGAAGCTGCGATGGGTAAGGTTGGTCAGCGATAGCTTGTCTACCGACTCCACCTTGGGAAAAGGAACAGTACGAGGATACAAAGACGTGAGCTCCATCACTGGGGCGTGTGGTGCATTCTGACTCTCCGGCAATGTCGCAGCCACCGAGAGCCGTGGAGGCTCATGCCCCTGTGCATCTGTCCCTTCATCAACAAAAGGAGCGTCAACCGCATATACCCTTCGTATACCCAGTGTTGGAGACGGTTGATCCACGAAAACAGACTCTCCATCGCCCGCCTGCCCTTGCGACTCAAGTTGCTGCACACGCGCAATAGTCCTACCCACACTCTTCTCCAGCGCTTCCGCCACACTTCTAGCTCTCGCAGCTTCCTCACGTTCATGTTGTAATCGAATTTTCTCCGCTGTCAGCTCGTCAGCCGCTAGCCGAGTGCCGTCTCGCCCCGGCACCGTGTTGTAGCCAAAACGAATAGCCGAACCGTATTCGGGTGCTGGCGAACGCGTGTCCTCCACGTTGGAGAACCGTGGTCCACCTCTACCAATGCCACGCAGGGAGGGCTCGCCTGGTTGCACACCGAGGGGCAAGATGGAGAACTTTGGGCCGACCGACAGCGAATATCTGCGGGAAGCAGACATTAAGGTGGTATCTCCAAATAGTTGACGTCTGGGAGTAGATGATGAAACCCTTTCATCACCGGTCGTCCGTTGAGCTGCTAAAGATGTGGTTGCATCTTCAACTCTCTTACTTGATAACGGTGGTTGTGTCTCCGGGTTACTCATCACTCCATGGGTCGCGCATGCCGGACTGGGGAACGTTAGAGACTTATGGGCTCAAGGCAGTTCTCAGAGCAAGACTGTCACATAAGGATGAGTCACACTCTTAAAAACTGTCCGAATACACAGCATAACGTACCCTCTCTGGGTCTGGCAAGAATTCCATTGTTAATCGTGAACTAATACTGTCAAGACAACCAACACCTAGTAGGTAGAATCAGTTAGGTTAATATTGTGCGGAAACCTTTTTGCCACTTGGGCTTCTCAGGTTCCGCACAATATTACCGGCGATAACCACTCGCCGGACACTCAAGTTCACGACGTCGTGAACTTGAGTGTCCGGCGAGTGGTTATCGCCGGTAATATTGTGCGGAACCTGAGAAGCCCAAGTGGCAAAAAGGTTTCCGCACAATATTAACCTAACTAAAACCTAGCCTCTTGGGGCGAGGACGAATCACTAGGCTCGGAACACCCGTAGATATGAATATGATCGAATATAAGCATCTCGTTGGTGCAAATATCGATATGAATATGATCGAATATGAGCATCTCCTTGGTGCGCATATGATTAGAGCCGGGTGCCAAATCGGAACGAATTATTCCCCAAATAATCCGCTTCCGAGTGGATTCGAACCTGCGCCCCGCAAGGATCCAGGTCTTAGTTAGGTTAATATTGTGCGGAAACCTTTTTGCCACTTGGGCTTCTCAGGTTCCGCACAATATTACCGGCGATAACCACTCGCCGGACACTCAAGTTCACGACGTTGTGAACTTGAGTGTCCGGCGAGTGGTTATCGCCGGTAATATTGTGCGGAACCTGAGAAGCCCAAGTGGCAAAAGGTTTCCGCACAATATTAACCTAACTAAGACCTGGATCCTTGCGGGGCGCAGGTTCGAATCCACTCGGAAGCGGATTATTTGGGGAATAATTCGTTCCGATTTGGCACCCGGATCATATGCGCACCAAGGAGATGCTCATATTCAACCATATTCATATCGATATTCGCGCGAACCGGCGCTCATATTCGATCATATTCATATCTACGGGTGTTCCGAGCCTAGTGATTCGTCCTCGCCCCAAGAGGCTAGGTTTTAGTTAGGTTAATATTGTGCGGAAACCTTTTGCCACTTGGGCTTCTCAGGTTCCGCACAATATTACCGGCGATAACCACTCGCCGGACACTCAAGTTCACAACGTTGTGAACTTGAGTGTCCGGCGAGTGGTTATCGCCGGTAATATTGTGCGGAACCTGAGAAGCCCAAGTGGCAAAAGGTTTCCGCACAATATTAACCTAACTGAATCCTCCGATACCAATGTAACGACTAAAAATGTTGTGTTTGCAACAGCCTCAGTATCAACATTAGCGTGAAAAGATCTTTATACCTGGGTTGGAGTCGCGACAGATAACTTCACGTCCAGAGAAGCAATGAAGATGGATCTTCAACAGTTAAGGGAATGAGTCCCCACCCTTGTTAGACACAACAGACAAGTTATATCCAAGTCGACTATCTGTTGAAGTTATAGTTGACTTTTGGCAAGGGTTGTTTGATTGATGAAACAAGGAAACCCTTGAATTACACCATAGCTTTAGCTCTCACGTACGCACGCATGCACGGCCGCCCCAAACAGGATAAAAGTCATCGTGCACGCAGCATCCGTCTAACCCTAACCCGGAAGGACCAATCAAAAGTGAGGATCACTCAAGATAAGATCTTAGCCTCCGAATCCTCCACACAACACAAAGCCAGCACATACGAAATCTCAATGACCTGGAACCAAATCCACCAGGTACAACGGTACTGCAGAGAATCTATGACTGACTAAACAACACCATGCAAAGTACCCTACGTGGATCAGGCCACGACCAATGAGGGTAGAACAATAGATTCGACAGATCTCAGCAGGCCCAATATCTATCAGACGTCGAAGCCTCCTAACTTCTCAAATAATTGTCCTAAAGAACTCATAACAAGATTCAACAGTAGGAAAACTTTGGATGTAACATTTGGTTGTTACATATCCCAGATTATTCGGCACAGGCGCCTGGGCCTAGCCGGGCACCTGGCCCGCACAGATCAGGTAGACACATCAGATAGACTAGCTGGCACCAAGCCCGCCCAGCCTGGGCGATATGTCCTCACCTGGCGTGCCCCAGGCCGCGCGCGGCAGGGCCCACACCCCTGTAACTAGGACCTAGATAAAGCTTACACCATCCATTCCATCCCATGTTCCCCTCCCACTGAGGACTTATGCTCACGTGACGCAGTCACGTGTCTAGTAAATAATTAATTAATTAATCCATTCCATCCCATGTTCCCCTCCCACTGAGGACTTATGCTCACGTGACGCAGTCACGTGTCTATTAATTAATTAATTAATCATGTCATGCGCCGGGCACGTGCGCGCTTAAACGCTCTTAAGGGGTTCGAGCCCGGCTTGGACATCCTTAACGAGCGCGAACACGGCGGCGTTGACCCGGGCTACCGCCTGTCCGACTTGATTTATTATGCGGATGACACCACCCTCATCGCGCGCCCCGAGCACATTCAGACCTGGCTGGACTGTCTGGGCTTGGAGGCGAGGGCGGTGGGGTTGGAGATTAGTGTCAAAACTGAGGCGATGGTGATTGGGGCTTCCAGTCGCCCGCCGCTGCCGCGGCTGCTGGACGGGACAGAGGTCCCGTTTCGTGATCGCTTCAAACTGCTGGAGAGCATGCTCGACCCCGACACCGCCGACGATGTGGACACCCGCATCGGCCTGGCCTGGTGGGCTAGGTACCGTTCGCTCAAAACCTATTGGCACTCGAAGGCCCTCGGCGAGCACCGCAATTAAGCGCATGCTCGACTCAAGGTCCTGGTCCTCACAGTGCTCACCTATGGCGCCGAGGCATGGAAGCTCACGGACATGCTGGCCGCCAAGCTAGACGGCACGGTAACCAGGATGCTCCGTCAGGCCCTGAATGTAGGGTTTTCCACGCATAGGTCTTTAGAATCTTTGTACCGGCAGTGCATGCCTCGCATTTCGGACGAGATTAGACAGCGTACTGATAGCATTCGTAGGACATCTTGCTCGCACCAGCCAGGTAGACACGGCGCCCTCGGTCTGGCCAGCCCCCAGCGGCTTGGCCAGCCAGGGCGGCATATCCTGACCTGGCCTGGCCCCTTGTGGACATACCTAAGAAGGTAGGCAAACATGTCATGACCTACCCACAGCAGTTGCTGGCCGACCTAGTGGTCCCAGCCCCGTTTGAGCATCGCATTCACTCCTTCTCTCTTGCTTGGACTGCTATTAAATTAAATTAAATTAACCCATAGTCCGGGAATGGGTTTTTGGCATTTTTAGACCCCTGAAAATGGAAAAAATCATAACTCATAGGCCACAACTCCAAATACCCCCAACCAAGGTGCTAGGAGTATCTACACTTCAAGGGCTTTCAGAGTATGCAATATAATATCCCGAGTCCATTCAGTGCTTTGCAAGATATATACTGCCAAAGTTGGACAAAAGACGATCATTTTCAGGTAAGCAAAATCCCCTTAGATAATAACATCTACTGGGAGGGTCAGGAACCTCAATATTAACATTGGACAATTTCATTGGATAGTGGGCCACCATGCTTTCCTTGGGTCAGACCGCACGGATAGCCCATCTGACCTATATAATGCGCTCACTTACGTGTGTGGGTTACGCGCGCGTAAGCAGCCATCCATGAAATGCCACACACTTATGCATTGTGTACAGCCACATAGGACTGTAAAAAGTGCTGGTAAACAAAGAAGTGCTAAACCAGCACTAACGGAATGGCATCCTCCAAAGAAACACCACAAACTGAGCAGATTTGGGGCTAATAGCACTCATACAGCAGGCATGGAAACCTGCTGCAAGAGGCACTGATACACTCGTGTAAAATCGATGTATAAACGACAGATTCCCGTGCAAACGACATGCAAACACGTTGCCGTACCTGCCTTGATCACGACCTTTCCGGGTTCTGCTGGCCGGGACCCTCATATCTCACACTGGCTAATGCTTTCCAGGCATAGGCCGCCATAGCCGCATAGTGAATGCACCCGACATGATTACCAGGTTGATGTTCTGTGCAAAGATGACCTATAAACGCATCCGAATTCACAGGGACGCTGCTGCGGATGTCCCGTACCAAAACTGGGTGCTCGGGCTGGCGCAGACTGCCGGGCCATAAGAAGAAAATCGAAATATGGCATGCCATTACTCATCTGGTACTGACGACCAAGAAAGCAGTAATTTCCTACCTGTATTTTACCAATCCTATACATCTGGTCACCCCTGACCTACGAAAATCACGCATCATCATTCGATGAGCAACATTCTGAACCATTACGAGCCGCGAGACGCAAAATTTCCTTGATAACGGCACGCTAGCAGCCATATCTCGTTACGCGCGCGCGCGAGTGAAAATTTCACGCCAAAGTCACGTGATACTGTCTCAATACACGTTGTATTTACCAGGCTATGGCGAATATTACCCCCAAACCTATGCGTCACCTTCGTCCTTAAGTGTTCCCAGACCCACCGGACCACTGACATCCGTCACAGGTGGGGCGGCGCTCCGGGAATTGAGCGCCACGCGCCACCGGGAGTCAAACAGTGCGATATCGCACTGTTTCCGGACTATGGGTTAAATTATATAACATGCCTCCATTGGGAGATCATGTAGCACATATTCCTTGCAGGATGGGTGGAGTGGGAGGAGCCGCGTAATTCTAACCTAACTCTAAGCTATATCTAGTCTAGAAAAATCCTAACTACACTACTCATCAAAACGCCGCCTCCTCTTGGGGGGAGGTGGCTTGGTTGGGGCGGCGCGTGTGAGCCTTGACAATCTTCTGCCACCGCGTCTTGTTCTGCATGGCAGTCCAAAGAAGGGAGAGAGAGTGGATGCGGTATTCAAACTGGGCTGGGACCACGAGGTCGGCCAGCAACATCTGTATATAGTTCGTGACATGTTTCCCTACCCTTTTGGGAATGCCCTTTGGCGCCAGGCCAGGTCAGAATATGCCGCCCTGGCCGGCTGGCCAAGCCGCTGGGGGCCTGCCAGACCAAGGGCGGGGTCGACCTGGCTGGTGCGAGCAAGGTGTCCTACAAATGCTATTATCCTACGCTGCCTAATCTCGTCCGAAATACGAGGCATACCCTGATACAGAGGGCGCTTGGAAAACCCTACGTTCAGGACCTGTTGGAGCATCCTGTAAACCGTGCCGTCGAGCTTGGCAGCCTGCCAGTGTGGGTGTGAGTGTCCACGCCTCGGCGCCATACGTGAGCACCGTGAGGACGAGGACCTAAGTTGAAGAGCATGCGCTTGCGGTGCTCGCCCAGGCCCTTGGAGCGCCAGTAGGTGTTGAGCGAACGGAGCCTGGCCCAGGCAAGGCCGATGCGGATGTCCACATCCTCTGCGGTGTCAGGGAGCCAGCTCCCCAATTGGACTGCTATGCAGAACAAGAAGCGGTGGAAGACGATTGTTCAGGCTCATACGCCAGCCCCTGTGGGCAAGCCCCCCACCCCCCAGAGGAAGGGGCGCTTTGCTGAGTAGAATTAATCAATTAATTAATTAATAGACACGTGACTGCGTCACGTGAGCATAAGTCCTCAGTGGGGAGGGGAACATGGGATGGAATGGATGGTATAAGCTATCTAGGTCCTAGTTACATGGGTGTGGGCACCGCGGCCCGAATCGCTATGAATGCCATACTTGGTCACAAGCGGAGCCCCCACAGGCTTGGGGGTAGTTGGATGGAGACTAGGGACGACGAACAACTGCTGAAGCTGAAAGCGAATGAGGATTGTATTACAATAATACAATGAGAGAGCAAAGGAAGCTGAGGGCTCAGAATGGAACGTCTGGGCAAACTCGGGTGCTGCAGGTAGCACCGCCATAGGCATATAGGCGTAGCACTGGGGAGTGCCGCAGCACCCGAGTTTGCCCAGACGTTCCATTCTGAGCCCTCAGCTTCCTTTGCTCTCTCATTGTATTATTGTAATACAATCCTCATTCGCTTTCAGCTTCAGCAGTTGTTCGTCGTCCCCAGTAGTCTCCATCCAACTTGGACTGAAAAGTTCGATATTTTTTTTTACAAGAAAAAAAAAAGATATGGCTTCCAACAACGGCAACAACGGCAACAACAACAAGGGGAAGGCGCCTGCCAGGCGCACCTCACCCCGACTTTCGCCGGAGGGCACGCCCTCCACCAACGATGCGAGGGTGACGCCCAACGTCACCTTCCGCACGGTGGTCGCTGACCACCCCAGGCGTCGGACCCCGCAGGTGGGGCCCGGCGCCCGGGGGATGGCGAGCGGTCGGCCGTTTGCCACTGGCGGTTCGTCCGCCATGGCACCTGGGGGGCAGGTCCCCCGGGCACGTAATTCCCCCGTCGCAGGTGACGGGGGTCGTGAGCGGAGTGATTCCTCTGAGGAGGATGGGGAGGTGCAGCCTGCGAGGTCACGGCCTTCGCTCGAGATTTCGGCACAGACGCCTGCGACGTCTGGTAACCTTTCCGTGGGCCGACAGATGGCCACCATGGACATTGACCGGTATGGGGAACATGTTCCGCCCCCGGTCGCGTTCGGGCGACCCCCCCATTTTCTCCCCCTTGGGGAGGACGACATCCCGGCGTTCATTTCGGTGAACGGCCGGATCATGCACCAACGTTTTCAGCTGCTTCCAGATGAGCAGATCCATGCGATAGAGGTTCATCGGGTGCACACGCTGATCGAGGGGCGTCTTAGGATGCAGATCCCACTGGTTCAGGTGGCAGTTTGGCTGTGGTGTTTCGCCAATCGGCCGAGGCACAACCCCGGCACTGTTGATCAGTGGGCGTCCAGGCAGCGTCAGAGAGAGGCGCTGCGCGTGGTCGCCCGACAGGAGATCACGCTGACTCCGTTGGGGCCGTGGCCCCAAGTCACGCCAGTTGGCTGGGGCCCGGATAGGCGTGAGGCGGCTGCGATGCCGCCTGCGACGGAGCGCGGGGCGGCAGACGCCCCCAACACGCCCATGGGTGGTGAAGCCACCCAGGACCCTCTGGCAGGTCAGAGGGTCCAACCTCAGCCGCGGGCTCCCCCGCCCAGCGTGGGGGGCCAGGTGGCTGAGGAGGCCACCGGGGTCGCAGGGACCCCGGCGGCGACACAAGCGCCCGGGGTCGCAGGGACCCCGGCAGCGACGCCGGCGCCTCCGGCGCTGGCGGGGGATGCAGCCCCCATGGAGGGTGTCACGGGCACCTCCAGCGGCTCTGGGGGGCAGGCCCCATCTAGCCGCAACAGGGACAAGTCCCTGGCAGGGCCGGAGGGGCCTCAGGGTCCCACCAGGGCTGGGCAGCAGCCAGCACAGCTGGCAGGCGACCTGGAAGGTCGGGAACTAACCCGTGCACCTTGGAGGTCAGGGGTTCGAATCCTCACTGAGGCAGCTCCGGCGCATTTAGTGGTGCGTGCTCAGCGGCCTAGGCGGATGTCTCGGGCTCTTCGTCCCCCCTCCACGAGGCCAGGTTTTAGTTACGTTAAATAGTGCCGGAACCTTTTGCCGCCTGAGGCAAATCGGGCCGGAACACTATTTTGCCCGGAATAACCACTTCCGAGCACCCAAGTTGATTCGGCCGAATTAACTTGGGTGCTCGGAAGTGGTTATTCCGGGCAAAATAGTGTTCCGGCCCGATTTGCCTCAGGCGGCAAAAGGTTCCGGCACTATTTAACGTAACTGGGGTGGTCTCCTTCATCGCTGAGTAGAATAGGTAGGGTTTTCTAGATTAGATTAGCTTAGAGTTAGATTAGTTCGGTTTCGCGGCTTTGCCCACCTCCATCCCTCCAGCAAGGGAATATGTGCTACACACACAGGCCCGCACCTTCAAAGAACAGCTATAGTAGAGGACATATGGGGGGCCTAGGCCTCTCCGTGATTTGGAAGAAGATGATGGACAAGGCCAAGTGGGCCCAGGTCGTAGAGGACAACGAGCCCCCCCCCGTGGGGAAGCGCCCGCGGGTGCAAACCCGCGGGAGACACGCCAGACAGCTCCCCTAGGGTAGCGGGATGTTGTTTAGATAGCTGTTGCATGATGTAGTTAGGGATGTAGTTAGTGATGATGTTTGGTGTTGTAGGTAGATGATGTAGATAGATTAGACCGGTAGGACTGTTTGCACCCATTAATAGACACGTGACTGCGTCACGTGAGCATAAGTCCTCAGTGGGAGGGGAACATGGGATGGAATGGATGGTATAAGCTATCTAGGTCCTAGTTACAGGGGTGTGGGCACCGCGGCCCGAATCGCTATGAATGCCATACTTGGTCACACGCGGAGCCCCCACAGGCTTGGGGGTGGTCTCCTTCATCACTACTTGCCATCTATCCTTGCGCACAACTCCATCTGCCTCCATATTACAGACAAACCAGGAGGCTGCCCGGGGGTGAGCTCGTCACGTCTAGTGTAGCATATGTCCATGCCGAGTCTATCACGAAAAGTCCACGGGTGGCGGCCCTGCCGCGCGCGGCCGGGGGCACGCCAGGTGAGGACATATCGCCCAGGCTGGGCGGGCTTGGTGCCAGCTAGTCTATCTGATGAACAGTATCTACCTGACCGCGACCGTCGCCGCTGCCGGGTCATCCTCAGGCGCTTCGACATGCCACCGGAGGAGACCCCAGACTCTCTTCTCGACGAGCTGAAGAAACAGCTCTTGGCGTGCATGCAGCTGCCAGGTGCGATACTGCAGGGCGCCTATACCGCCTGCCCCATCCACGGGCCAAGGCTGGGCCCCCTCCAGTGGTCCTCACCTTCAGCGACATCACAGCCCGAGTTCGGTTCCTCTCTCGCCGCAAGAAGCTGGTGGACACCTCCTGGTCGCTCGACGACGACCTGACGCCAGCCCAGCAGCAGCAACGCCGCGATCAGTGGCCCGACTACATCCGCCACAAGACCAACCCCGAGAAGCCCCAAGTGTACTGGCGGGGCGGGGACCTCTATGTCAACAAGAAACTGTGGAAGCCCCCCCGGGCTTCCCCGGCCGGGATAGAGCACTCCAGCTAGTTGTCTAGATGGGGGCAATCGATTATGGGATAGCTTAGGCATTACAGCACTTTTTAATTTAATGGAGGCAGATGCTCCTCCCATTGAGGACTTGTGCTCACGTGGGATGCAGTCACGTGTCTATTGATTAATTAATGAATGAATTAATTAATTAGTTATGGAGGCAAGAGCGGTGCGCACTCAACACAGCATATTACCCCGCCATGCCCACTGCAGACCGGCGTCTGGCAGGGTTGCGTCCTGTCGCCGTACCTATTTATTATTGTAGTGGATTATGTTATGCGCCAGGCACGTGCTCGCTTTTCTAGCATTGCAGGCCGTGCCCCTGGCCTAGCGATCACGAACGAGCTTGGGGAAGGGGGGCCGACTAACAAGCAGAAATTACTAACTGACCTCATTTATGCCGACGACATCACGCTCATCGAGAAGCCGGAGTCTGCGCCCAACTTTGGCTGGACTGCCTGGCGCTCGAGGCTCGGGCGGTTGGTCTAGAAATCAGCCCCAAAACGGAGGCCCTGGCCCTCGGCATGGCAGGGCCCCCACCCACACTCCGCCTCTTAGAGGATGCCGAGGTCAACTACCCTACTTCAGGCCGCTTCAAGCTGCTCGGCAGTTGGCTTCCCGACTGCGAGGTCGACATGACGACACGGATCGGCATGGCGTGGGCGCACCTCCATGACCACCGCCGCCCGGGTGGAGCAACCCCGCCCTACCCCAGATCGTCAAGCGTGACCTCTTCAAGGTCGTCATTCTGACAATCCTGACCTACGGCGCCGAGACGTGGACACTGACGCAGGAGCTGGAGCAACGACTCGACGGCGCCGTCACCAAGATGCTGCGCCAGGCCCTTAACATCCCCTTTGGTTTGCACATTAGTAATGAGGATTTGTACGCTGATTTGCCCTATGTTTCCCACATTATTAGGCACAGGCGCCTGGGCCTAGCCGGGCACCTGGCCCGCACAGATCAGCCGGTAGATACATCAGATAGAACACTAGCTGGCACCAAGCCCGCCCGGCCTGGGCGATATGTCCTCACCTGGCGTGCCCCCGGCCGCGCGCGGCAGGGCCGCGCCACCCGTGGACTTTTCGTGATAGACTCGGCATGGTACATGTGCTACACTAGACGTGACGGGCTCACCCCCGGGCAGCCTCCTGGTTTGTCTGTAATATGGAGGCAGTCACGTGTCTATTAATTAATTAATTAATGGAGGCAGATGGTGTGCAAGGATAGATTAATTAATTAATTAATTAATAGACACGTGACTGCGTCACGTGAGCATAAGTCCTCAGTGGGAGGGGAACATGGGATGGAATGGATGGTATAAGCTATCTAGGTCCTAGTTACAGGGGTGTGGGCACCGCGGCCCGAATCGCTATGAATGCCATACTTGGTCACACGCGGAGCCCCCACAGGCTTGGGGGTGGTCTCCTTCATCACTACTTGCCATCTATCCTTGCGCACCATCTGCCTCCATATTACAGACAAACCAGGAGGTTGCCCGGGGGTGAGCCCGTCACGTCTAGTGTAGCACATGTCCATGCCGAGTCTATCACGAAAAGTCCACGGGTGGCGGCCCTGCCGCGCGCGGCCGGGGGCACGCCAGGTGAGGACATATCGCCCAGGCTGGGCGGGCTTGGTGCCAGCTAGTCTATCTGATGTATCTACCTGATCTGTGCGGGCCAGGTGCCCGGCTAGGCCCAGGCGCCTGTGCCTAATAATGTGGGAAACATAGGGCAAATCAGCGTACAAATCCTCATTACTAATGTGCAAGGATAGATGGCAAGTAGTAATGAAGGAGACCACCCCCAAGCCTGTGGGGGCTCCGCGTGTGACCAAGTATGGCATTCATAGCGATTCGGGCCGCGGTGCCCACACCCCTGTAACTAGGACCTAGATAGCTTATACCATCGATTCCATCCCATGTTCCCCTCCCACTGAGGACTTATGCTCACGTGACGCAGTCACGTGTCTATTAATTAATTAATTAATGGAGGCAAATGGTACGCAAGGATAGATGGCAAGTAGTGATGAAGGAGACCACCCCCAAGCCTGTGGGGGCTCCGCATGCGACCGCGTATGGCATTCATAGCGATTCGGGCCGTGGTGCCCACAACAGGGCTGTAACTAGGACCTAGATTATTTAATTAATAGACACGTGACGGTGTCACGTGAGCATAAGTCCTCAGTGGGAAGAGAACATGGGATGGAATGGATTAATTAATTAATTAATTAATTAATAGACATGTGACTGCGTCACGTGAGCATAAGTCCTCAGTGGGAGGGGAACATGGGATGGAACGGATGGTGTAAGCTATCTAGGTCCTAGTTACAGGGGTGTGGGCACCGCGGCCCGAATCGCTATGAATGCCATACGCGGTCACACGTGGAGCCCCCACAGACTTGGGGGTGGTCTCCTTCATTACTACTTGCCATCTATCCTTGCGTACCATCCGCCCGGGCCTCCATATTACAGACAAACCGGGAGGCTGCCCGGGGGTGAGCCCGTCGCGTCTAGTGTAGCACATGTCCATGCCGAGTCTATCACGAAAAGTCCACGGGGACCTAGATAGCTTACCTCATCCGTCCATTCCATCCCATGTTCCCGCCCCTCCCACGGAGGACCGACTTATGCGGCTCACGGGACGCAGTAACTTGTTTACACCCCTAGCTCCACGTTTAAGATTGGGGTCCGGCCAATCCAAGGCTCACGATTTTAAGGAATCTTACTACTATGATTCGACTCTACTAAGTTCTACTACACTCTATTATACTACTATTCTACTACTAGTAGAGGTCAAATCCAGGGTCCGTCTCAAGCTGCTGCTTGAAATCTTAAACGTGGGACTAGGGGTGTATTTATTAATTAAATAATTCACGCCTTAAGTTGGGTTCACGCCTTGGTTAGGTTGACCCCTCTAAAACCTCGAACCCAACTTAAGGCGTGAATGCTTGTACTCGGCGTGAATGAGTGTACGTCGGGTTTTGCAGCCGGCTGGCGTCGCTAAAAGTTATCAGGCGGACTAGCCAATTTTCGGAAGAACCGTTAGGTTCGCCAGAATTGGCGAAGCCTATAAGGCCGTACACGTGAGAAAACATAGGAATAGGGGCAGGGGGGGTGGAAAAAACAAAAATATCAGACACCATGCTGAAATTTTCCCAAAGTTGGCCCTTGGACCCTACCTACCTAGCACGTAGGCGCTATACCTAGCAAAACCCTGAGGTCCCAAGGGTTATAGGGGTCGACCTAGGGAGCAAATTGATCAGCTCCGCGAGCTCTACCGTTTGAGCATATTTGTGTATGGGAAAATTCCGGTTTTCTTAAATGGGTCGTTGGCCGGCGCGACGCGATACTTGGCACGGCACGGCGCTGGATAGCCGAAGCCTTGTAGTGGTGGCAGACGGCAGCATACTTCCGTGCCTAGGGGCAGCTCCGTCTTGCGGGCAACCCCCCCCCCTCTATGGTACCTGCCAAAATTTTGACTGCAGATTTGGGTTCAGCTCGCCAAGTGCTATCAGTTTGTCCGTCAAACCGTTTCAAAATTCCGACCATACAGGGAGCTAGCAGAATTTCCAAGTGTTTTGTTGTAAAAAACCCATATCGACCCGGCACCCTACCTACCTACCCTTTAAGTTAACGGTTTTTGAGGCTCTGTAACTTCTAACCTAGAGACCCCCTGGGGTTGCGACCAGTGGCAAACATGCTTGTTTTCGCGAGATCTACTCGAATCCAGCATGATGTAAATTTTCTTGTTTTTTTCCACCCCCCCTGATAGGGGATGAAATCCGTCAATCCATACATCCACCGAATTTGTCCCGAATTTGCAAGCAGAAGGGTGAGGTTCTTCCGAAAATTGGCTCCGCCGTAGAGTTTCAACGGGCAAAAGTTGCAAACACGCACGTTACTTGATAAAAGGTTATAAACCACGTAGTATTTGGAAATAAACCACTGTAACAGATTAATTTCGTGCTGGCCAGGTGCTGGTTGTAAATGATTACATGTAATGGCCTCCTCTAAACACGTACCCTGTGAAGAAGACAAACATAATAGCTGGTCGAACTCTACTTGTTCTAAGAAAATTTGCCAGCCGTTACCTCACTAGCCAAGGTGCAGGCCGCCGATAAAAATCGACGGGATCAATAAGTGCAGTAATAGCTAGAAAGTATGGATGCTGAAGATATTGGCAGGCTCGCAATCTTAATTATTATTATAGTGAGTGGTGTAATTTCAACTTTCAGGGGGGGGGATCAGGGATCAGGAGACGAAAGAAAGCACCAAGACAAAAAGCACGAAGAGGAGACCAAGCATATCTTTTCAGGAAAGGACTACTACGAGGTACGCATATTTTTTTTTCCTAAATTCGCGCCCGGCTGGGTGCCGCTGCATTACCGCCAAATGTTCTGCACCCAAGCACATTGTGTCAACTATAGCATTACATTTTGCTTTTCCCCTGCACAACGTATACCAACACGTAATTAAAGTCACACCCCTCCCCGTTTATATTACTATCATCATTTGCCTCCGACGGGGTTAGAGATTATGCCAGCAACGGTTGGTTCGGTGAGCACCCAAGCTAACACAGGGGGAGCTCTACTTCCATGAGTTGCATATTTTTTCTAGGACAGCGTGCCGAAAGCACTCAAAGCGCCGAAAATGTTGCAGATTACCGGAACTAATGATTTCCTCGAACTAGCTGAACCTTTCCGAGGGTGGGTGGATGTGCCAGCTCCAAACAAGAAGAAGGGACATTTACTGATGTACACTCTGCGACAAACACCCATGCACTAAGTGGAATAAATAATCCACCCCTCCTATAAAGAAAATTCCCTCTGTCTTTCCAGCTACAATGGCCCATAGTGTACCACGACCGCAAGAACGACCAGAATCTCCGCAGGGCAGCTTGTCACTGTTTGCATGTGTCATGATTATCGTCACCATTTTCTAATTTGTTGGTTCTTATAGTAATAGTGCGCCCAAGACAGGAAGCCATGAGAGAAAAGGTGAAAGGAACGAAGAAGAACTCGGACATTGCTTCGCAGGCAAGGACCACTATGATGTATTGACCCTGGCGTCCATGGGCATTGTCCTTGCATCCTCAGCAACTACGTCCGCCTGCCTGTGAATTGATGATTGCGCCTTGTTTTGTCAGCCTCCAGTAATGTCGCCGTTTATATACTGGATTGGTTCGTTTGAACAGCAATCACCTCGGTCACTCTGACCCACACTTCCCTCACGACAGGAGCTCAGCTTGCGTACTTTAATTGCCATGGAAATAAGCCGTAAATCAAAATCAGCGCATCTAATGCAATGATTGGCCACTGGAATTGTCTGTTCTCGCTTGTGTCAATCTTACGTTGCCGGATGGCTGCCCCCTGGTTTTGCAATATTAGTCTTTAATGACACAGCACAATGTCAATATGATATACATTTCTTTGTGTCTTGCAGGTCCTCGGGTTGACGCGAGGCCAGGCAACCCAAGCAGACGTCGCAAGTGCTTTTCGCAGGTGCGCACAAATTTTCGTAGCTGCCCACGTTTATGAGTCATGAAAATGCAGCTTTCAACCTTCTCCCCCTTCCCCTCCTCAGCCCGGCCTGCCCCTTGCCAGAGCCGAGGCTACCTCCTGCTCTGAGTTCGACAGTATTCTGATTTGTACACGCCATATCCCATGGTGTCTTGGGCCCGCACTCAACTAGTGTGAAGGGAACCAACTGCCTCCCACTATTGCACAATCCATGCTAACCACAGCGCATAGGCCATGCTTTGACTGGATACGTAAACCTACCCCTTAAAAAAGATTTAGTACTAGTAGTATTTTGTTTTACTAAATAAGATATGGAAGGCCCGCTATTATTCCTACAAACAGGATGTTCTGCTACTACTATGATTTTTGCTTGACTCACTACCTATTATCCTTGGCTTACCTGCTGTCATGTGTCCCCGGTGCATGGGGCCTTGCCCACTTGCAGTCTTACCAAGGTATACCACCCTGACGTGAACAAGCGGCCCACAGCAAACAAGGAGTTCCTGGCAGTCAAGCAAGGTGAGGCCGCAACAGCCATACAATTTCACATTGGAAGGAATTAGTTAGATAGAGAGAGACGTTGGAGATGTTGGTGGAACTCAGTGTGAGACTGTGATATGCAGTAACGCCAGGGATCGGGCGTTCCTTGTCATTATTCACTCCATAAGTGGGCACACATTATATGTCGTGGACACATCACTCACACGAGTTCCCTAGGACAACTGGACTACGCTCAATTGTCCGCCACGTGTCCAGGCTCTAGAGGCTTCTAGACCTGTAGCAACGTTACTAAGCACAACGTCCACTAGGCTAGTTGCTAGCTACGTAACTTGCGTACACGTGTGTGCGTCGCGCCACAACCGGCGCTCGGCACTGTTATTCAGTCTCCGCCAGAATAACTCCGGTCACATTGTATGTTCCCCCTGTGTGGCTCCGGCCACAAGTCAGCCTCGAGGTATCTCAGCTAACTGAATTCTGTTCTTTTTTAGCACAGGGATCGGGGGAGGTGGGTAGTGCTTTGTTGGGCAGCATAATAGCAATGTTTAGCATCTGGGCAGCACTGTTGCGTAAAGCAGGCAGCGCAGCTGAGGTTTGTAGTCTGGCGAGGGCTAAGTCCGGGCGTTTGTATTCGGTAATTGGCCTCGGATACCTATAACAAGGGATGATTCTTGTCAGAATTGGTGGTCTTGTTGCTGAATGGACATGCTCAGGCAGGCTTGTCATTATCTCAGGAAATGGGATAGGGCTGTCAGATTATGCCTGCTCGTCACTGCTTGGCTGAGCAAACAGCCTTAATTGTTCTGGATCTGCCTGCGCAAACAAGACTAGTTGTGGTTTCTTTCCAGGGAAAACAAATTCCTCTTGTCCTGTGACAGACCAATGAACCTATTTATGAAGCTACTTGACAAGTATTTCCAGCAGATACATTTTTTTTGCCGTGTTTGAATGCAATTCTGAATATATAACAACTTGCTCAGGCTCTACTATTAGGCTTTTCCTTTGCTATTGGTTGATTGGGACCAGGAAGGTTATCACTTCCCCATCTCTGTTGTGTAAGTGTGGTGAGACCAGGGGCACTTCCTGCCGTCGGAACTTGCAAAACATGTTACTTAGTCCAGGAGAATGTGGAAAGGTCGGCGGTACTTGAGGGTTGAATTTGATTAAAAGGTTTGCCGGACAATGCCAATCTATGACTGGGCAGGCCAGGTTCTTTTCAGCAAGCGGTTCTGCCGGGGCCAGTGATTGCAGATACCTTGCTGGCCACCTTTCTTCAGTTGTTGAGAGGCTCTGCTTATATCTTTATTGCCATGTGCACTATGGCCTATTTTTGCGCTCCGCGTCGCTGTCCATGACTGCGCAGCCTACCAAACGCTAGCAAACCCCACGTCACGGCGTATGTACGACAACGAGCTGGACTCAATGGAAGGTGGGTGATGGCGCAAGCCTCGCACTGATTGCATGCGCATGCCCTCTCACATCCATGCAATTCTATTCACCGCTGACCAAATGTAAGATGATCGCATTCACTTGCAGTAGTCTATCTTTGAAGGTCCTACTGTACTGCAACCTTCTTGGGCCTATAGTTTTACTGTCAATTGCCTCTGGAGAGGTTGTGTTTGCTAGCGCTGAGTAGGAATGCGAACTTTATTTCTTCGTTTATAGCCGTAAGCCTGACCGCCCTTACCTTCCCTCGACCCTTTCCATCTCATACTATGAAACGCCTTGTGAGCTGCCTGCCTATGTTAGCTGCTACTTTGTCATTCTGTGCCCATTGTGTTGCCAAGCTAGATGGAAGCCTGTGCTATGTCGCAACTGGTAACAAGAGGGGTGCACATGAAATTCCTTTCGGCCAGGATACAATAGTTTAGCGCTATGTTTGGGGTGCCTGAATGGTAGGACAGGATGGCATAACATGTGAGCGGCTGGATGCCAGCTGGCAATTGTGCATGGCCATGGTGGCCCAAGTGCTTCTCTTAAGGTGTGCCAACGTTGAAGGGGCAAAGTAATTGGGGGCAATCGTTGGAGTGGCGGGGGTAGTAGCCTAGAAAAAATGCGCGGAGAGTAGGCACGGGTGGGGGGGAGCGGGGGGGGCACTGGGAGGGGCCACGTGGCGGTAGCAAAAGGGCCATGCACTGCACTCACCCATAGTTGTAGCCTAGGGCCTTGCACTTACTTTAAGCGGAGAAGTGGCAGCAAGTAGATGGGGAGGGGGAGTGCCGTAGCCCGCGGGCAGGTGGGTGGGGCCCAGGGTGAGGAGGGGCAGGCAAATAGGCACCTGTTAGTTCTCAGGGTCATGGAATATTCAGATGGCAGTGGCGGGCGGGCTGACACCTGCGTTGGCTCGGGGGAGGCTCGTAATTTCATTTGAGTATAAGTGCCCTTGTCTTCTGTGCAAAGGGAAACTTGGTGCGCGTTGTCACTCAGTATAGTCTAGGAGGAAAGATCCTCTATTTTAAAGGGGAAAGAGAAAACCGTTATCACCCATTGGGATATTCCTCCAAGCAGAGCACCGGAAAGCTGCAAACAAGTGGTATGGAGTACCCAAGTAGAGGGGGGCCAAGGGTTACAGGAAAGGCCCAAATAGCCATCAGGGGGCCCCGTACGAGCACCTGGCATGGAATATCTGGACCGGTCCGAACGAAGTTGGTCGGAAGTGGCTTCGGAAACACTGCAGTTGCCTTGTCGCTAATCCTGCTGTGGTTTGCTTCACTTTGATGCACTGTGCTCTTCCTGTGCAGAGAGGGCGCGAGAGGAGCAGGAAAAGCAGAAAAAGCAGCAGCAGCAGCAGCAGCAGCAGCAGCAGCAGCAGCAGCAGCAGCAGCAGCAGCAGCAGCAGCAGCAGCAGCAGCAGAAGCGTGAGGACACACCAAAAGATTCATTTCCCACCCTGCCTGAGAATGTGCTGAGGCTGACATCCGCATCCTGGGCGCACTACGTCACTCCCCCAAAGGAAATGGCCATTGTCCTGTTTTACAAGGGAACATGTGAGTGGTGGGCAGCTATTATGTGGGACTGCTTGCATGGCGTGCACAGGCTTTCTGCTCCACATTGACACACCCTAGTGGTCCAAACATATTGCGACAGAGTGTGCCCTTACACTAGTTGGACAACTAGGTTTGCTTGACTGGCAAAGCAGAATTTTATGATTGCGCGCCCAGCTGAATTTTTTAGCAATTTTTGTAGCTAGGTGGTGCCAGACCGCTGTCTCTTGGTGCTAGGTATTAAGCCAGAGGGTTGGTATGCATTGAGTTGGTCATAGGCTAGTATACTTGGGTTTGTGATTGAGCTCAAGACTTCTCGTTTTTCTAGCTGCTTTTTTTTTTTTTTTTTTTTAAGCTCAAGGCTTCTTTTTTTTATTCTTGAGGTATACAAGTAAGAAATGCAGTATCCGCGATGCTCTGCAGCAGTGGTCCCAGGGCTATGCGCTACCTGGCGCAGTCGAGCCTTACTGTAAGGCACAGCGCAGCGCAGTCCACATGCCAGCCGTGCAAAGCGGTTCCGGCTCAGCAAAAATTGCAACGAAATTCTTGTGTAATAGGTCGCAAACTTGCAAGTCACAGATCCATTTCTGGCCTTGCTTTGCTTTGCATGCATCACCACAAAACATCAAATTTATTACAATATGTGTGCTAGCTCTATACGGTGGAATAGCACGAACTTGTCTACCAGATGGCAACACGGCCATCCGTATGCTAGGGTGAGCACACTACGTGAATTTGCAGGGCCAGCCCACAGCAGCTGTGCCCCTGCTCTACCCACATCTCTTTACATGGCTAACAGCCGAAAAATACGTAAGACATGCAAAAAAGAAAACTTTACCACCTAGCTATGGGGGTACTTTGTCCCAACCCAGGTTCACCCTCGGGTTAGTTAAACCATTTCCCCCCTGACCTCCAACACAACGGTGAGGTCAGTTGATAGCTAAAAGACGAGAGATGAAAACTGGAAGACGTCAAAACACGACGCCACCAAAGTGGCGCCGAAAGGCCGCTGGGTCAAAACCCAGGGCCTGAGCCCAGAGGGCGGGCGGGATGTCTTGCCCCAGGAGGCTGCGGTGGAGGCCAATGTAGCGCGTGACCGAGAGGGCCGAAGCCCACCGGCCGCGCAGCTGAATGGCCTCCGGCGACTCGCCAGTGAGGGCATCGTGCGTGGCCCCCCCATCCCGGAGGCTGGGAAAAGAAAACATGCCCGGGATGCCCATGCGGGCCTGCACAGCCTCCCACTGCTGCCTAGCCTGGCGGTACGTTAGACCCCGAAAGAGAAGTGCATCCGGGGGCTCGCCAGCCGTCAGGCGTCGCAGGAGCCACAAAGAAAGTGGATCCCGGACGAGGACGTGCTGGGCCGCCCCCTGCGCAGTTTTGGGGTTGCGCAGCACCAGGGCACCGACCGCGGGCCCTGGCTCGAGAAGGGGGTGGCCGGGATGAGCCACATTCCGAACCCGCAGCCTCGCTAATGCGTAAATACTGCTGGAAAGCAATAATAATCAACGCACTCAAATGCACCTATCGACGTGAAACTAGCAACAGGGCATGTAGTGAAATAGCAGAGGTGCCAGGGCAAAGGCTGAGGGCTGACAGCCCGAACACGCCGCTGCCCTCAGGCCCAGGGTTGGGATGCACGTCACCGCACCGGGTCAAGTCAGGAATACAGGCGCCACGCCGACTGGCCTTGTCCGCTGGGTTGTGGTCGGTAGCCACCCAGACCCAGTGACTGTGCGTGTCACCAGCCAGTGACAGAGCGCAGTAACGCCGAACCAGCTGGTTGAGGCAGTAGGAAGACGAGCACCCCCTGGCAAACGCCCCCACTACAGCATTAGAGTCCACAAGCCGGACGACTCGCTTACCTCAACACGCCTTGGTCCGGCATGACCACTCGACCCCCTGCGTCGCAGCAATCGCCTCCTTGACGTTGATGTGATTAGGCTGCTCCCGCCACCTGTAGGACAGTGCCGTACGCCAGTGGCCACCGCCCAGCAGGCTGTAGTCCCCCTCCTCCATGCTCTCCAGGTTCCAGTACTCACAAGACGCTAAGGCTGTCGTCCGCCACCCCCATGCCTCGCGCCGGGTTGCCAGCTGGGCACAAACGGCCCACGGAAGGTCCCTGTAGACCACCCCATCGCCGGAGCTGCTCGCATCACTTGCGATGACCCGGTCAGAAAGGGGCCGGGCCCATGCAGCCCTTAAAAAGGGGGCCAGGTCGATCGCCGCCTAAAGCTCCCGGCGGGCCCCCTCAGGGAGCCGCCAGCGGCGCCCAGGCAGGGAGGCGTTCATTGCTGCTAGCAACCGATACGTCTCAGACCACACCGAGAACATGGGGCAGCACAGCAGATGCATCCACACCCACTTCCCAAGCACAGAACTAAGTTCGCGGTAGTATGTAAACCCGCGATCCAAGATTCTATGAGTAGCAGCGATAACCGCCACCACACGCTCAGGAACAGGCACCACGTCGCCATCTCTTTGGTGAATGACACCCACCGCCTGCACACCAGTCTGCTCAGCTGTCGCCCGTACCACCTTGTCAGACTTCTGCACCAGCCCAACAGCGGCGTCGGCAGCCTGAACACGATCTAGCTGCTGATTCACTCCATCCACCGACGCACAGTGGGTGAAATGGAGGTCATCGATCGTCACAGCATGCATACCTTCCGGATCCTGCCGAGACTCGAAGCACGGCGAGGGCGCCAAGGGCGCAGCAAGGTCCTCCTCCAGCCTCAGCCGGACGGTCTGCCCCGCCTCATTAGCCTCCGCCACCAGGATCAGCGCGGACATA
Organism: Mesostigma viride; assembly: GCA_009746045.1. Classification (NCBI taxonomy): domain Eukaryota; kingdom Viridiplantae; phylum Streptophyta; class Mesostigmatophyceae; order Mesostigmatales; family Mesostigmataceae; genus Mesostigma; species Mesostigma viride. Next base: position 1,880,419 of record RPFO01000102.1, on the reverse strand, counting down.
TCGATGCTCAGGGCACGACTAGCCTCCAACGGGGGCTTGGGGCCACAGCGGTACAGCACGGACTGGTGCACGCACTGGGCCACAGCGACGGCCAGCTTGTTTCCCGTTGGCCAGCACAACATCCACGGCCACACCTTCCGACGTGCTCCACTAAGGCCCACAATATCCGACCACACCGGCAGCCAGGCACAGTACCGCCGCATCCAAACGGGCAGGCGGAGTCTGTTGTAGTAGGAATCCAAATCTGATACGCCCCAAAAAACATCCTCCCCAGCGCGCGTGGCAAATCGCAAATCACGCCAAGGTGTGGTAAAAAAGCGGGCATAGGATCTGGTAGTGGCATGTTGCCACGACGGTTGTCCACAATACGTATACGGCTGTCGGGCTTTCTGACCCCGAAAGTACCGTTCACCATATGCGGCTGCTCTTCAAAAAATCCACCCAATATCCCCCTCTCCACACACGCCGTGCAAACCCGCGCGAACTCCTTCATGTTACACCCCCGCGAGATCCACATTGACTTCTGCAAGATCCGCTCTGCTGGGCTCAGTGTCTGTACCATCGTACTCTCATCATTCAAAATCGCTCCCCGAGAGGGGGGTAGTAAGTTCAGCACATCCACTTGGCCACCTTCCCCCGGACCAGGCAAGGCCAAGCGTGCGGTTACTAACGGCCCGTAAGGGGCTCCTTCAGCATATTCACCCCCATCCACTACAGATCCTGCCATTGCTGCTACGGAACCACCGTTCCGGCGGACAAAGGACCTACAAGCATCATCGATCCCATCTAGGGCCGCCTGCTGCAGGGGCCCGGGCACACGGGCTGAATCTACAGCAGGCGGGTCTCGCCACCCCCCCCCATCCAGTTTAAAGCTCTAACCGCTTGACAGGCTAGTGTGCGAGCATTGAAAGCCCGACTCATCCTATCGCGCCTACGGCCTGAGCGTACCTGCTGCCACCAGTCACGAGCTGGAAGCGGCGCTGGAAGAGGCAGCGGAAGGAGGCACTGCTCCCTTGTTGTTGTTGGACGGGCCGCCCTGCCCCTTCTTGCCGGGGCCCTGCTCCAGCTTGTGCTGAAGCTTCCCCATGCTGATCACGAAGGACTGCCGGAGACGCCAGCATCGCCCCACCCTCCTGGAATGGCAGCATCGCCGACGGAGTGCCCTTCCAGCCCGTCGACCCCACATCCACCAGCTGACACGCCGTGATCAGCTTCGCCAGGTACTCGGCTGCTGCCAGCTCCAGAATCACCTCGGAGCGTGGCGTGGCCCAGTAGCCAAATTCTGTCACCATCGTGTCCAGAATTCCTGCCATCTGCAGGACCAGCATCCGCCTCTCCCCGCTGGCTGTGCTGCCCCCCTGCATCGTCAGCATTATCGACGCACGGATTGACTTCCCCCCCACGCTCTCTGCGTAGTCCAGCATCCCCGGCAGCGCTGCTTCCAGCATGTTGCTCAGCAGGACCGGCACTGCGTTCCCGCTCAGCGCCACTCCCTTCGTGCGCGCCAGCATGCCAGCAGTCGCCGCCGCTGCTGGGCTTGCACTGCTGGAGTCTTTGCCTGGTCCAGCAGCTTCGACATGGCCGCTATCAGGACTCCAATATCTCTGCCAGTGAGGGCGTCGCCCGGCCGGGTCGGAAGCCCTCCAGCTGGGGTTGCATATCCTGTTTTGGTCCCCAGCAGCCGACCTATGTTTCGGTCTAGGTCCGCCACATCCTGGTCGATCGCCCCAGGGGCGCCAATCTCCTCCCCACCGCCCGCTCCACCGTGCCCCGCCCCTCCGCTTCCACCTGCCGAAGGGGGAACACCCCCTGTTCCCACCGCACCCGTTGACGCTGGTGGATCCGGCTCTGCAATAGCCTCCCCCAGCTGCGCTGCTAGCACATCGGCCAGGGCCTCCTCCCCATACCAATCGCTGACAATCCCCCTTTCCTCCAATGCGTCCATGACGTTCTTGGCACGCCCCTGGTTGAGCTTCTGGATTCGCTCTAGCCAACCCCCCTCCCCTAGGATCTTCTGGACCGCAGTGGCGGCCTCCTTTGGGGCGCATCCCTCTGGGCTGCTTGCTTGGGTTGCGCTATGAATTTCCGGTCTGGGGCTGTCACTGTTGAGGTCATGGTGGGTTATAATGCTTGATGTGTTGCCTTGTGTTTTGTTTTTTGTGATGTGGTCACGTGAGGTTCTCAGGCAAAAGAAACAACCTGCTTCCCTAGAATGGAAGCCCACCTTTTATAGCAACCGCCTGTCCAGCCAACCCCTACAGGGTGGCTGAGGTACAGGTGCCAGCACAAAAAATATTTTTCTGCAAAATATTTTTTCCTTTTGTGCTATACGGCATTGCCTTCTCCGCTCAGCAGGTTAGTCATAGATAAAATGAGCATAGCTCACCAATTACCTTGTCTGTATATATATTTTTTAACCACCATGGTACTCGTTACATGCTAGTGTAGGTCGAAAGATTTCTCCGGATCGACAATAATAAGGTAGACATCACAGTAATATTGTCAGACCATTCAAGCGGCAAGCACCCTGTACAGTCATAACAACAAGTGTTCTGGATATGCGGTGGGCTATGTGCCCTGCAGCTGGTGATGTGGTGTTGTGCAGGCCACCATGTTGACATGCATGGTTACTTGTTTGTGTGTTCCGTTATGTCGTGTTATTCTCTAGCATGTATGAGCATGACTGATACCATGGATGTGTAAGGAATCGCTTCAGCATCATGCACCCCTTGGCGCAGCACTAACAAATGGGGTCACCTCGTATGAGACGTTTCCTGTTTTTGCCTTCAATGTCTGGACTGCCATGCCTGTGATTTATCGTGACATGCATGATGCCTGCTGAGTGGCAGCTTGTGGTGCGTCGTATCGACAATATCCCGAACAGCCATGACCTCGAAGAAGCACCACGTTAAAGGCATTGTTCCCACTAAAGTATTCAAGTCTGATGTGTTGTGCTAGTCCGTGCATTGTAGCCATGATTTTATTAGGTTACGTGGCTTGACCTGTGCTCTAACCCCCCCCCCCCCCGCTTTTTATCTTAGCCCGAGAATGGAGTGAAGTCAGTGCGCAGTTAAATGTTGGATGGCATTACCTGATAAACGCTGTTGATTTGCTCCGCGTCTTGTTGGCTTGGCTGCCTTTCATGGCAGGCCCTGAGTGTGCCCTTCTTAAGGACGTCCTGGCAACATTGGCAGAGGATATGCGAGGGTAGGTTGTTCATGCATGCATGCAGCTGAGCTTGGACTGTCATAATGTCATCCCATCTTTGCACCTCTCTGCTTTTCCTGAAATGTGTAATAGAAAAATCTCTGGTGCTGGGGTCTGTGCCTGTTTCACAATTCGTGCACCCGGTACAGGCAAATGCATTGTCCGACGAAGTCATTACACGTGGCGGTGATTTCGATTTCGGCTGCAAGCTGCCTTCTTTAGACCATGCCAAATGCTATTTTCTTTTTGGTGTAAACATGCACAATGTGCAAGTGGCAAACAGGGTTAAGCCTAATAGTCAGCTCGTTAGCCTACGATGCTTCCTAAAGAGCTGGGATGTACCATCCTTCCATGCCTTCTTCATCATGGCTTTTGAAAGAGGCTTATTCTATGGGGGACATTTCCTCATTATGTGCGGTGATGGTGGTTGGCTTTGCACAGAATCATGAACGTCGGCGTCGTCAACTGCGAAACAGAAACCCAGGTTTGCAACAAGGTAATCTACGGTTATCTGGGTGGCCATGGCCTCTGTAGTGTGTGGACAGCTTTTAAACTACACAAACCCTTCCTGCTGCTTCAAGTGTTTGATGTCTTGCACTGAGCAAAGCCAGTTTCAGCAGGGTAAAACGGGGGGTTCAAGCCAGCACACAGCTGGCCAGCATTCCATGGAAATTTGGGCAAGTAACCATTCTCCTGACGATTTCATGCTCACAGTACATGGCATGTGTAT
>RPFO01000102.1:1868982-1871482 GCA_009746045.1 Mesostigma viride | reverse complement strand
TACTGCTACTGCTACTGCTACTGCTACTGCTACTGCTACTGCTACTGCTACTGCTACTGCTACTGCTACTGCTACTGCTACTGCTACTGCTACTGCTACTGCTACTGCTACTGCTACTGCTACTGCTACTGCTACTGCTACTGCTACTGCTACTGCTACTGCTACTGCTACTGCTACTGCTACTGCTACTGCTACTGCTACTGCTACTGCTACTGCTACTGCTACTGCTACTGCTACTGCTACTGCTACTGCTACTGCTACTGCTACTGCTACTGCTACTGCTACTGCTACTGCTACTGCTACTGCTACTGCTACTGCTACTGCTACTGCTACTGCTACTGCTACTGCTACTGCTACTGCTACTGCTACTGCTACTGCTACTGCTACTGCTACTGCTACTGCTACTGCTACTGCTACTGCTACTGCTACTGCTACTGCTACTGCTACTGCTACTGCTACTGCTACTGCTACTGCTACTGCTACTGCTACTGCTACTGCTACTGCTACTGCTACTGCTACTGCTACTGCTACTGCTACTGCTACTGCTACTGCTACTGCTACTGCTACTGCTACTGCTACTGCTACTGCTACTGCTACTGCTACTGCTACTGCTACTGCTACTGCTACTGCTACTGCTACTGCTACTGCTACTGCTACTGCTACTGCTACTGCTACTGCTACTGCTACTGCTACTGCTACTGCTACTGCTACTGCTACTGCTACTGCTACTGCTACTGCTACTGCTACTGCTACTGCTACTGCTACTGCTACTGCTACTGCTACTGCTACTGCTACTGCTACTGCTACTGCTACTGCTACTGCTACTGCTACTGCTACTGCTACTGCTACTGCTACTGCTACTGCTACTGCTACTGCTACTGCTACTGCTACTGCTACTGCTACTGCTACTGCTACTGCTACTGCTACTGCTACTGCTACTGCTACTGCTACTGCTACTGCTACTGCTACTGCTACTGCTACTGCTACTGCTACTGCTACTGCTACTGCTACTGCTACTGCTACTGCTACTGCTACTGCTACTGCTACTGCTACTGCTACTGCTACTGCTACTGCTACTGCTACTGCTACTGCTACTGCTACTGCTACTGCTACTGCTACTGCTACTGCTACTGCTACTGCTACTGCTACTGCTACTGCTACTGCTACTGCTACTGCTACTGCTACTGCTACTGCTACTGCTACTGCTACTGCTACTGCTACTGCTACTGCTACTGCTACTGCTACTGCTACTGCTACTGCTACTGCTACTGCTACTGCTACTGCTACTGCTACTGCTACTGCTACTGCTACTGCTACTGCTACTGCTACTGCTACTGCTACTGCTACTGCTACTGCTACTGCTACTGCTACTGCTACTGCTACTGCTACTGCTACTGCTACTGCTACTGCTACTGCTACTGCTACTGCTACTGCTACTGCTACTGCTACTGCTACTGCTACTGCTACTGCTACTGCTACTGCTACTGCTACTGCTACTGCTACTGCTACTGCTACTGCTACTGCTACTGCTACTGCTACTGCTACTGCTACTGCTACTGCTACTGCTACTGCTACTGCTACTGCTACTGCTACTGCTACTGCTACTGCTACTGCTACTGCTACTGCTACTGCTACTGCTACTGCTACTGCTACTGCTACTGCTACTGCTACTGCTACTGCTACTGCTACTGCTACTGCTACTGCTACTGCTACTGCTACTGCTACTGCTACTGCTACTGCTACTGCTACTGCTACTGCTACTGCTACTGCTACTGCTACTGCTACTGCTACTGCTACTGCTACTGCTACTGCTACTGCTACTGCTACTGCTACTGCTACTGCTACTGCTACTGCTACTGCTACTGCTACTGCTACTGCTACTGCTACTGCTACTGCTACTGCTACTGCTACTGCTACTGCTACTGCTACTGCTACTGCTACTGCTACTGCTACTGCTACTGCTACTGCTACTGCTACTGCTACTGCTACTGCTACTGCTACTGCTACTGCTACTGCTACTGCTACTGCTACTGCTACTGCTACTGCTACTGCTACTGCTACTGCTACTGCTACTGCTACTGCTACTGCTACTGCTACTGCTACTGCTACTGCTACTGCTACTGCTACTGCTACTGCTACTGCTACTGCTACTGCTACTGCTACTGCTACTGCTACTGCTACTGCTACTGCTACTGCTACTGCTACTGCTACTGCTACTGCTACTGCTACTGCTACTGCTACTGCTACTGCTACTGCTACTGCTACTGCTACTGCTACTGCTACTGCTACTGCTACTGCTACTGCTACTGCTACTGCTACTGCTACTGCTACTGCTACTGCTACTGCTACTGCTACTGCTACTGCTACTGCTACTGCTACTGCTACTGCTACTGCTACTGCTACTGCTACTGCTACTGCTACTGCTACTGCTACTGCTACTGCTACTGCTACTGCTACTGCTACTGCTACTGCTACTGCTACTGCTACTGCTACTGCTACT
>RPFO01000102.1:1636482-1863982 GCA_009746045.1 Mesostigma viride | reverse complement strand
GGGTTGTGGAGCGATTGGGCACAGCGCACGCAAGAGACCTAAGTCGGTTATTTGTCCATGGTCAAGGCCTAAGATGTCAAACCAAGGGACCGCTTAATGCTTGGTAGGGTAGGCAGCCAGTATTTTTGGTGTCGTAGCGCTGTCACTGGTGTTGTACCTATTAAGCATCGGATGTGCAACGCATGCTTTTGAACAGGATGATCGGATGTGCAACGCATGCTTTTGAACAGGATGCTGGTTACACAGATGGGTGGAGCCCAGAATTCTAGCATACATGAGGATTACTTAGCAACATTTGCCTCCTTCCTGGCAATCACAGAGGCTGCAGCGACCTTGTAATATGCCGTCCCCTTTCCAGTGCCTACATCTCAAGTGAAAGAGTAGTTTGAAAGCATAGTGCTCCCTTCTGGCCCCCTGTTCTGCATGCTGCCTCTGATTGTGGACAGGCTCCAGACGTGAAGACAGAGCCAGTGGCGAAGCGGTTCCGTGTGGACTACGTGCCTTACGTGTTAGGCATAACTAGCAGAGGGAAGGAGATTCGGTATCCAGGGCGTGTGCAGCTGTCATACCTGGCGACGTTTCTCAACCGAGTAATAGGTAAGTATTGCTGCGCAACCTTACTGCCCCAATTGATTACTGGAAAGGGTATGGCACTGTTGACCATAACTTCGTATAATTTATGTGCAGTTTTCATCGGCGGATTTCTACGGAAGCAAATGGCATCTGACAACGAGTGTGCAGTCTTGCAGTTTTGCAGTCTTGCTGCATCATGATTCAATGGCATTGCTAATGCATCGCTGGCCCTAGGTGAGAGGCAGCTGGCCCTAGGTGAGAGGCAAGTGGCTTCATCAGGGTCTGAAGTTGATGGCCATGCATGCTGAACTGCCACTCCCTGGGTGAGCATCCTGCAGACGCGGACAAGGAAGAGACGTCCAAGCAATCAAAAGCTGAGGATGCCAAAGGCAAGGGCAGCAGCCACCAAACAAAGGGGTCTTCTACGGGGAGTGGCAATGAAAATCCACCTGCGTACCCCTGGCACCGGGCACTGTATGACCCCTTCTTCTGGCCATCGTATTACATCCTGGAGCTGACATCAGCGTCCTGGACGTTCAACTCGTGGCTGAGGTCATCCACGTGGACTTCGATTGTGGCTCCCAGGGACCAAATGACCGTTGTCCTCTTCTACAGTATGCCATGTGAGTCTACGCTGCTGTTTCTTGTTTGTCACAAGGTACTTCTCTTGTGACTTCGAGCATCCCTGTCCGAGGACATGAACCGCATGGTTTGTACGATCTTGGCTGAGCGTCTTTTCTGACGCTGCGGTCATTTTAGGAGCAATGGCAATGCGGTAGGCACTACGTTCCTGACAAGCCCAAATATGCGCAGTGGCTGGTGCAGGAACGCTGAGAAATTTGTGGCATGCGAGCAAGCTTCATTACCTAGACTTGATTCCCATGGAACCATACGCCCTATCCCTAGTTAACAGAAAGCTCACTATCTTACTATGTGTTGTGCCCCCATGAAATGTATCTCCTTGTTGTGTTGTCGCAAGATGTTTTGGTGCTATGCCATTGTAAAACCCGTGCTTTTTTGAGGTGCGTGTGGCAGCCTAACCGCATGGCATGTCTAAGGTTAATATATGAGACAGTGCAATTTATTTCCGAATTTCACGCCTTGGGATGATGGTACTTACGTACACTGAATTACTAATGCTGAAGTCTGGAAGAGAGCCTACCCCCTGTAGGACTGGGAAGCCTGGCTATTGTCTTGGATCTGGTTACGATACAGCCGCAGCTGCGGGTTGTTTTAAATCTCGTTCATGACACCTGACAAGTCTGCGTATGCACTGCATGGGTGCGTGCACACCAGCTTGAAAACTGCATGTGGCCCCTCCATGCCCCAATCAACATGAAGGGTGGGTTGGCAGATAAAAGAAACGACCTAGAACTGAGACAACTTGGACAAAGGGAAAATGAGGCAGCAAAAGTCAAGTATGCACTGAGGAAGAACCTAGTAGGCCTACGGTGGGATTATTCCTGAAAGTCTCAAATCTTCGCTTCCATATAATGTGCTTTTCTTTACCTGTCTGCCCCTTACAGGCAATGAGTGCAGTGACCTGAGGAGTAAGCTGGAAGTCCTCGGGAAAGAACTGCAAGGGTATGTCTCTTATGTGTAGAAAGGCGCATAGATGCATGGAACGGTCTCTATCTCCTCTGTCAGACCAACGTCTCCTCTTTACCATCACACTTCCATGGAGATCCCACCTCCAAGGTTCTTTTACCAAGTCTCCTGCCAAGGACCCACCTGTTCCTGCTCTCGCTCCAGACGCAGCGCCACTTGGAAATGCTTGATCATGACTCTATGATATGACTTGGCTTAAACGCATCTGTTTGGGATCCCATTCTTGGGCATTGGCAGCTCTAATCCTCAGTGTAGCTGGAAGTATTGTGTGTATGACAACAGAGGTAGTAGGCGATTCATAACCTTGAACAGGAGTTTTCGCACATCTTCTGCACACGCTTTCTGCGCTCAATATTTTCTGTCTGTTTTTACAGCACGCAAAAGCAATCCACAATCAATAGGACTTTGGCATGCTGCAACGTCTTTTCCTGCATACAATGCTTAGGACCACATCACCATGTAAGGTTGAAATTGCGAACAAGTTGAACCATGGGCTGCTCCGGGTTCAATCTGCCTATCATGCCGTCTTATGGCATTTCCGATGTGCCACCACTTGTAAGATCAGGCAGTCAGGTCGCCCGAGTTTGCGCTTTGCCAGCCAGCATGTCTGGGGTTCGACTTTACAGAGGATACGTTACTGGTCTCTTGGCACAGGCCCATCAACTGCATAGGTGCGCTTGATAAGTTTCTTGTTCTAAGTTGTTTCCTGTTCTGTTGCTGCTGTTTTTCTTTTCTCGTTCCCCTGACTGTCTTTCTGGTATCCATGTAGGATCATCAACGTTGGAGTTGTCAACTGTGTAACCGAACCAAGTTTGTGCAAGGATGTAAGTTGTTGGTCTGCCCCGACTTGGCTCTGTTCGCGGTCGCAGGCTTGCAAATGATGCATGAAACATGGCCCAAGATGGTGCAGCCGTAGCAGTTGATTCATCTGAAAGGGCAGGTCTGTGCGGACAAGGGGGCTCGGTCAGTGAGCGTTGAGAGAGTCGGAGCGCATGCGCAATGGATCAGCATTCAAGTTACCTGACACTAGTAAGGTTTACACGCACTGAGGAAACGGGAGGCCACCCTTCATCATTCAGTATACATCATGTTGATTTCAAAGTGATTATACATTTTGATGCTTGGTAGTTTAGGACAAGTTAGTGGTTTATTGCTCACCTGGCCACGTCTTGTTAGGGGCAGGGCCAAACGTGGACTACCTGACACTACGAGCAAGAGGAAATTTCTTTTTCATTAAAAACATATTTTAAGAGCATATGGTCTTGTTTTAGAGGCATCTATAGAGATGAACGAACCGCATTCGACTAAATTCACTGCTCCGTCCAATCACAATTTACGATTGTTGCAAGTGGAGCAATGATTTGTAGTTTATAAATTTGACTGAAGGCTTGACTTTTCTCCCTGGGTCCCTAGTCCCCATCGGCCCAATCCAATCACATTGCGTTGTGTTGCCTTACCCCCCCCAAAAGCATGCAATGCAATTCTTCTTCCCTTTTATTGGTGACTTTATAACACTTGACGACCTTTCTTTCCCCTTTCGAGCACTGTTTCCTGCTTTCTCGGGTGAGCAAGGGCTTTTGCTCGTTTTACAGTGGTAGCGAAAGTACAGCAATAATGTGATGATGGGGCGTATCAAGAATATAGCTGGCATTGGCTGAATGAGGAACCTGCCTTATCCTTTCAGTCTGCTTTTCTTGGCTTTGGCGGGGGCCTGTAGTTAAGAAGCGCCCCCCCCCCCCCCCCGCCCCCCCCCCCCATTAATCTTAGTCTTTTGACATTCCTTCATTGCCCCTCCCTTGGCTAAAGTGACCTTTTGCGGTGCAGCTCACCCATTCATCCGGGTTGACATGCTTTCTTTTCTCTTTAGGCGTTCTTATTTTGTTCTGTCCTCACGGTCGTTCCCATCACTGTCAGGAAAAGGTTTCCGACTTCCCCAGCATCAAAGTTTTCCCATTTGGTGGCCACCAGCAAGGCACTAAGTATGACTTCACGCTACGGCCGCTGGATACGGTCAAGTTGACGATGTTTGCAGTGACGAGGCTGTCGGCGCTGGCACCCGCCATTCGCCCTGAAAAGTATGTGGTTTACTTTATGCATGCTAGTGCACTTTTCCTGCTCAATAGTCCAGGTTTTCAGAACCGTGTGCTTTCTTAAACTTTTGTGGGCTCTGCTTTATTTGCTGTCAGGCGCCCCCCTTGTCTGGCATCTTAATAGACACAGCCTGATAGGCACCCAGGGGATGTGCACACGGCATTAAGATTCTCTGCAATGGCATCAATGTTTGGCCAAGGTATTTTCATAGCCGTGACATTCATCATCAACTTACAAACCATGAACAACTGATCCATTCTTGTATTGTGGGGCAGGAGGTAGCCGTATTGACTCGCCCCAGGGGTGATCCAGGCTGGGGCGTGGTGCCCACTGCCTACTTCTTGTAGTAATGTGTTATGGCCTGCGGTGCATTATCTCGGTTTTCAAGTCTTGTAGTGGGCGGTCACGTTTTAGCCAACTAGTTAACTACATTTTTATCATCGAAGCACATGTTCTAACCCACACTTCGTTTCTTCTCTGCACAAGAAGTGAGCATGGCATGTGCGCGATTGGCGAGAGATTCTTACTTTCTATCTTTTGCAATCTGAGATAAGCTGAGTACGCATCACAGCATGACAGCAGGAAGAAGTGTAAGTAGTGTATAGCAGTTGGTGTTATACGCCCTACCGCTATACTGTCTGGCTGGCTGGAAGATAGATGGGCTGAGTCGGCAAGCCTTGGGCTAAGTCAGCCAAGGTAAATGCCATTTAGGCTAGCTTGACAACAAGGTTTATGAGTTGCCTTGCCTCCCATAATCCAGCCATTCTGGCACTGGGGCATAGCTGCTGCAGGCTAGCTCTATGCGGTGCGCTCTCCCTGCATGTCCATGGCCCTACGGTAGTCTGTTTCGTTAGTGGCAATCAACAGGTTGGGATTGCACAGCTGTAACATTGTGACGCACGCATTTACACGACAGAATAAATGGATAAGCACTTCTTGAAACCTCGCAAGCCGTGTTTTCACGTTAAGGGTAGACTGAATACCTAAGTAAATGGAATAGAAATGAAGTTAAGATGCATATGTGTGCGCTATGAGGGGTGCTAGTTTAAAGGGCAGGAAACAAAAAGTGTTTACTTGAATGGTGTGCACTGTTCTTTGCAAAGAAATTGCTTTGCGCCTCGGCTCTTTGACATCTGTTTGGACGTTTGCTTGCATAGACTAAAAGGAGGCCATTTGGTAAATTGGGAGGAACAAACACACCGCATACTTTCATAATGAAAGGAAGGGTTGGACGCTGCTGCGGGCTCATTTTCCTTTCCTTGTTTTGCGAGTGCAGACTGTGCACGGCACTGAAAAAAAGTGGGCACCTTCCAACGGTGAGTAACTCGATAGATTATTTCTTTCAATTCCCGTGTCTGTTCATGTGTCTAGCTTCCCTTGCTTGGCCTGAGATGGCGAGACTTTGCCGGCACTAGGAAAGCAGTCGACGTGGACCTTGAGAACGCTTGCATAATCCACTTGGTGTTACCCCAGTAGTACATGCTAGTCTTCCATTAGATTTATTGGTCTAATACAACATTTAGAAGTTATAATTGGAAATAGAACTTCTACGCATGGAGGGCCTTTATTTGGACACTAATCACCCAATTATTGTACCTGGAAATGTCCAGGCTTGTAATCTTGTCACTATCTTGAAGTCTTGTCCTTCTAATGAATTGGCAACGTTGAAAAGTCCTTACATGCAATATTCGCCCTACTAATGATGATGATCCACGGCTATGCGCATCACTTGCCATGGCACAGGACTTTGTTTCAACGCAGTGTGGTGAGGAGTTTGGTTGAAACCAGTGCATGTCGCTACACCGGCCTTGTTTCTTTCTACACAGGCGGTGACGAATGCCAGGCAATGCGCAATGCATATTTATTGCACCCCCCTTGTCGAAGCGATTCCCGGACACCAACCTACCGACTAGCCCAATCGCACATTGTCGCGTAATCTGAGCCATAGCCAGCAACAAAGGTCTGCGGGGATGACTACATACCACGATGATCACACAGCAGTCTTGCTCTATTTTTGCAAACTCGTGAAACGCGTCGTACTTCCCAGTATTTGTATTCTTACCATCCGTTTTGTGCATGGCTTTGCAGGCCGTGTATTTTAAGTCCAAGTCACCGCCTGGCTGGATCTGGGAGCTGTTGGCAGCAAAATATCAAGGCCGCGTTGAGTTTCTTGAGGTGGAGGTGAGTCTCCTATGCTTTTCCTTGTTTCTCTGTATTGAACCATGGATGCCCCGTGACATCCATGGCAGACTTACTTTGCGCGTTCAACATGCTGGCGTTTTGAGGAGGAAGTTCTTCGCTTCAAATGATCACAACCTCCCGCAATGGCAGTGCAGTTTCCTGGACGAACAGTTGGACGCCACGTATCCGTATATGCTATTACTCATTATATATTACTATTCATTACTTACCACTACTTAGGATCACTAAGCTCCCCAGCAGACCAGCATTTGATTGAATACAATAAGTGGAGCCCTGCCACAAATGCAGCAGTTACTACTAATATTAATATTATTGGGGACTTGCGGGTAACACATATTCGGGCATGGTAGGTAACCACACATCCTTATAGCACAAGATCATTTTTGCCGTACAGATGCAGCGGGGGAAGGCATTAATTAGTTGACAATGCTGTGCACGGTAGGTAGTTGGGTGCTTGAGCCTGCCTGCCTGCCTGCCTGCCTGCCTGCCACCAACTGTTTGTTGTGGCACTTCTTATGAAGTAGTATATGAGCTACACAAGTTCTTATATCGTAGTACACGGCCTACACAAGTTGTACCACCTAAGTAGAAGGTGGCTGGGCCGCGCTGTTTTTTACGTTGACCTATTGGTAAGCAAGCCTTGTTTTTTGGCAAGGGATTGGCTATGAGAAAGTAGCAAGTCGCACCGGCAAGATGTACCGATGCCTGACCAGGAGGCTGCTGAGGTGTCTAGCTAATGATGCATCCGACAGTTGACGAACTGCTAGTGTAGGGTGGCCGTACTCATGGCTCCGGGGCGCATTTCTTCTAGTAACAAATATGTTGTTTGGTGTTTTAATGAGACCAGTCACCGTGTTGAGACCCTCGCCATGCGGCATGATGCAAACACAGTTATGCACGTAAGGATGCATGATATTACCGTTAGGCACAAATGGCTGGTGGTAGCTGCATTATTGCCCGTGCAGCCTGGCGTAAGGGGACGGTTGTGGGTCCTCCTACCCAGTGTGACTTTAATTGAATTCCAATGCATTAATTCACTTGAACAGCATCTATTAATGATTGAGGACCACAAACGTGATACTTAAGCATTTATCCCACCACTTGTTGTTGATATTATCCCTCACATGCCTATGTGGTGAGCTGATTCTAGTTATTGAGGCATCTTTTTCTGAAACTTAGGCAAATACTCGTTGACCAAAGGTACAATCTGATAATGTCGCCCTCTTTGGGAGAAACTCTGGCTATGTGTGACACTAATGAAGATTCCTTGTAGATATTAAGTTTCTCCCCTATATGTCCCAACTATGCCATCAGCGTGTCGAAATGGGCATAATTATCACGTATCAACAAGTTCTATCAAAGTGCCATAGCTGACGACAGGTCTTTTTGACCAGGACAGCTTGTACACGAGGGGGCTTATAGCTTGTCTATCCTTTCTAATTTTAGCGCACCACCGACGTATGGTTGGGTGTAGAATCCTAAATAAACAGTGAGATTACGTGCCAAGCACGTTAGCTAGGGTCCCCATCGTGTCCGATTCATTTGTGTTCGTTTTAACACAAGTTAATTGGGGGAGTCAACCCACACTTTTTTTTAGATGGCTGGATCAAGGGAGGGTGGTCTGTCTTTACCTGTGGAGGGTGAGTTGTTTCGTGGTTTTGGTCTGGGGCTGTGTTCTTTTTGTTGTGAATGAAACGGAGAGGATGGGGGAGGCCAGGATGTCAGTAAAAAGCCTTGAGATTAAGGGCACTGGGTTTGGTCGGCAGCTTACCTCCGATGACCATGCTATGGTGGTAAAGGGCTCACAAATTTTGAAATTCAACTTCACCACACGGTGTATGTGTCCTGCCTGTTGCTCTTGCAGCAAGGGGAACTGGGCAAGCCATGCGCTGCCATGTTTATGGCAGGTTTGGGCGGAGTGCCACGGCCGGCCCTGTTTGGGGTGTCAAAAGCCAGGTTCGAGGAGGCCAGCAAGGCAGTGAGTTACCAGGGAAGCATGACCAGCGGGCCCGGACTGGCCCAGTTCTTCGTGGACTTGGAGGCAGGCTTCTTGGGTCACAGCTTGCTGGAAAAGTTGATTAGTAAAAGCATGCGTTGGATTGGCAGCATGTTTATCCAGGCTTAGATTCTAGGCTCCAAGGTGTGGCGCCATGATGAGTGCGAAGAGAGGTGGTCAACCCCTTGCACAGCTTGCGGACGACAGCAACCAGTGGACTGGCACACGAGCTCGGGCAAGTCAATTCCACACAGCATCCCAGTTGACAGAATCAAAGGCCTTAAGCACGCATACCTGTGCTTGCGTATTTATCGCACATGAATGCGGTCCAGTCGGGGAGTGGTCACTGGAGCAATGTACCCTCGAATTATACCAAAATGCCTACGGTTCTAACGGTGCTGACAGGTACTTGTCTAGGGGGCAGGGCCCTGGTTGACAGATTGCAACCGTGCCGGGTGATGCGCATCTTCGATCTCTACCCGATGCGGGTGCATGCATGAGGGGGTGTGCAATGACTGGGATGTAGGAATATTAAGAAGTAGAAAAACTTTGGCAGTGACTATCTAACATGGTAATCTTGTTCATTTACCCCCAAGCACATGGGTCATAAGTTCGGTTCCTCTCTCGCCGCAAGAAGCTGACCAACTCCCCCTGATCGCTTGACGACGACCTGACGCGGGCCAGCAGCAGCAACGCCACGACTAGTGGCCCGACTACATCCGCCACGGGACCAGCCCCGAGAAGCCCCAAGTGTACTGGCGAGGTGGGGACCATTATGTAACAACAAACTGTGGAAGCCCCCACGGGCTCCCCCGGGATAGAGCATTCAAGCTAGTTGTGTACATGGGGGCAACTGACAATAACGGGATAGCTTAGGCGCTCCCCTTGGAAAGATATTAGCTCAGCGTTATTGTACCTCTGTATTGTAGCTCTGGCTCATTGAGGCCATCAGCTTGCGCCTTAGCCGACGTCTTGAGCCCACCATACCTTTTGTCGCATAAGCTGTGCGTCAGCCTGCTTATGGTATTGCATGGTTGTATTGCACCCCCATTGTTGCGCCCCGGCACCATGCTGTGGAGAGAGCGCTCTGTGGCCTGCCCACTTGTGGCAGTGAGAGAAGCTAGGGCTCCCACCTCCTTCTCGTTGTTATAGGGGTTGAAGGCTCCTTTACTCTGTGTATTGGCACCCACGTGACGCAGTCACATGCTTATGGTGATACACACATGTACTCCTACACACACAGATCTCGAATGATTTATCTAGTACCAAATCCGAAAGGCTTGCATGACTCCCCGGAAAGGAGCACTTTTGCGGATGACTGTAGGTGTAAGTTGGCGATGCCTTAGGATCCGGGTCCTATAGTCAGCAAGAGTTGGTGCGAGAGGTCCCCAGTTCGATTCCGGTCGGATTCATTTGCAGATCGCGTTTTCCGCGGACCGGCACTGAACGCAAATGGTTTTCACCTTTGCGGCGTGCCAAATCAGAATACACACATTAATTAATTAATAGACACGTGACTGCGTCACGTGAGCATAAGTCCTCAGTGGGAGGGGAACATGGGATGGAATGGATGGTATAAGCTATCTAGGTCCTAGTTACAGGGGTGTGGGCACCGCGGCCCGAATCGCTATGAATGCCATACTTGGTCACACGCGGAGCCCCCACAGGCTTGGGGGTGGTCTCCTTCATCACTACTTGCCATCTATCCTTGCGCACCATCTGCCTCCATATTACAGACAAACCAGGAGGCTGCCCGGGGGTGAGCCCGTCACGTCTAGTGTAGCACATGTCCATGCCGAGTCTATCACGAAAAGTCCACGGGTGGCGGCCCTGCCGCGCGCGGCCGGGGGCACGCCAGGTGAGGACATATCGCCCAGGCTGGGCGGGCTTGGTGCCAGCTAGTCTATCTGATGTATCTACCTGATCTGTGCGGGCCAGGTGCCCGGCTAGGCCCAGGCGCCTGTGCCTAATAATGTGGGAAACATAGGGCAAATCAGCGTACAAATCCTCATTACTAATGTGCAAACCAAAGGGGATGTTAAGGGCCTTGCGCAGCATCTTGGTGACGGCGCCGTCGAGTCGTTGCTCCAGCTCCTGCATCAGTGTCCACGTCTCGGCGCCGTAGGTCAGGATCGTCAGAATGACGACCTTGAAGAGGTCACGCTTGACGATCCGGGGTAGGGCGGGGTTGCTCCACCAGCGGCGGTGGTCATGGAGGTGCGCCCACGCCATGCCGATCCGTGTCGTCATGTCGTCCTCGCAGTCGGGAAGCCAACTGCCGAGCAGCTTGAAGCGGCCTGAAGGAGGGTAGTTGACCTCGGCATCGTCTAAGAGGCGGAGTGTGGGTGGGGGCCCTGCCATGCCGAGGGCCAGGGCCTCCGTTTTGGGGCTGATTTCTAGACCAACCGCCCGAGCCTCGAGCGCCAGGCAGTCCAGCCAAAGTTGGGCAGACTCCGGCTTCTCGATGAGCGTGATGTCGTCGGCATAAATGAGGTCAGCTAGTAAATTCTGCTTGTTAGTCGGCCCCCCTTCCCCAAGCTCGTTCGTGATCGCTAGGCCAGGGGCACGGCCTGCAATGCTAGCAAAGCGAGCACGTGCCTGGCGCATAACATAATCCACTACAATAATAAACAGGTACGGCGACAGGACGCAACCCTGCCAGACGCCGGTCTGCAGTGGGCATGGCGGGGTAATGCCGTGTTGAGTGCGCACCGAAGTGGTGGACCCCTCATACAGCGTGCGGATGACGGTAATCAGGGGAGTGGGGACGCGAGCGCGAGCAAGTACAGCCCATAGAGCGTCCCAGAGGACAGAATCAAAAGCCTTGATGAAGTCGACGAAGATCAGGATGGCGGGAAACTCACCAGGTTGCAGGAGAGCGATTTCCTCGAAGAGGCGACGCGCGACGAAGATGGCCATGACGGTGTTGCGCCCAGGACGGAAGCCCATTTGACTTTCCCCAAGGTGACAGTCGAGAGCAGAACGAAGGCGGTTGAGGATCATGCGCATGAACAACTTAAGTGCGGCGCTCTGGATGCAGACTCCTCTGTAGTTGGCGGGGTCGTCAGGGGAACCTTTGTTTTTGTACAGCATAATACGGTAGCTGTGCTGCCACTCAGGAATCGGCGGCGCGTCGGCAAGCAGGATCCGGTTGCAGACGTCAAGCAGGAACCCCGTGAGCGCCGTCAGCTTAATCACCGGGGCTGGGAGCTGGTCAGGTCCAACGGCGGCATAAAAGCGGAGTTGCTTGGCGGCGGTGCTCAGCTCGAGCTCGGTGAACGGCGGGAGCTCGTTGGGGTCGGCCAGGGGTTCCGTCAGGGCTGGGTACGTGTAGTCCTGCTCAGCGGCGGGCGGCGTGGGCGGCGCAGGGACGTCCGCCGGTGCTACTGCCAGGCGTGCGGCCGCCAGAGGGCCAAGCGGCGGAGGCGGCGGGGGGGCGCCGAGCAGCCGGGACTGGGAGGAATACCACTGGTCGAGCTGCTGCTGCGGTGAGCCAGAGAGCGTCCGCGGCGCCGGCTGCGCGCCGCCGGCGGGCCGTTGGGCGTGACGCAGGCGGGTCCAGGCGTACTTGCCGTGCTGGTCCTTGAGGTGGGCGAAGTACTCGCGGACATGAAGGTCCTCCTGCTCCTTGGTCGCCTGCCGGATGGCCGAGTGGTAATCGGCTTTGAGGCGGGCGTAGCGGGCGGGGTCGCTGTTGTCGCGCAGGGCTTGCCGGGCCTGGATGACGGCGGGGAGCCGGTGCAGGCTGGTGAAGCGGGGCGGGCGGCGGGGGGGCAGTAGGGCCCCGGCCGCGGGCAGCTTGTCAGCGAGGTGCCGAAGGGCCGATGCCGGGCCGGCAGCGAACAGCTGGGCGTGGCTGGCCGGGATGTCCAGCGCGTCGACGAACGCCTCTGCGGCGCGCTTGTGGGCGCGTTTTTCAGGGAAGTCCTCCAGAGCGTCGTCAGATTTCTCGAGCAACTGAAGTGTGCGCAAATCAGGGGGTGCCACGTGCTTACGAAAGGGCGAGGGGAATCGCAGGCGGATGCGGGCGGTGACGATGCGATGATCGGAGCGCACCAGGGGGATCACATGCGAGCGAGCAGCTAGTACAGATCCTTGATGACGCTTGCGCATTACAACATAGTCAATGCAGCGTTCAGTGCCAGTTGGCGAGGTGTGTGTGACCAAAGCATCTGGACTATGTGGAAAGCGGTGTTGGCAGTGACCAAATCGCATGTCGTAAGCAAATCAGCAAAAAGTTCAGTGTTGGCATTGGAGACCGTACCGTTGGGGGCGTGCTGACATCCGCCAGTACCCGGTGGTAGCGTGGCGTTGGCGTCCAGCAGCAGAGCGAGGTAGTTGCGACCAGGGATGCCGTTCGCCAGGTTCTCCAGCGCTGCAAAGAAGTCCTTGCGGTCTTGTTCTGGGTGGCCGGAGTGGGGTGCGTAACCAACGCCCACCGTCAGGGCGTAGGTCGAGTGGCCCTCCATCGAATGAAAAGTGGCCACGAGGAGCCGAGCGTTGACCAGCTGGGGTTCGCCCATGTGGCGTACGGCGAGCGGGGAGCAGAGGAGACCGACGCCCCCGTTCCCGGTGCCGTCGCCGCCTCCGTAGTAGAACCGCCAGCCGTCGATGTCGTCAGCAACAAGGGCAGTTGATCCGCGGGCCGATGCAGTGCGCCTGTGTTCTTGGATTCCCAGGATGGCGATATTATTGTCGATGCAGAAACCAATAAGATTGGAGACTCGATGGCACTGACAGTCGTCACTGCGCAGGCAGTGACAGCGGTCAGCGTCGGGCTGGAGCGTGCGGGCGTTGAAGGTGGCGATGACCAAGGGCGCGCGTTGACCGAAAAGGGGGGTGCAGGCGGGGGTGGGGGCGGAGATGGAGCAGGGTGGTGATGGGGGTGGGGGTGGAGGTGGTGGGGTAGGGGGGGCGGGTTGGGGACTTATGCTTTCAATCACCGTTTCGATTCTTCCTGCCAACGCGTCGAGGCGACGCCGACGGTTGGCTCGGGTGGCCAGGTAGAATGAGTCTGCGTCTGCACGCATAAGAAATGCGTGCAGTCTGAGGAGGTTTCGGAGGCGGCCGCGCGAGGCGGGGCGAACCTGGCTCACTGCCGACCCGTTGCTCTCTCTCCGACAGCCCGAGGGCTGCGAAGGCAAAGGGGCGGGAAGGGGAGTTAGGCAGATCCCACTGCTAAAGCCGCGGAGCCGCGGGGCCGCGAGCGTCGTCATTGATAGGAGAGAAGGGTTCGCAGCGCGGGCTCCGGCTCAGGTGCAAAGCGAACGAATTTATTAGGGGGACGGCCAAGCCTGGCAGCCATACCTGAGCTGAAGTTGCCCCGGCGGATCCCCACACGTGCTGGGGAGCAGGTGACCGTCGATGCCGGTGGCGATGGCGGTGACGGCGGGGGCCGAGCAGGGGGCTGGGGCGCTGGCACGGCGGTATCCATGGGGGTCGCCGTCATTGGAGGAAGGTCCTGGCCGTTAATGCGGACGATGAAGACGCCATTAAAGAGGCGGGCATAGATGCTGCACCGTAGTTGCGGGTTGGCCTGCTTGGCTGCCCGAGCCTCGTGGACCTCCGGCCGGTTCAAAGCGGCAGCCCGGGCCTCAAGCTGCTCCGGGGTATAGTAATCGTCGATGCTCAGTTGGGTATCGTGGAGGTTCCGGCGGGCCTTCTGCACCTGCAGTTTGTCCTCCTTGCGGTGGAATTCCACCAAGACAGGGGCGGTGGGGCCGCCGAGCCGTCGTGCCGTTTTGATGACGACGCTTTGGGCCACGCCGAGCTTCCCCAGGAAGGGGTCGCCCCGGAGGTAGGTGCCCAGGCGTGCATCGTTGACGTTCGAGGGGACGCCACGTACCACAATACTGCATGAGCGAATGGGTTCGTGCATAGCATCCCTTGTGCTGGCCTTGACGGCTGTTTTGATTTCGTTGATGAGCTCCGTAGGGTTCTGAAGCGTGGCGGCATAGGTGGTCTTGGCAGGAGTTATGGAGGCGGCAAGTTGTTGCTGGAGCTGGTGGAGGAGCTGCTGCTGCTGCTGCAGCCCTGCTGCAATGTGGGTGATGGCGGAGTGGATGGAGGTGTCGGCGTGTGAGGAATGGGCGTGGTGGGTGGCGAGGTGGTTGTGGACAGGGTTGAGGGCAGCGTTGAGGAGGGGAGGGAGGCGATCGAAGCAGGTATTGGCGACTTGCTTGGCGGTGATGTTGATGGCGGCCGCAACAGTGGGGTCGGCTCCCACGTCCAGAGAGGCCATGACAAAGCTCTCAAGGGCGCTGTCGGAAAGACGGGAGCACGTCCACCAGACTGCGAGGCAGAGGTCAGTGTCGTCGGGGTCGTCGTGGAGAAAGTCCGACAGGTGGGTAACCTGTTGGTTGCAGTCCCGGATCTCGCACTTTTTCTCGGCAGCCAGGTGCAGGATGGTGAGGGCGGCAGCTCGGGACAGGCGCATGATGGCGTTAAGGCCTGGCCATTTGCCAGGTAAAAATGCGGCAGCTTCCTCGGCAGAAAAGGCCTCCTCGCGGGTATCCATGGCAGGGTCGCTGTTCGGCGGAGCGGTGGAGTGGAGCGGCTGGATGTTGACAGTGGCGTCCGGCATAGCGTGCAAGGGTGTTTCCAATGACGCCATGGCTTCATCAGCGAGTTGGTGCAGGGCCGCGGACGCTTGTGATTGCTGGGATGAGTCGTATTCCGCCATATCGAGCTGAAAAAACAGCGATATTTGCTGGGCAGGGCGGTGCCGGTATCTTCGGAAATATTGAGCGATAGCTGTAGAAAATTATATCAGCGTGTTCGTCTTCAAAAGACGAGTCTAATGCAACCAACCCGATGAAATTTCATGGCCGGAGTCAAAAGTTATGAGCTTTCTCGTATATTGCAACAGCGATATTTGCTGGGCAGGGCGGTGGCGGTATCTTCGGGAATATTGAGCGATAGCTGTAGAAAATTATATCAGCGTGTTCGTCTTCAAAAGACGAGTCTAATGCAACCAACCCGATGAAATTTCAGGCCGGAGTCAAAAGTTATGAGCTTTCTCGTATATTGCAACAGCGATATTTGCTGGGCAGGGCGGTGGCGGTATCTTCGGGAATATTGAGCGATAGCTGTAGAAAATTATATCAGCGTGTTCGTCTTCAAAAGACGAGTCTAATGCAACCAACCCGATGAAATTTCATGGCCGGAGTCAAAAGTTATGAGCATTCTCGTATATTGCATTCCGTCACATCATCCCATGGCACGCATGGAGTGGGGGGCATCACACATGCTTATGGTTGTCTCCTTGATAATCATCAATATGTATGTACACCTTAATTAATTAATTAATTTACACGTAACTTCGTCACGTTAGCATAAGTCCTCAGGGAAATGAATATGTGCTGGGTTGGACGGATGTAGCTATGGCTAGTTCCTAGTGGCAGGGTTGCCGACACCACGGCCCGAATCGCTATGCTTGCCAAACTTAGTCACAAGCAGAGGCCCCACCCACTGGGGGGTGGTGTTTTTCATTACTGTCTGCCACCTGTCTTTACACGTCATTTGCCTCCATATTACAGACAAGCCAGGGGGTTCCCCGGGCGTGAGCCCACCCCGGCGAGGGTAGCACATGTCCATGCCTAGCCTATCGCGGAAAGTCCGCGGGTGGCAGCCCGGCCGCGCGCGGCCCGGGGCACGCCATGTGAGGACAAAACGCCCGGGCTGGGCGGGCTTGGTGCCAGCTGGTCTATCTGATGTGTCTACCTGATCTGTGCGTGCGAGGTGCCCGGCTAGGCCCAGGCGCCTGTGCCTAAGAATGGGGGAAACATCTGACGAATCAGCGTACTAAATCCTCATGGCTAATGTGCAAGTAATTTTATTAATTGATAGATAGACACGTGACTGCGAACGCACGTGGCTAATGTGCAAACCAAAGGGAATATTAAGTGCCGTGCGCAGCATCATGGTGACGATGCCATCGATCGGTCGTTTCTCCAGCTCCTGCGTCAGCGTCCACGTCTCGGCGCTGTAGGTCAGGATCGTCAGAATGACAACCTTGAACAGGTCGCGCTTGACAAGCCGGGGCAGGGCGGGGTTGCTCGATCCACCAGCGGCGGTGCTCATGGAGTTGCCCCCACGCCATGCCGATCCGGGTCGTCATGAATACCCTCCGGGGAGTCATGTACCCCTTAATTAATGAATGAATAAGCACGTGACTGCGTCACGTGGGTGCCAATACAGAAGAGTAAAGGAACCTTCAACCATACATACACAACGAGGAGGGAGGGCGCCCTAGCTTCTCTCACTGCCGCAAGTGGGCAGGCCACAGAGCGCTCTCTCCACAACATGGTGCCGGGGTGCAACACTGTGGGTGCAATACAACCATGCTGCCACTAGGAGGGGGGACATCATGGCAAAACTGCCCACTCCAAGTTTGGTCCGACGGGCTCTAGCTGACAGACGTGGAGCGAGCTCCAAAACCGCCCCGTCGCCAGAATAATTAAAAAGGAGTGCGCTCAAGTTGGCTTTTTGAGGACGATGCAAGGAAAATAGAACCGGAGTGCGCTCGGCAAACACACCCGGCGCCTGGTTTTCAGGAAAGGTGCGCACTCACCGTGAGACTAGGTATTGGTCCGGCGCTTTGGCTTATATCCCGGAGTGAGGTATTCGTGGACGTACTAACGCACATATTAACTACTGTAGTTAGTTAGTTAGGTGTATCCCACGCCGCACATATACGTACTACGGTATTTATACGGTCATAACTTATTATAGGACACGTGGCGAAACTAGGAGTGATCTTGGTGGCGTCAGATACAAGTCCTGACTGTGCCGACTACCTCCATAGCGTATAAATGCCACGTGTCACACGTCCAACGTGCACTCCAAACCGCCCCGACGGACCAAATTTGGCAAAGGTGTGCGCTCCACGATTTTTCACTTTGGCTGGTCATGACAGACGGCGCTGGACGGCAAAAAAGTGTGCGCGCTCAAGTAGGAAAATGGAGGGGTATGTCCCCCCTCCTCTGCCAATACCATAGGTAGGCTGACGCATAAGCTTATGCTACAAAGGTGAGGTGGGCTCAAGACCTCGGCTATAAAAGGTGCAAGCTGATGGCCACAAGGTGCCAGAGCTAATTTAAGATACTGTAACGCTGTGCGCTAATATCATTTCAAGTGAGTGACTGTGCTGTAATGCCTAAGCGATCCCATTATCCCGAGACGACCCCATGCAAGTCTGTGGGGGCTCCGCGTGTGACCGCGTATGGCATTCGGATAGTCAAAGTCGGGCCGTGGTGCCCACAACCCTGTGACTAGGACCTAGATAGCTAGCTTACACCAACCATTCCATCCCATGTTCCCCTCCCACTGAGGACTTGTGCTCACGTGACGCAGTCACGTGTCTATTATTAATTAATTAATTAATCCCATAATCGATCGCCCCCATGTAGACAACTAGCGTGAGTGCACTGTCCCGGGGGAGCCCGGGGGGGCTTCAACAGTTTCTTGAGTTAGTAGGGTCAAGTCGTCGTCCAGCGTGTAGGAATTTCCTCGCGAGCTTCTTGCGGCATATTTTAAGAAACATCAGCTTATCCGCCATGTAATCAAAGTGAGGAGCCGGGCCAGCCTTGCCCCGCGCGAGGGGAAGGCGGACGGCTTACATCCGCAGCTCACCGATGAGTTCCATGGGGGTAAGGATGTCGCGCTTAAACGATATGGTAAGAGACTCGGATCGAGTCCTCACCTGCCGGCTTGCCCAAGTGCTTGACGATGACGTTATGCCTGCGCTTGGTGATGTCGGCCTCCTCACGGAGGTCGAGCGTTTGTTGCCGCGCGATGGTGGAGGCGGTGGAGGTGGTGTGGTGCTTCAGCATGTCCGCCCAGACCTGTCTAGCTGGGTGGGAGGAGCATCGCCTTCCGGGCCAGCGGTGGGCTGGCTTAGCGACAGGATGAATAAACATAACAGTGAGAGTAATAATAAAGAGGAGTGGCACAAAGAGAAGTGGTAAAGGAGAGAAAAAAGGAAAGCAAGAAAGAAGTAAGAAATTTAAAATAAAATAATTAAGTAGTAAATTGATTATATAACAAGGAAATGAGAAGAAGAACAAGGAAAATAATGATGATCAGTGAAACAACTGCTAGTTAATTAATTAATTTACTAGTATTAATTATTTAAAAGACACGTGACTATGTCACGTGAGCAAAAGTCCTCAGATGGAGGGGAACATGGGATTGTGTGGATTAATTAATTAATTCACGTGACTGCGTCACGTGAGCATAAGTCCTCAGTGGGAGGGGAACATAGGATGGAATGGATGGTGTAAGCTATCTAGGTCCTAGTTACAGGGGTGACAGTGGGCACCGCGGCCCGAATCGCTATGAATGCCATACGCGGTCACACGCGGAGCCCCCACAGACTTGGGGGTGGTCTCCTTCATCACTACTTGACATCTATCCTTGCGTACCATCTGCCTCCATATTACATCGACAACTAACCTGGAGGCTGCCCGGGTGTGAGGGCTCCCGTCATGTCTAGTGTAGCACATGTCCATGCCGAGTCTATCGCGAAAAGTCCACGGGTGGCGGCCCTGCCGCGCGCGGCCTGGGGCACGCCAAGTGCCGGACATATCACCCAGGCTGGGCGGGCTTGGTGCCAGCTACATAGTCTATCTGATGTGTCTACCTGATTTGTGCGGGCCAGGTGCCCGGCTAGGCCCAGGCGCCTGTGCCTAATAACGTGGGAAACATAGGGCAAATCAGCGTACAAATCCTCATTACTAATGTGCAAACCGAAGGGGATGTTAAGGGCCTTGCGCAGCATCTTGGTGACGTTGCCGTCGAGTCGTTGCTCCAGCTCCTGCGTCAGTGTCCACGTCTCGGCGCCGTAGGTCTGGATCGTCAGAATGACGACCTTGAAGAGGTCACGCTTGACGATCCGGGGTAGGGCGGGGTTGCTCCACCAGCGGCGGTGGTCATGGAGTTGCGCCCACGCCATGCCGATCCGTGTCGTCAGGTCATGCCGGATCCTCGCAGTCGGGAAGCCAACTGCCGAGCAGCTTGAAGCCGCCTGAAGTACAGTAGGGTAGTTGACCTCTGTGTCGTCTAAGAGGCGGAGTGTGGGTGGGGGCCCTGCCATGCTGAGGGCCAGCTAGGGCCTCCGTTTTGGGGCTGATTTCTAGACCAACCACCCGAGTCTCGAGCGCCAGGCAGTCCAGCCAAACTGAAAGTTGGGCAGACTCCGGCTTCTCGATGAGCGTGATGTTGTCGGCATAAATGAGGTCAGCTAGTACTTAAATTCTGCTTGTTATGCGGCCCCCCTTCTACTCCAAGCTCGTTCGTGATCGCTAGGCCAGGGGCACAGCCTGCAATGCTAGCAAAGCAAGCACGTGCGTGGCGCATAACATAATCCACTACAATAATAAACAGGTACGGCGACAGGACGCAACCCTGCCAGACGCCGGTCTGCAGTGGGCATGGCGGGATAAAGCCGTGTTGTTGAGTGCGCACCGAAGTGGTCGACCCCTCATATACAGCGTGCGGATGACGGTAATCAGGGGAGTGGGGACACGAGCGCGAGCAAGGACAGCACATAGAGCGGCCCAGAAGACAGAATCAAAAGCCTTGATGAAGTCGACGAAGATCAGGATGGCGGGAAACTCACCAGGTTGCAGGAGAGCGATTTCCTCGAAGAGGCGACGCGCGACGAAGATGGCCATGACGGTGTTGCGCCCAGGACGAAAGCCCATTTGACTTTGCCCTAGGTGACGGTCGAGAGCAGAACGAAGGCGGTTGAGGATCATCGGCCCATGAACAACTTGAGTGCGGCGCTCTGGATGCAGACTCCTCGGTAGTTGGCGGGGTCGTCAGGGGAACCTTTGTTTTTGTACAGCATCATACGGTAGCTGTGCTGCCACTCAGGAATCGGCGGCGCGTCGGCAAGCAGGATCCGGTTGCAGACGTCAATGTTAGAATATTTGAGCCTTCATAGGTCGAAATTGATTGACAATAAAATAGATTACGCTTTATTTATCATGGCATTAACGAAATCCGGCTGCCACCGGTCATACCACCAAAGCTATGCTGTGGCTCCCCGGTGGGGACCATTATCGTCCATAGCTGACAGCTAGGACAGGTAAGGTGAAGGCATCGTGCACAAACATCGTGCCTATATCCACCAAAGGTGGCGGCTATGCGCAAGACAATAACTTAACGACTTAACTTCAAAGTCGTACATTCTAGAAGTCTTGCTAACATGCCAGCGCATTAAGTACGGGGCATCTAGTAACTCGTGTCGGTAGAAATATCCAACACGAAATAGTGGGCCGAGGATGGTACCGTCGGCACCTACAGTGCGTTAAGTCTTGTGCCGGAAATAGTACAACTTCGGCATACAATAACTTTCGCTGTACTGCACTATTTCTAGTGCTATAAACTGTGCCGCAATTATCACGGCAAGCCCTTCCTAACCTATTTAATTATCGGCCTGAAATACGGTAGGCGGGTGCGATTAATAATGACGCAACCCTAATTAATCCTCCGTTTACAACATGACGGCCAGAATTAAATATAAAGAGGTAGTTGAGCACATAGGGTAAAATATACCCTTGACACCCCCCTTGCTCAACTAGCCAGTACTATGGTATAATCCTATGGTTGTAACTTTCCCTTTAGCTTAGGTAGGGTGTATAGCCCCCCTTACTTGGGATAACATTCCATGGTGAACCATTGCAACAAAAAACTGGAGCTTAGGCGAGGTTAACACTTGTGCTTTTGGACATGGGGATTAGCAACAAAAAACCCGAATGTGTGCTTTTGAATACAGGGCTTAGCATCAGAACCCGATGACATGAACCGGAACAAAAAATCCCGATTTCCTTGACTCGTGGATGGCACTGGCCTCTCGGCTCTGGGCTCCTGCGCACTTGGCTTCTCGGCAGCTGGGCTCCTGCGCACTTAGCTTCTCGGCCTTCACAAAAATTGTCATAGAATGCAGGCGGATACCGCGCCTGGCCGACATGATCACCCAGCAAAAAATGAAATTTCACAAAGAGGGCTGCGAATTCGCCTCCGCCGCGATTTGAACTTGAGCTCGTGTATGGCTCTAGCTTCAGCAGCATTTGGCATGAGTGCCGCGGCCACACTCTGGAATCTGGGGAAAATTTCCTGGAATCTGGAAATATAAGGCCTGCGGTTGATCAGGCCGCGGCACTGGGCCAGTTCCTGGAATTACAATGCGGCTTGACGACAGCAACGCCGCGAACTTCCGAACCGTAATATTGCATGATATTCATGCGTATCTCGCCAGTTTATGGCTGTCATTCTTTTCGTCCATATGTAAGGGTTAGTTTCCGTAATAGCTTTGTGTTAGAATATTTGAGCCTTCATAGGTCGAAATTGATTGACAATAAAATAGATTACGCTTTATTTATCATGGCATTAACGAAATCCGGCTGCCACCGGTCATACCACCAAAGCTATGCTGTGGCTCCCCGGTGGGGACCATTATCGTCCATAGCTGACAGCTAGGACAGGTAAGGTGAAGGCATCGTGCACAAACATCGTGCCTATATCCACCAAAGGTGGCGGCTATGCGCAAGACAATAACTTAACGACTTAACTTCAAAGTCGTACATTCTAGAAGTCTTGCTAACATGCCAGCGCATTAAGTACGGGGCATCTAGTAACTCGTGTCGGTAGAAATATCCAACACGAAATAGTGGGCCGAGGATGGTACCGTCGGCACCTACAGTGCGTTAAGTCTTGTGCCGGAAATAGTACAACTTCGGCATACAATAACTTTCGCTGTACTGCACTATTTCTAGTGCTATAAACTGTGCCGCAATTATCACGGCAAGCCCTTCCTAACCTATTTAATTATCGGCCTGAAATACGGTAGGCGGGTGCGATTAATAATGACGCAACCCTAATTAATCCTCCGTTTACAACATGACGGCCAGAATTAAATATAAAGAGGTAGTTGAGCACATAGGGTAAAATATACCCTTGACAGTCAAGCAGGAACCCCGTGAGCGCCGTCAGCTTAATCACCGGGGCGGGGAGCTGGTCAGGGCCAACGGCAGCGTAGAAGCGGAGTTGCTTGGCGGCGGTGCTCAGCTCGAGCTCGGTGAACGGCGGTAGCTCGTTGTGGTCGGCCAGGGGTTCCGTCAGGGCCGGGTACGTGTAGCCCTGCTCAACAGCGGGCGGCGTGGGCGGCGCAGGGACGCCCGCAGGCAACTACTATAATGTTTAAAATAATAATAATAAATAAATAAAATATATTATAGTAGTAAGAAAATACCAATAATATGACAAAACCAATTAATTAATAACCATATTAATTAATTAAAGAATGAATAATGTATGTAAAGAATAATGTATGTGTAAAAGAATGTATGTAGAATAATGTATGTAAAAGAATAATGTATGTATGTAAAGAATAATGTATATTAATTAATTAAAGAACATAACTCCGTTGGGAGCATATGGAACACATACATGTAGCCCTGATGAGAGGGGGCATATGGTTTCTAATACATTCTGAGCTACAACCTGCAGGTGGAGGGATGTAAACTGCCACCTACTCTGGGTGCGCAAGGTGCACCTGCACCAACATGATGTATCATACCTAAAAGGCCTGGCATGTGATGGGGTGGAAGATTATTATGGCTAGGGGGCATGGCATCTCAGCAGAGACCATTTACTCTCTGCATATCTGCATGTCAGCGCAGCATGACTAAATAATGCTAGGCATCATCTGGTGTGGGGCTCATCATAGGCACACATGTACATGGCTAAATAACATGCAGTAATTCATCAGCTGGTATGGGGCCCGAAATAGGCGTATGTACATGTACAAGGCCGCTTTGGCGCTAGGCCTTACTATTCTACCCTACTACTGCTACAGTCCCCTAAGCTGGGGTGGCTGGAGGTGCTGGGGCAACAGGGGTCGCTAGTTGCCAAGGCATGTGGCCAACACGTAGATGGCCGCCCCCCTCCAGTACACCCGCTTCCCCGCCGCGGTCTGCCGGAGCTGGAGGTAGGCCGGCCATATAGCTCTCGTCGCCGTTGCTGCTGCGCCAGGGTCAAGTCGTCGTCCAAGGTGTAGTAGTGAGTCCTCTCGAGCCGCTTGCGGCGTCTGAGGAACGAAGTCTTGTCCGCTGGGTTCTCCGGGAGCTTGATACAGATGAGCATGGAAGCTAGGGTTGTCCATGGAAATAACATCATCAACATATCTACAGGTGTACACAAAACGTGTAAGTGTCTGTTAGTCCCTTGCAGCAATAAGTTGTTCCATGAAGTCGAGCTCGAAGGTATATGGACATCAGTTACGTGCTAGCTATCCGTAGGCCGGACGAACAGGCTCACGCCCGCGCTGCCTCCATGGGCTGGTCTGCGATCTAGAGACTGAGGACTTGCGAGAGAAATTGCAGGAGGTTATTATGAAGGATACCAACCCCAAATTTACTTCAATGGGACTGTATCCCAACCGTACCTCGTGCATCCCAACCGTACCTTTGACCACTAAGGACTTAACTATATGCTCATGTCGCACGGTCTATGTTAATTTACATCATGCGAGGGACTCGATCGGCATGCCATGTCCAGCGCTGAGTCATTACCTATTCTCTCCTTCAGTAATTTAAGCTTGATGCATGAGCCAAACGCAAACACGACAAAAGCCCTTCATGCAGGATTCTCTAAAAGGGTACCAACATATTGTCGTCACCATTACTTTAAGTGAGACAACTATTCTTGGACGCATGGCGATCCAATGCCGTGGTATTACTGTATTAAGTTATGACTACATTTGGAAATACCTACAGCACATCAGGGCCAGGGCTACTGTAAAACCTGGGTATATAAGGGCCCCATGTTGCACGTATGTCAGCCAGCTTTTTTTGGTAGTCCTTCAATGTGCCTCTCACCGTGTCCTGCACAAGCCCAAGACCTTCATCTACCGCCTTCATGAAGGCTTCCCTTTGTTCCTGACCCCTAATTTGGCTGCAAGTGAATCCTTTGTCTCAAGCGCATACAGTTAGTAGCATATTGGGGCACCAATGTGCTAGATGGATGCAGGTTGAGGAGACTTTTCCAACGCCGTGTCAACCGCCTAGAACAGACGAGGGACTAGAGAGATGTCAGGTCCCGAAGTACTGCCGACCGGTGGGCGAGGGCGGTGCACTCTCAGGGCATAGTGGACAGGACACGTGGCAGGCAGTGCCTGCACAGGCTTAGCCTGAACCATCACGTGACTGGGACACAGTGCTCTGAGGAAGCAACGGTCCTGTGGCTAGTAGAAGCCAGTAGCCAGCCAGCAGGTCTGCCAAGGATGTAAGTCCATGCAGAACTGTGGCAGGTCCTGTGCTGTCCTAGACACAGGATAGCCAGAGATTCCTGTATGCTGCCTGCAACAAGGATGCAGGGCAGCGATACGAGGCTCTGGCAATGTAGCGTTGCACAGCGTTGCTCATGACCGAGGAACGAGGATGGAACGAGGTTGCATATAGCTCGAGGCTCAACGAGGCAACGAGCGTCTTCACACACGAGCCTTGGTCGTCACGACGATCGAGTGGCGAGCCTATCGAGGGTCGTAGGCCTGGTGTGAGGATAAAGGTTGCTAGCCAGCAGCCTAGGGTCATTCCAGCCAGCAAGACCAGGAGCTCACAAGCTCTGCTGACGAGATGCTGTGCAAATCGTACTATTGCTTCCAAGCGTTTTCATGTCTGGTTCATTGTCAAGCAGCCACGGTGCTGGTGAGGCGAGTGAGCAGCGGGATTCGCAAGCGTTTTACCCATACCGTAACCAAGCGAACGCCCCGACGTTCGTGCAAGCGGCCTACGTAGCGAGGCACTTGGCAGAAGAGGGGTGGGTGGTGGTTTGTGGGGGAGGCAACAGGCCAGCGGCGGCGGACCCAATTGTTCAACGGGCTCGCGTCGTGATTTCCCCGGGTGATCGAGACAGGGAGGATGGCGGTGGAGGAGTTGGTGCGTATTCGGGACGCGCTAGCTGAAACTGCCAACAACGTAGAGGTAGCCTATCAGGGCGGCCATATCACGTTAGCCGGTCTCGACCTAGCCAGGGAGGCGCTTAGCCAGATTGTGGCGACAGCGCTGGGTAGCACAAGGCTGTTCAACCAAGCTGGGTGGCCACAGCTGTGCTGGGGGAGGGGGTACCGGACGCCGACATAATCCGGAACGCCAGAGCTCGCGAGGTGGTGAACCCGTGGAGCACGGCAGAGGTATTCGCTCAAACAATTGAGAATCTGGTGTCGGTTCTTTTGCAGGAGTCAAGGGGTTACTCGGACCGAATCTATATTACCACACAGCCTTTCGGAGTGTACTCCCGGCTTGACACGCCAAGGCCGGAAACCACCACAGCGTGGGGTTCGGAGGTGGAGATAGTCACAGGTGTCGAGAAGACGTCTGAGGACGTCCATTACGAGTGGACCGACAAGCCGGAGGGCTCCGTGAAGCGCTCAGCCCAGCAGATCAACGAGGGCGACGGCACAACCGCAACCTACGAGGAGAGGCAGCGAGCAAGTCTGCACGTCCCTCGTGAGGTAACTCACGAATACGATCGTTACGGCCGCGCGGCGAGCAGAACGAGCTAATTGCTGGGGGCGGTAAGCGGTGGGTTCGCAACCTCGCCTGGTATCGCAATCCAGGTGAACAGCAGCACCCGGTCGAACGCAAGGAAGACGGGCGACCAGTTACCTGCGTCTTGGGAGAGTTCAACCCGGACCTCAAGTCAAGATAGTCGCAGCAGCAGCAGCCGGCACACCGGTTGCTGAGGGTGTTGTGGTGCGTGAGGCACGTGAGGAGTCACAGGCGAGTGCAGGCCAGGAGGCGGCCTCGTCTGGGGTAGGTGGTGCGTCGGCCTGAGTGGTTCCAGCAGCCATATCTGCGTGTGTTGTCTTTAGTATTCTATAATGCTTCGTAACACGCGCGGGAGCGGCAGCGGGAGCGGGGCGGGGGATGGCGGTGGTGAAGCAAGGGCGGATACTGGAGGCCCCGCCAGCGTCGTGCCAGAGGGACAGCCAATCCCAACGGCAGAGGGCGCCAATGGCAGGAGGGCATCCAACTGGAAACGGAAGGAGGTGGCACAAGGGGAGGAGCGTGCGGGGTGGCCAACCGACGGCGTGGTGCTGACGGGGGTGGGCCAGGAGGAGCCAGAACGTCAAGGCCCAGGTAAGAAAGCTCGTGTGCCTGACTCTGTAGTCCCTCCACCTGCATCTAATGTTCCTGGGCCTTCAGCAGCGGTAGGGGCTCCTGCCATTGGTAGTGACCTCGTGCTTTGCCTGGGACTAGACCTCACATGAGTGCTGTGGCTGTGATGAATGGCCAGAATTAAGCCTCTCAAGCCTCCTGTGGGACAGGAAGAGCTAGACAAGTGGTTGGAGGATATGGAGCTGGTAGCATGCTCTGTAGATCCCACTGTCAACCTTGTGCAGGTATTCCACACATCCACGACTAATAGGAATTCCAGTGAGCGTGTGAGGGACAAGGCTAGGCAAGCAGTCAAGGACAAGCTGACCTGGACTCAGTTCCTAGAGGGCCTACGTCAGGAGTTTTCTGATAAGGTGCTCAACCTCACTAATCACTATAAGCTCAGCTATGATACCTTTGAGATCAAGGGCACAGTAGCTGAGGAGCTGCAACGTACGGCTCACACGCATCAGGGAGAAGGGGGCCAAGCATGGCTTCTTGCTGACTGACAGAGCAGTGGCAGATTACTTCCTGGATCGCATGGGGCTGAGTGTGGATGGGAGAAATGCAGCTAG
Source organism: Mesostigma viride (assembly GCA_009746045.1). NCBI lineage: Eukaryota > Viridiplantae > Streptophyta > Mesostigmatophyceae > Mesostigmatales > Mesostigmataceae > Mesostigma > Mesostigma viride. The sequence goes on along the minus strand of RPFO01000102.1, from coordinate 1,836,773 downwards.
GATGTTTGCTGATCAGACAGATGGGACATGGACAGCCTTAATTGCAAAGGGTTATTTTCAATATCCGTCCATCTGATGCTGCTTGCAAGGCAATCCAGGTGACTGGTGCCTCTTCAGCCTCCGCTCATCAGGTCCATGGTGATGCCCCTGGGCAAGGTGCTCCTCAGGCAGATCCCAGGCCTAGTAGGCGTCAGAGGGCTAACAGACGCAGGCAGAATGGTAGCCAAGGTGGCAAGGGCCAGCAGCAGGGATCCAAAGGCAAGGGTCAGCAGCAGGCTGCATGGGGGTCACCAAGGTGGTCAGCAGAACAAGGGTGGCCAAGGGCAAGGCAAGAGCCAGGGCCTGGGCACCCAGGCCAGTCAGAGCAGCCAGAACCAGGGTGGTCTGAAGAAGACTACTGCTGGGAATTAGGAACATCACTCCGTTGGGAGTCAATGTAGCACATATTATCCCTGAGAAGGGGCATATGGCTTTTAATACATCCTAGGCTACTTCATGCAAGGGTGGGAATGTAAGCTACCCTTGCTCTAGGTGCACCAGGGCACCGGCACCACCATGCTGTCTCAGGTTCAACCCGCCTAAGGGGGGGGATCCTGGCACGGGGGAGGAAGATCATCATGGCTATACAAGGGCTAGGGCATGGCTTCTCGGCAGAGAGCATCTCTCTGCATAGGCATAGCATGGCTAAATTCTTAATGCAACATCCATGGGGGTCCCATTATAGACAAAGCATGGCTAAATGTTGAAGGCATCATCCATGGGGGCCATTATGGGCGCTGGGGATGACAAGTGCTTTGGCTGTGGCAGGACGGGTCATTGGCGACGTGACTGCCCGGCCGACCAGGCCAAGTCTGCTGGAGCAGGCTCTGGCCAGGGGGGTTAGCCATGACTTGAGGTGTTGTCCCCTGTAAATAGTCAAACACCCCAGGTGGGACAGACATCAGTTGTACATAGTAATGGGGGTGTCCCTCTTGTGCAGCAGCAAGGGTTGGGAATGATGAGGTGCTTCCACTCAATGATTGCAATAACGCTGCTGCAGCAGTGGAATTCCCTGTGCCTGTGGCAGGTGCAGGGTCTCCAGTTGCTGGGGTTGGCTCTGGGAGTCAAGCCGCCAGACTGGAAGGACCTGCTACTCCCGTGGGAACCGGGGCTGGCTCTGGGAGCCGAGCTTCCTTGGAGGACTCAGGTCCCTGGAGCAAGAGAACAGCAGGTGGGTCGTGCTGTCCCAAGCACACAGTCTTTGTCACGTTCCTCTCTGTGCAGCCAGGCTGACAGGGGGTTGAGCTATGCTCAGGCTGGAAACACACTACACCATATCTTTGGCCATTCTAAGCAGGCAGAGATGTTTGCTTGGAAGATTGGCAAGCCGGAGCCTTTGCTTGAGGCCTGCAGTGCAGCTGCTCAGAATTGTGTCTGTCAGGAGAATGTTATTCGCCTCCCACATGGTCCCATGCCAGAGAACCTGCTAGAGAGCGGGGGGATATCCAGGTGGACATCCAACCTATCAGGGGCATGTATCTGTTGGTGGGGGTGGATAGGTTTAGCAGATATAGGTTGCTGACCATTCTACATGCAGGAGCATCAGCTGTTGATGGGTCTCCAGTCTTTGTTGCCTGGCTTTGGGGTGTACACCAAGGTGCAAGCTGACTTGCAGTTTGACTGCTTGCTCAAGCTGGCTGACCAGCTTCCTTGTAAGTTGGTAGTGGTCCCTAGTAGGGAATCCCATGGGCAGCAGGGAGCTGTGGAGAGATCTCTACGTGAAGTAAAAACAGTGGACCGTGCTAGCAGCTAGGAGTGTGCCTTTTGTGGCATCAGCTCTAGAGAAAGCAGCTTGGTGTATAAGGGGATTGAGGAGCAGCTTAACCACAGAGTAACCTATTACTATGATGGTGTGGCAGTCTCTCCCCTGGCACTGCAGTTTGGTATGCTGTCACAGAACGTGGTGGCTGCCTGCCTGAAGAAGGCAGACAGGGTGTTCTCCAGGTTCAGAAGGAAGGACAAGGGCTGGAAAATGCTGAGGCCCCAGGTGGGACTGAGGGTCAGGATGTGGAAGGAACCATTATTACCAGGGCAAGCGTGGGAAGTGGCAAGATGGGCTGGTAACCCTTGTGGAAGAGGCTAACCATTCTTGTCTGGTGGCTTTGGAGAGTAATCCCAAGCACGTGTACAGGCTATCCTGGGTACACGTCAAGGAGAGAAGGCCAACTGCAATCTGGCCTGAAGACGGCCCTGATCCTCCCTTGGAGGGAGATGAGCAGGATGAGAGCCAGGCAGTAGATGCTAACCCGCCATGCTTGCATTATGGTCTGTCCTGGATGGCCATGAGGGTGAGCAGGAGTCTGCTGAGACGTCTGTCACAAGGCCAGAGGTGGCCAGGGCTGCACCACAGTCCAGGGGGCTGCTTATGGCGGACATCATTCGAGCTCTGCAGAACAGCAAGCGTGATCCCAAGGTATCTAAGCTCACGGGATGGGGGTCATGTGGGGCACCAGCACTAGAGGTGGATACCAACTCACAGGTGTCCATTCTAAGGGTAGAGGATGCTGCAGGCTTGCAGTGGTCATCCCGGCCTAGCGCATGCCTAGCTGTGTCTGATTTCTCTGGGAATGTGTCCATGAAGATCTTGGGAGAAGTGAGTGTGCCTATCCTGGGGGTGCCCACCACGTTCAGTGTGGTAGAAGGGTATCAGGGGCCTGCCATTCTAGGTCAGAACTTCTTGTGCTTGCCAGGGGTGAGGATATCCTCTGAGGAATTAGCATTAGAGGGGCAGGGCCGCCTTCCCTTGCAGAGATATCGCTGCTCCCACTACGTAGCAGGGTCTTAGTGTGGCTGTAAGGGCTGTGAGGGGTCAAGAGGCAGAGGGTCCTGATACAAAGGAGCCCATGGCTGGGGACCTGCTGATCCTTCCTACTACGTTTGACCCACGTGAGTTGGGTGTGCAGAGGTACCAGATCCCAGGAACGAGTCCTGTATATACCTTGGCGCAAGCTAGTACCGGAGATGATGCAAAGCCCCAAGATGGCTAAGGCATGGACTCTTGGCTTTGATGCTTCTGGGCATGAGTGGATAGTTGCCAACTGTGCAGAGCCTGTGGATGTCCTCCCTGAGGATCACCAGCTGCTCAGATTGATGTTTGTCCTCAAGCTCAAGGAGGTGGATGGCGTGCAGGTGCCACATGTTAGACCAGCCAGTTGTGAAGTGAGTACCGTGGCACTGGACAGTTAGCAGATGAGGAGCTTTACACACCAGGGATGCTGCATGATACATGGAGGATTTTGTTGTCCATTTACTTGTCTTTTCTGAACAAGGGGATACCCTATAGCTCTGTGTTGGTAGATTTCAAGAGGGCTTTTCTGAAGGGTGATCAGCAGGAAGCACAGGATACTTGGCGCACAATACCCCCTTTCTTTGTTAAGGTGCCTGCAGTGTGGAGGGCAGAGCTGAAGACGAGGTATCTGAGGATTCTCAAAGGCGTGGAAGGCCTTAGATCGAGTCCCATCATCTGGAGGAAGAGCTTGGAGAAGTACCTCAGGTCTGTCTGTGGTCTCTCAGTGTCTCCAGTTGATCCTTGTCTGTTTCAGGGTAGCCATGATGGGCTGCCAGCGTTTGCCTCCCTGCATGGTGATGATCTGCATCTCCTGGGCCCTCCCACCTGGCAAGAGTTGACTCTGGCCAGGATCCAGAAGCGATTTGAACTGGGTAAGGTCCAGTACATGGTTGAGGATGAGCCCATGGTGTTTTGTCGAATGCAGGCAACCTTGATCCATCAGCAGGGTACGTGGTCCATTACGCTGGAGGGTGGTAAGGATTATCCCCAGCAGATCATAGATGCTTTGCAGGAGCCCATCACCCAGGCCTGATGTGCAACAATACGGGGTATGTTGGCATGGCTGGCCAGCATTTGTGCTCCTGACCTGTTGGTACTGAGTCGGTTGACCGATTCCCAGCTGGTTGAGGTGGGTGCTGAGAGTGTGGTAGAGGCTGTTCGCATGTCTCCCCCTCTCATGCTGGGTCCTCTGGATTTGTACAGGCCTTTTGACATGGTTCTCTATGTGGACAGTTCTATGGATAGTAGGAAGGTCACAGAGGTCAGGGGGCGTGCAGCAGCATTAATATCCCAGGTGCAGGAACAGTCCTCTCTGGTCTGCTGGTGTATTCGGTTGCAGAACAGGGTAACTCCCAGCAGTGACATTGCTGAGTGCAGGGCAATCTGTGAAGGGCTTCATACTGCTCTTTACTTGAGGGAGCTATTTTGCCAGCTATGTCAAGTGGCTTCCTGTCGGTTGCAGATGCACACACTGGTAAGAACTGACAGCATGGGCATGGTGCAGTTTGTGCACAGGCAGCTGGCCAGGAGCAGGGACCTTGATTATTTGTTGCTCAAGGAAATGTCTTGCTTAGCTAACATTGAACATGTGGCTGGCGTGGACAACCCTGCAGATGCTCTCACCAAGCTGGAGGTGAAGGCTGAGCTGCAGTACCCTCTGCTCCGTGGGCTCATGGCTTCCAAGGGGGGAGAGCCAGAGTATACCAAACAGCCTTGCTCTAGGTGGGAGGCATCCCAGTGGCTGGGCAGCCAAGTGTTGGCTGACAGCAGGTCCTTCAGAGTTCAGACACACTCTGCTGGACAGGGGTCAGGGTGGAGTCACTCCCCTGGCTGAGAACTTTGCCTGGCCCTGTCATGGGGCTGCAGAAGAGAGGACTTTGTAATGGGCCTTGGGTCTTCATGGAATGGACCCTGAAAGGGCAGCCCAAGTGTTGGCTCTAACAGGCTGCTGTACATTTGTATATATTCTCTGTAACCAACCTGTTGCATGCTAATAAATCCCAGCTGGTTGTGTGACCATGTTGGACGTGGTTGCCAGGGGCCTCACTATGGGTTATACTTCTTTATCTAATAAAACATAATCATGTTACTGTCATGTCATGCTGTTTGTAATGTTCAGTTCCAGGATCTGATCCAAACCTGCAGGATCGATCGATATGGGGTGGGGTTCGAGTTAGCATTTTGGGCAACCAATATGCTAAGTGGATGCAGTTTGGAAAGACCTTTCCAACGCCGTGCTGACCGCCTGAAACAGACAAGGGACAAGAAAGATATGAGGTCCCGAAGTCCTAGCCGTCCGTGGCCGACTGAGGTACAGTCCTCTGGTGTAGTGGACAGGACACGTGGCAGGCCGTGCCTGCGCAGGCTTAGCCTGACTATCACGTGACTGTGGTCCACGTAGACCAGAAGAGCAGCAGCCTGTGACTGGTGGACTACAGGAACTGGCACAGGTCTGCAAGGATACTAGGCCTTGCAGACTTGTGACAGGTCCTGTACTTCCTAGGTTGCAGAGTCTAGGCAAATCCAGTTCGTCCTGGCTCTGCACTGATGCCAGTGGACGTTGAGGATTTGCTTGCCTGCCTGCACGTGCCTCGTCACGCCGATGGGAACGAGGAACAACGCAAAGGATATAGCTTGGTCATGGGGGATGACCAGCTATCTTGGCAAGCACGAACCGAGGCTCCCACATTGGACGTGGAACCGCTCACCGTGGTCGTGGCTTGGTGCACGGGTTAAAAGGTTGCTGCCTTTGCAACTTTGGCTCATCCCGTTGTGTGGCGCGAGAGACCAGGAACTCACAGTTCTGGCTGTTCGCTAACTCGTACTATTGCATTTCTGTTGTGCAAGGTTTTTCATGTCGGCCGAGGCTCGGGTCGAGACACCTGAGTCATCCCCGGGCACGAAGCAGCTCCCGAGGCGCCAGCGCGCGAGAACGCGTTTTTCCCCTATTCCCACCCATCCAACGCTTCTACGTTTGTGCAGGCCGCCTACGTTGCGAGGGGTCTTGCGGAAGGAGGTTGGGTTGCTGTGTTTGGAAACGCAGCAGGGCCGTCGGCAAACGACCCAGTGGTGATGAGGATAAGGGCGACGACGTCGCCAGGGGAGACGGGTCGGGTCTGCACGGAGCGGCTTGTCGCTATTCGCGACGAAATAGCTTCGTTGATCTACAGTTTGGAGGTCGCGTACCAGGGCGGGCACGTCACCATTCAGGCGCTGGACTTAGCGCGTGAAACGCTGGGCCAGCTGGTGGCCATTTGTTTAGGTGGTACCAGATTGTACAACCACTGGGTGGCGACAAGCTCGCTGGGGGAGGGGACCGACGCGTCACATATTATACGGGACGCGCAGACGCGTGAAGCCGACAGTCCGTGGGATTCGGCTGAAGTGGTAGCTCAGACGTGTGAGCACCTGGTCAATATCTTGACCCAAGAGGCGCGTGGTCACGCCGATCACTGGGTGATCACGACACGACCAGCCGGCATTTGGTCGACCTTGGATACACCGAGGTTGCAAAGCAGGCCGGGGGCGTGTGGGCCAACGGTGACAGTCATCACCGGTCGGGACGTCACCGACGAGGATTTTCACAGCGAGTTCGTGGATCGCCCACGGGCATCATAGCTCGTTCGTCACAGCAGATTGACGAAGGGGACGGCACAAACGAGGGCTACTCAGCTCGGCGTAGGGCGGAGTTGCATATCCCGTTTGAGCCAGAACACGACTTCGCTGAGATTGGTCGGGGGTCACGGAACGACAGGCGGGGTGGTGGCAGTCGGTGGGTCAGGAACCTGCAGTGGTATCGCCGTGGTAGTGCGCCTAGGCTGCCGGTGGAGCAGACACCAGCCGGGAGGCCGGTGAGCCGGGTATTAGGTCCTTACAACGCGGAGGAGGTCCGTCAGTTCCGCGCGTGGGACACCGGTGGCGCGCACAGCGCAGGAGCGTGAGGAGGAGGCCATAGCTGAGGAGCGCCAGCGGCTTCTTCCGGCAGCACCAGCGCTTGAGCCTGTTTTCCTTGTCTATCGCCTGTTTTGTTTTGCCATCCCACTGTATATAATGCCTCGTGGCAAACCGGGAGACGGCGACAAGGGCGAGATGGAGGCACCGGCTGGAGCAAGCCAGGAGCCTCGGCAAGACAAGGAGCAGCTGGTGGGGAGGCGATCCCAGCCAGCGAGGGCGATGGGGGAAAGAGACCAGGCAGCAAGAGACGGCACGAAGACTCGGTGGAGGAGGCGCGCAAGGCGCGGGCGCTAGGAGCATCTGATGCAATAACGGTGGCGAATGGGCAACCTGCCGTGGAGAAGCGTAAGAGGGACACCTCCGCTGACGGCAATGGTAAGAGGCCTCACGTGGATGTGCTCTCCCCTGTGCTTGCTGGCCCAAGTGGCGTTGTTACTGTGACACCCACTGTGGTGGAGCCGGTGAAGCGCTGCCAGGGTCGAGACCTCACATGAGTGCAGTCACGCTTATGAATGGACAAAAGCCTCTTAACCCACCACTAGCACAGGAAGCTCTAGACAAGTGGCTAGAGGACATGGAGCTGGTTGTGCTCTCCGTGGACCCCACTGTCAACCTAGTGCAAGTGTTTCACTCGTCCACGTGCAACAGGGACTCGTCAGAGCGTGTCAGGGAAAAGGCTAGGACTGGTGTCAAGGATAAGCTAACCTGGGCACAGTTCCTGGATGGGTTGAGGGAGGAGTTCTCTGACAAGGTTCTCAACCTCACCAACTACTATAAACATCAGTATGACACCTTTGAGATAGTGGGCCCTGTGGCAGAGGAATGGGCTAGGCTCAACCGTATCAGAGACAAGGGGGCCAAGTATGGCTTCCTGGTCACAGATAGGGCCTTGGCAGACTATTTCCTGGACCGTATGGGTTTGAGTGTGGATGGGAGGAACAGTGCCCGCATGTTTCTTAACCAGACTGATGGCTCCTTGCGTGCTCTGGAGCTTGTAATCCTCAGCATAAGGAAGCCAGATCCTGCCTGCAAAGCTATCCAGTCCCATGGCAGCAATGCCACCTCCGCTGTGCAGGGCCAAGGTGATGTCCCCGGGTACCCAGCCCGTGATGGGGCAAGGCCCAACAAGCGTAAGCGCTTCAGGCGCCAGAGGCAGGGGGCTCAGGGTGGCAAGGGTGCAGGTTCCCAAGGAGGGGTTGGGAGCCAGCAAGCTGGTGGTCAGCAGGGTAAGGGTGGCCAAGGGCAAGGCAAGGGCCAAGCTCAAGGCAACCAGGGCAAGCAGGGTGGACAGTCTCAGGGAGGCCAGGGAAGCCTGGCAAGGGTGGGGCTGGGTCTGGGAAGAAGGGTGGAGCATGCTTTGTGTGTGGCAAGGAAGGTCACTGGCGTCGTGAGTGTCCTGACAGGAAGGCCAAGCCTGCTGGGGCAGGGGGCCAGTCGGGCAGCAGTGACTAGCTACATCATCCCCTGTAAATAGTCAATCACCCCTTGGGGAAGGTGTGTTGGATGTACATAAGGATGGGGGTGTGCCCCTTGTGCAGCACCAAGGGTGTAAAGATGTTGTTCTTCCACTGGATTGCAATAACAATGCTGCAGCTGAATTCCCTATGCCTCATGCAGGTGGTGGGTCTCCAGCAGGTGCTGGCCTGGAGGGCCAAGGACCTTGCTGGAAGGGCCTGGAGCGGTCCAGGGAGCAGGACCTGGCTTGGGGAGTCAGGATGGCCTGCAGGAAGCCCTGGAACCTCAGGAGTGGATCATGTGTCCCCACACACGGTTCAGACGTCTCGCCAGGTCAGTACTGACAGAGTGCTGAGCTATGCTGAGGCTGGCCATAGATTGCATCATATGTTTGGGCATTCTGGGCAGGCAGCAATGTTTGCTTGGAAGCTAGGTAGGGAGCCTTTGTGGGAGGCATGCCAGGCTGCTGCTGAGAACTGTGGTTGCCAGGAGAATGCTGTTCACCCACCTCAGTCCCATGCTAGGGAGCCTGCTAGGGAGCGTGGCGACATCCAGATGGATATCCAGCATATCAGGGGCTTGTATATATTGGTGGCAGTGGACAGGTTCAGCAGATATAGACTGATAGACGTTCTGCCTGGTATGCAGGAGCACCACTTGTTGTTGGGTATGAAGGCCCTGATCCCAGGCTTTGGGGTGTGCAAGAGTGTGCAGGCAGACTTGCAGTTTGACTGTTTGCTCAAGCATCAGGACCAGCTGCCTTGTAAGCTGGTAGTAGTCCCCAGGGAGAGTCATGGGCAGCAAGGGGCTGTAGAGAGATCCATACGTGAAGTGAAGACAGTGGTGCTAGCAGCAGAGTCAGTGCCACTTGTGGCATCTGCCTTAGAGAGGGCAGCCTGGTGTAAGGGGATAGAAGAGCAGCTGAACCACAGGGTTAACTATTACTTTGATGGTGTGGCTGTCTCTCCCCTGGCCCTGCAGTATAGCTTGTTACCTGAGAACGTGGTGCAGGCCAGTCTTAGGAAGGCAGATAGGTTATTTGCCCAGCTGAGACGTAAGGACAAGAACTGGAATGTGCTGAGGCCTCAGGTGGGGCTGAAGGTCAGGATGTGGAAGGAACCATCTATTCCAGGCAAGCGGGGGAAGTGGCAGGATGGGGTTGTCACTCGTGTGGAAGAAGCTAACAGATCTTGCCTGGTGGCTTTGGAAAAGGATCCAAGGCACGTGTACAGGTTGTCCTGGGCTCATGTCAAGGAAAGAAGGCCACATGCAATCTGGCCTGCAGACGGGCCAGGCCCTCCCAGCTGGGTTGAGGAGCCAGGCCAGAGCCAGGCAGCAGCAGCTAACAATCCTCTGGTGTGGATGATGGTCTGTCCCTGCTGGAAGATGACGAGCAGGAGGAGGCTGCTGAAGCAACTGTCACAAGGCCAGAGGGGACGGGGCAGCCACCTAAGGCCCGGGGGCCTCTCATGGCGGACGTCATCCGAGCACTCATGCGCAGCAAACATGATCCCAAGGTATCCAAGCTCACGGGGTGGGGGTCGTGCTGGGCAGCTACAATGGAGGTAGATACCAACTCACAGGTGTCTGTCATCAGGGAAGAGGATGCTGTAGGCTTACAGATGTCCCATCCCAGTTGCCTTGCTGTGTCTGATTTCTCAGGAAAGGTGTCCATGAAGATCCTTGGGGAAGTGAGTGTGCCTATCTTAGGGGTGCCCACCACGTTCTGTGTGGTAGAGGGCTATAAGGGGCCTGCCATTCTGGGACAGAACTTCTTGTGCATGCCAGGGGTTACTTTGACCTCTGATGAGTTGGCACTAGAAGGCAGGGGCAGCCTCCCCCTTGAAAGATATCACTATTCCCAGGGTCTTGCAGTGGCGGTGAAGGCTGTTAGGAGTCAGCCAGCTGAGGGTCCTCAGAGTCAGGAGCCCATAGCTGAGGACTTGTTGATAATCCCAACCACCTTTGATCCAAGGCAGTTAGGGGTAAACAGGTACCAGATAGCTGCTCACAGTCCTATTCCCTGGCGCCAGCTAGTCGAGATGATGCAGAGCCCCAAGATGGCTAAGGCATGGACTCTTGGCTTTGTTGCTTCTGGGCATGAGTGGATAGTTTCCAACTGTGCAGAACCTGTGGATGAGCTGCCAGAAGTTCACCAGCTGCTCAGATTGATGTTTGTCCTCAAGCTCAAGGAGGTTGATGGTGTCCAGGTGCCACATGTCAGACCAGTTGTAACCGAGTATCATGGCACTGGCCAGTTGTTAGATGAGGAGCTCTATACTCCAGGGATGCTGCATGACACGTGGAGGATTCTGCTGTGTATATTTCTGTCTTTTCTGGTTAAGGGTGTGCCCTATAGCTCTGTGCTGATTGATTTCAAGAGGGCTTTTCTCAAGGGTGACCAAGATCAGGCTAGGCAGACTTGGAGAGATATCCCTCCTTTCTTTGTGACTGTACCTGCTGTATGGAGAGCAGAGATAAAGGCCAGGTACCTGAGAATTCTGAAAGGGTTGGAAGGTCTCAGGTCCAGTCCCATTATCTGGAGAAAGAGCCTAGAGAAATTCTTGAAGAATACTTGTGGGTTCTGTGTCTCCAGTGGATCCCTGTTTGTTCCAAGGGTCCTACAATGGCCTTCCTGTCTTTGCCTCACTGCATGGTGATGACCTGCATCTCATAGGTCCACCAGACTGGGTTGAGGCTGTCTTGGCTAAGATCCAGAAGCGGTTTGAGCTGGGTAAGATACAGCACATGGTGGAGAATGAGCCTATGGTCTTCTGTGGCATGCAGGCTACGTTGTTCCAAGCCAAGGGCTCGTGGTTCATCAGGATGGAGGGTGGTAAGGACTACCCACAGCAGATTGTAGATGCATTGCAGGAGCCCATCACGCAGGCTAGGTGTGCTACCATCAGGGGCATGCTGGCATGGCTTGCAAGTATATGTGCCCCTGACTTGCTGGTTCTGAGTCGACTTACTGATTCCCAGCTGGTTGAGGTGGGTGCTGAGAGTGTGGTGCAGGCTGTCATGATGTCTCCCCCTCTCATACTGGGTCCTGTGGATTTGTACAAGCCCCTTGACATGGTTCTCTATGTAGACAGTTCTATGGACAATAGGAAGGTCACAGAGGTCAGGGGCCGGGCAGCAGCATTAGTTACCCTGGAGCAAGATCACACCTCACTTGTTACCTGGTACAGTCGGTTGCAGAACAGGGTTACACCCAGCAGTGATATTGCTGAGTGCAGGGCAATCTGTGAAGGGCTGCATACTGCTCTTTACTTGAGGGAGCTCTTCTACCAGCTATGTCAAGTGGCTTCCTGTAGGTTGCAGCTGCACACACTGGTGAGGACTGATAGCATGGGCATGGTGCAATTTGTGCACAGGCAGCTGGCCAGGAGCAGGGACCTTGACTACTTGTTGCTCAAGGAGATGTCCTACCTAGCTCACATTGAACATGTGCCTGGTGTGGACAACCCTGCAGATGCCCTCACCAAGCTGGAGGAGAAGGCGGAGAGGCAGTACCCCCTGCTCCGTGGGCTCATGGACCCCTTACACGGGCGGCCATAGAGACCAGGCCTTGCTTCAGCTTGGGTGCCCCCAGTGGGCTGCTTGACCAAAGTACCAAGTGGTGACTGGTGCTTACTGGTTGACAGCCGGTCCTTCAGGGTTAGGTACACCCTCCTGGACAGGAGTTGGTGTGGAATGTCACTCCTACCAGCTGAGAATCATGCCTGGCCCTCCCCATGGGGTTCAGAAGAGTCGCCAGGACTTAAGTCGACGCCTTTGGCCTCAAACAGTTAGGCCATGCAAGGGCAACCCGAATGTTGGTTCTTACAGGTTGCTGTATATATGTTTTCTAGTGCTTGTTTCCAACCTGTTGCTAATAAAGAACCTGGTTGTGTGACCATGTGGAACATGGTTGCCAGGGGGCCACATTCTGGGTTATATAATGCTTGAATAAAACATAATCATGTCATGTCATTCTCATGTTGTTCCATGGTTGTAATGTTTCTCTTGTGTAAAGTTCCAGGTCACCTATAAACCTGGAGGTTGGGGTGGGGTTCAATTCCCCAGCAGAGCCACAGCCTGGCATGAGTGATTCCTGGGCTTAACACCCAGTGAAGACATGGGCTCCCCAAGGAGGCAGTATTTGCCTAGGTGCTACCTGAGTTCTTTGAGCAGAAGGGAAAGGCTGGCCAAGGCGGGCGCCATAAGAACGGGCGCCTGTGATAACTGTGAAAGATCAGGAACTCACAATAGTACGTTCTTGGCATCCTGTAATCCCAGCCATTGGACTAGGTAATGTGCCTTGACTTTAATCCAGCACCAAGTTCCCAAGGAAAGGTTGGGAGCTGACCAAGGGGTCAGGGGATAACCTGGGGTGACCTCTGATTCACTGGCCAGTACACCTAGCCTGGTCCAAGGGCAGATATGTTGTTACCCAAAGGAGGCAGGAACCTGGGCCCTCAAAGGTCTGATCAACCTCAAGGGACCAAGCGGTCTGTGGCTGAGTGGGCACAAGCAAGGTTAGGTTTTTTCAAGCTGGTCCAGCTCCAAAAGAAGAAAGGGTTGGAGTTAGCATTTTGGGCAACCAATATGCTAAGTGGATGCAGTTTGGAAAGACCTTTCCAACGCCGTGCTGACCGCCTGAAACAGACAAGGGACAAGAAAGATATGAGGTCCCGAAGTCCTAGCCGTCCGTGGCCGACTGAGGTACAGTCCTCTGGTGTAGTGGACAGGACACGTGGCAGGCCGTGCCTGCGCAGGCTTAGCCTGACTATCACGTGACTGTGGTCCACGTAGACCAGAAGAGCAGCAGCCTGTGACTGGTGGACTACAGGAACTGGCACAGGTCTGCAAGGATACTAGGCCTTGCAGACTTGTGACAGGTCCTGTACTTCCTAGGTTGCAGAGTCTAGGCAAATCCAGTTCGTCCTGGCTCTGCACTGATGCCAGTGGACGTTGAGGATTTGCTTGCCTGCCTGCACGTGCCTCGTCACACCGATGGGAACGAGGAACAACGCAAAGGATATAGCTTGGTCATGGGGGATGACCAGCTATCTTGGCAAGCACGAACCGAGGCTCCCACATTGGTCGTGGAACCGCTCACCGTGGTCGTGGCTTGGTGCACGGGTTAAAAGGTTGCTGCCTTTGCAACTTTGGCTCATCCCGTTGTGTGGCGCGAGAGACCAGGAACTCACAGTTCTGGCTGTTCGCTAACTGTTCGATTCCCCAGCTGACCTCAGCCTGGCTGATGTGTGAATCCTGAGTTTATCCCTCAGTGAGGACATGGGCTTCCCATGTGTTGGCTAACATTTGTCAGGGCTCTCTCAGTCTTTGGAAGGATTTAAAAGATAAGGGAGGCTCCGTGGCGGGCGCCATATATGAACGGGCGCCTGTGATAACTGGATGACCAGGAACTCACAATAGTACGTTCATGGACTCCTCTATCCAAACTCCTCTGACTAAGTGAAGACCTAACTTTAATGTTAATCTACACCAGGTTCCCAAAGAAAGGGTTGGGATGTCATGTGCATGGGTCAGAGGGCAACCTTTGAACCAATGAGCAGGCCTAGCTAATATTTGGAGGCACCTCAGGTTCCAAAGAAAAGGCAGGTCTGGTCTCTAGGAGGGATCAGATGTCTGAAGGCTGTGGGGACAGTGGCTGATAGGTTATCAGGCTGGTCCAAGCTCCAAAACAAGAAAGGGTTGGAGTTAGCATATTGGGGCACCAATGTGCTACTATAAGATGGATGCAGGTTGAGGAGACCTTTCCAACGCCGTGTCAACCGCCTAGAACAGACGAGGGACTATAGAGAGATCATCAGGTCCCGAGGTACTGCCGACCGGTGGGCGAGGGCGGTGCACTCTCAGGGCATAGTGGACAGGACACGTGGCAGGCAGTGCCTGCACAGGCTTAGCCTGAACCATCACGTGACTGGGACACAGTGTTCTGAGGAAGCAACGGTCCTGTGGCTAGTAGAAGCCAGTAGCCAGCCAGCAGGTCTGCAAGGATGTAAGTCCATGCAGAACTGTGGCAGGTCCTGTGCTGTCCTAGACACAGGATAGCCAGAGATTCCTGTATGCTGCCTGCAACAAGGATGCAGGGCAGCGATACGAGGCTCTGGCAATGTAGCGTTGCACAGCGTTGCTCATGACCGAGGAACGAGGATGGAACGAGGTTGCATGTAGCTCGAGGCTCAACGAGGCAACGAGCGTCTTCACACACGAGCCTTGGTCGTCACGACGATCGAGTGGCGAGCCTATCGAGGGTCGTAGGCCTGGTGTGAGGATAGAGGTTGCTAGCCAGCAGACTAGGGTCATTCCAGCCAGCAAGACCAGGAGCTCACAATTAGCTCTGCTGACGAGTTGCTGTGCAAATCATAGGATTGCTTGGCTGCGGAAAGTAGGCGAGCCTGCCTATTTTCCTCTGCCAATTCCTTGGCATCTTCCTTCATCTTCAACATTTCTTCCTCACTCAGCTGGTTTGCGTCACGCTGGATGGAGATGCTATTTCTGGACCCCGTGGCCAGGTCCATCGCAGCAACGTTTAGGATTCCTTCAGAACACATATGCCCCAAGGCCACCGGTACCCCAAGATCATGCAAGCTCCGTCATATTCATCCCAGCCAGGTCAAGTTAACTAGAGAAAACCAACTGAAAACTTGCGACACATCACGTGCATTATCAACGCAGCAGCAAAACTCAGCACATTGAGTCATTGACTGCACTGGTTTCAGGCAACACCATGCAAACAGGTAATATTATTAGTGCAGCAAGCACGCTCTGTAAAATTATGCAAAGGAAACATCAAGGTCAACACGACTTGCAAGAAAGTACTTACCATTCGCGTCTACTTCAAACTTGATGGCAATTTGAGGGACACCACGCAGTGCCGACGGGATGGCAGTTAAGATAACCCTCCAAAAAAATGGTTATCCTTCACCAAGGATAGCTCCCCTTCATACATGCGAATGGGTACAGACCTTTGGTAATCGACACCAGTTGTAAACGTGTCCACCTTTTCAACAGGAATAATGGTACTGCTCGGGATGATGACTGCCATCTCCTCCTCAGCGCCGACCGAAATGCCCAGCGACACCGGCGTGACATCGATAAGCAGCATGGCTGCCGATCAGGCATATGGTGGGCCACGTGCATTGGCAAAGCATGCATGGCAGGTCAGCCAGCCACATATGGCACAGGCGCAAACACACCCACTCAACCAGCTTGATAAAGCAAGTGCAAGTATCGCTATGCTCAGCAACAAAGCTGATCAGCTGCAGCGACTATTGTACTACGCAGCCAGCAAAACGTGCATTTCACCCCAGGCAGGTAGGTGACTTGCTGCATAGTAAGAACTACAGCTGTCCTACAGGTATGCATTTACCTGACGAAAGATCGAGCAAAAAAGTATGCTGCTACTACTAGCGGGCCCCATTTGTAATAGATGGCGATAGCAAAGAAAAGTACAGGAAGCCACTGAACAGGGCTTGACCGACCTCATACCCTATCGTACTGACACAAGACCACCATGTGTTGAAATCTACAGCGAGTCAGCGACCACAGGTAATACTATAGAAAACATAATATCAAGAAGGCCTCCACAGTGAATCCAGGAGGAGCACAGACAATTGCGCACAGCTGCTATCTTCAAGCTTCAAACCCCCTTGAAGGCAAAATAACTACGTCCCTAGAGCTATCCAGTGGAAAGCATTTATCAAATGAATGAGACTCATGGAACTGACATCAAGCAATCGACAATGTGCATACATAACCATCCCTGACAACAAGCGGCGCAGGCTTACTGATACTGACACAGGCTGTAAAATCGATTGGCAGTTTAAGTGTAGTTTGAGGAGGGGAGAAAAGGGGTCAGATTGCAAGCTCTACAACTCACATAAATCCTTCTCTTTGCCGGCATTGGCAAGTATGCCACCCTGGAGAGCCGCGCCGTTGCAGACCGCCTCGTCCGGGTGCAGGGACATGTTTGGCTTCTTGCCCTTGAAGTAACCCTGGATAATATCTTGCACTTTGGGGATGCGAGTGGAGCCCCCCACCAGTACAATGTCATCGATGTCATCGATGGTGAATGATGCCTTTTTCAGCGCAAGATCAATAGGCGCGAGCACCTTGTTGAATAAATCTGCGTTCAGCCTTTCAAACTGCGCCCGGCTGAGTGACTCCGACAAATCAATACCATCCATTAAGGAGTCTATCTCCACTCGCACATTCAGCTGGCTACTCAATGCCCGCTTGGCCCTCTCACATTCCGCCCGTAGCTTTCCCAGAGCTCGCCCATTATTACTGATGTACTTGCCATACTTCTTCTTCACTAGGTCAATGAAATGCTGCATGACCCGCTGGTCAAAATCCTCCCCTCCCAAGTGGGTGTCCCCGCTCGTGGCGCGGACCTCAATCACGCCACTGGCGATCGTCAGAATGCTGACATCGAACGTGCCTCCTCCAAGGTCAAACACCATGATGTTGCTCTCGCTCTTCTTGTCCAGCCAATAGGCAATCGCGGCTGCTGTCGGCTCATTTAAGATGCGCACCACGTTCAGACCCGCAATGGTGCCCGCATTCTTGGTGGCCTGCCGCTGAGCGTCGTTAAAGTAGGCAGGCACTGTAATGACGGCATTCGTTACACTGCCGCGCAGGTGCATCTCTGCAATCTCCTTCATCTTGTACAGGACCATCGCGCTGATCTCTGTGGGTGCAAAGATCTTCAAACTCCCGGTGCCAGCATAATCGTCGAAGACGATCTGAATGCAGGGCTTGCCGCCCTCATCAACCACCTTGAAGAGGAAGCCTGGTTGGTCAGTACGCCGTACGGAGCCGCAAAAATACGGGAAAACGCGTACAGGAGGCCTCCGCCGTGTATACGCGTATTTATTTTAGAATATGCGATTTGGATTTAGAATTTTTCGGGGGTACCAGCGGGCAGCGGGAACTGGCGCGGTGCCCAGATTCTGGGCGCGGCGCGTTCACTGCACATTCGAGATTTTTACTACTAGAAGTAGATGCGTACAGTTCGTTCCATAAAGCGCAAGCCTTGCAAAATGTTTGGCCGGTAGGAAACAGCTAGGACTAGGTACATAACGCATAATAACAGTATGCCAGCAAATGCCAGCTGTGCTACTGACGGTGTAATGCAATATAGCGACGACGAGGCCAGTGCGACTGTGCGACGGTGTGCAGCCATTTTCGATTTGCAGCCATGCCGAAGAAAGGGCCTGAATGGGATTTCGTTGTCGAGAAGAAAGAAGCAGTCACAGATGCTGTTAGTAAGAAAATGGTGTATGTGTCGAAGATGTTCTGCTAATTTTGCAACAAGAAGTTCTCCTACAAGGCGGGGCCAATCAGCGTATTCCGAGTCCGTGCACACTTTGCCGGAATCGCAGGGGAAGGGATGTTACCCTGCGACAAAATTCCACCGAATATCCGGAGCAGGTTTATCAGGATTGCTAGCAACAAGTTGCTGCAGTCAGACGCCAAGAAGCATCACCATTTGCACAGGGCATTATGGCGGATATGGGAGGGGCTGCGCCGGCTGACTTGTCGTCGGTTCCCAACAAAGGCCAGCTGAGCATCACCAAATGGCTGGTTCCCGTCGACGAGAAAGGTGTCCAGCTGCTGGCTGCCGAATTTCCATAAAGCGCTTAACCCTTAATACTTATTATCCATTTCTGGCCTTGCCTTGCTTTGCATGCATCACCACAAAACATCAAATTTATTACAATATGTGTGCTAGCTCTATACGGTGGAATAACACAGACATGTCTACCAGATGGCAACACGGCCATCTGTATGCTAGGGTGAGCACACTATGTGAATGTGCAGGGCCAGCCCACAGCAGCTGTGCCCCTGCTCTACCCCTTTTGCCAGGGTGGGTGGGTGGGAGGCAAAAGAAACAACCTGCTTCCCTAGAATGGAAGCCCACCCTTTATAGCAACCACCTCTCCAGCCAACCCCTACCTGGGTGGCTGGGGTACGGGTGCCAGCACAAAATATATCGGGGTTCTTTGAACGGAGTTTCTTCTATACGTGAATGCGGGAACAAGAGGCCGCTGGATGAGCGGCTTATAGGTCGCAGTGTTTACTCGTAGCTGTTTGGCTAGAGCTTTTGTGATTAGTAGATGCAATATAGTGCATGGTTGAAAAATGAATTAAATAAAATGTGCGTTCCGCGCTTGGGTTGATTATACCCGGGCGGAACGGGGCGTGAGGTGCAGTGCCCCTGAAAAGAACAACCTACGCATTATTTAATACTAGCCGTGCAGATTCGGGATATTCTACCCCCGGTCTGTACGGTTAGCGTCTTACTAGCATCCACTAAACATAAGGGTTTAAATGACGTCAGTTAGCTAGGGATAAGGGAGGTTTTGCGACTAAAAGCCGCTCTGGCTGGTTTTGTCGGCCTCTTTCTTTGCTCGTTGTCGTTGCGGCGGCAGCCGCAGCTATGGGTGCTGCGGAGCAAAATCCCAAAAGCACTGGTTGCACTGGCCACTTGGCCAGTGGTGAGACTTCCAGTTGTTAACCGGCCAGGCGTAGTTCCTCGCCCGGTTAACTAAAAGAAAAGAAAAAGATTACCTCCGGTCCGCACCTTTTCCCCAGCTTGGGGTCTTTGGTGGGCCGGATGCCGTGACAGGTGCTCAACTGTCGCTTGGTCGGCCCAGTGCGCGAGCTGGTGCTCCGTACCTGGGGATGCTTGCACCCCGGGTTGGAGCCGGATGGCTGGCACTGGCGACCCGTGTCTCGGTCCGCGGCCTGCGGCTTTTTCTTCGGAAATTGCTGCTGGCCAGCAAACTTTGCAATTGCCTTCCGCCGAGGGGGGGTGGTTGGGGCTGGGGACGGCGATGGGAAAAGCGTCTAAGCTAGAAATTTTTTCCCCACGCATAGAAACCTCGGGGGGAATGCGGTCTTGGCTGAACGGACTCTCGTTCAGCCAGGTGCCTGGGGCTGTGGCCTCGGGCATCCGGGCTGGCGGGGCCTGGGCTAGGTCCACGTTTTTTCTCGAAGCACCCCGGGTCTATGGGGAGACGGCCATAGCGGTACCGACTCGGGGCCCCGAGAGGGGTCATGATAGGCTGGCCGTGCGCAATCGCAGTGCAAATGCGCTGGGCCTTTTTGGGCCTGGCCATGCATCCACAGCCGCCGGGCACACGCCTCCCGATGTGGGGGGGCTCCCGTTTTGCGGCAGGGCGGTCACTTGTGACAACGAGCAAGGTGGAGTGCGGCTTCAAGGGAAAGCCAGGGCGGGGGTGATTGGGCAACGTACTTCATGAAGGGCCTTGAACGGCGTGCCTCCGGGCATGTCAATTAGTGTCACATGTATGCTTCCACTTATTGTTTTAATGAAGATGCTGGTTTTTGTGGGAGCTACGTGGGACATGAATCGGGGTTCTTTGAACGGAGTTTCTTCTATACGTGAATGCGGGAACAAGAGGCCGCTGGATGAGCGGCTTATAGGTCGCAGTGTTTACTCGTAGCTGTTTGGCTAGAGCTTTTGTGATTAGTAGATGCAATATAGTGCATGGTTGAAAAATGAATTAAATAAAATGTGCGTTCCGCGCTTGGGTTGATTATACCCGGGCGGAACGGGGCGTGAGGTGCAGTGCCCCTGAAAAGAACAACCTACGCATTATTTAATACTAGCCGTGCAGATTCGGGATATTCTACCCCCGGTCTGTACGGTTAGCGTCTTACTAGCATCCACTAAACATAAGGGTTTAAATGACGTCAGTTAGCTAGGGATAAGGGAGGTTTTGCGACTAAAAGCCGCTCTGGCTGGTTTTGTCGGCCTCTTTCTTTGCTCCCCACCCACCCACCCTTGTCTTGGTTGCCTCTAGGGCAACGTACTTCATGAAGGGCCTTGAACGGCGTGCCTCCGGGCATGTCAATTAGTGTCACATGTATGCTTCCACTTATTGTTTTAATGAAGATGCTGGTTTTTGTGGGAGCTACGTGGGACATGAATATATATTTTTTCTAAAATTATTTTTTCCTTTGGTGCTATACAGCGTTGCATTCTCCGCTCAGCAGGTTAGTCATAGATAAAATGAGCATAGCTCACCAAATCCATTTCTGGCCTTGCCTTGCTTTGCATGCATCACCACAAAACATCAAATTTATTACAATATGTGTGCTAGCTCTATACGGTGGAATAACACAGACATGTCTACCAGATGGCAACACGGCCATCTGTATGCTAGGGTGAGCACACTATGTGAATGTGCAGGGCCAGCCCACAGCAGCTGTGCCCCTGCTCTACCCACATCTCCTTACATGGCTAACAGCCGAAAAATACGTAGGACATGCAAAAAAGAAAACTTAAACTACCTAGCTATGGGGGTACTTTGTCCCAACCCAGGTTCACCCTCGGGTTAGTTAAACCATTTCCCCCCTGACCTCCCACACAAGGGTGAGGTCAGTTGATAGCTAAAAGACGAGAGATAAAAACAGGAGGACGTCAAAACACGACGCCACCGAAGTGGCGCCGGAACGCCGCTGGGTCAAAACCCAGGGCCTGAGCCCAGAGGGCGGGTGGGATGTCGCGCCCCAGGAGGCTGCGGTGGAGGCCAATGTAGCGCGTGACCGAGAGGGCCGAAGCCCACCGGCCGCGCAGCTGGATGGCCTCCGGCGACTCGCCAGCGATGGCGTCGTGCGTCGCCCCCCATGCCGGAGGCTGTGAAAAGAAAACATCCCTGGGATGCCCATGCGGGCCTGCACAGCCTCCCACTGCTGTCTAGCCTGGCTGTACGTTAAGCCCCGAAAGAGGAGTGCATCCGGGGGCTGGCCAGCCGTCAGACGTCGCAGGAGCCACAAAGAAAGTGGATCCCGGACGAGGACGTGCTGGGCCGCCCCCTGCGCAGTTTTGGGGTTGCGCAGCACCAGGGCACCGACCATGGGCCCTGGCTCGAGAAAGGGGTGGCCGGGATGAGCCACATCCCGAACCCGCAGCCCTAGCGCCTCGCTAATGCGTAAATACTGCTGGAAAGCAATAATAATCAACGCACTCAAGTGCACCTGTCGACGTGAAACTAGCAACAGGGCAGTGAAATAGCAAAGGCGCCAGGGCATAGGCGGAGGGCTGACAGCCGGAACAAGCCGCTGCCAACCTGCTAGCAGGCTGTCACGGACGCGCGCTATGTCATCCGGGCGCCCACTATGCACAAGACCGGTGACGTGCGCAAGGAATTTGTCTTCTACGCATTTTCGACAAAGGCTAGTGACCGGGGGGGGACACTAGCACTTGCAGCATAAGAGCGGACGAAAGTGTACGTGCACGCGCGCCGGGCCAGGCACAGCTGGGCGCGCAGCACTGACTTGAGCGGACGGCAGCACAAGTGTGCAGCGTCGAGAGGATCATACGCGTGTTAGTGGACAGCTGGAGCTGAAGCTGTACTGCTGGACTTCAACAGCGCCGAGGCTATTGACAGGCCAGGTGTCTTTGTGGTGTAGAATAGCGGGTCAACGTTATGAGGACTGGACAGAAAATGGAAAAGGACAATTTGCGGTGCGGAGCCAGATCGCTGGAATGAATGCGAAATCGCTGGCAGCCCTAAAAAGGGATTTCTTCTAGAAAGGAACGATTAGACGCAATGTTTGCTGGGCCACTCACACGCAAGGTGTGAGCGTGCAGATTGTCTGAAGGATATTATGCTTCGACCTTGCTGGACGTGACTCAATGTCGGACATTCCCAGGGACAGAAATGCCGGAGCCTCTAGGAGATGAGATCGGCAACAGGGTAGCAATTTAGATTTGTCGGGATGCCTTCCTGCTTTTGTTGGCATGTGTGGTAGAAAGCCAGGACGGCAACTGGAATGCGGTTTCTATTCGCATGGTTCAGGCAGCAAGATAGTTTTGGCATTCCTGGCTGGACTGACAAGTGTGGCGTGTGTCATGCGTGTGGCATGACGAATGGTTTGGTTCATAGTCGAAGAGGACTCTCACGCAGCGTGTAGTCTCTTCGAGTCTCTCGTTAGTGGCCTTCGTGTTTCTCCCTTTCCTTGGGAGCAAGGCCGGTAGCATGTCATGGAGCGCTGCCTAACTGCGGGCTCGTGAGCATGGAGTGCATCGATATTGAGACTATCAACGTGTTGTAATTGTATTAACTTTCTCAATAAATTCCGCATGTGCGGCTTCATCATCAGACTGTGCAAAGTGTGTGTTGTGAAAGCATTATTCTATAGCAGGGGAGGCAATAAGGTGGTCATCAGGCACGAGGGACAGTTCCTTGTCCTCGGCTGAGAGCCCTCCTTTCTTTACTCGAAGAGACTACCCGGTAGTCTGCTTCCTTCTGTTCGAAGCCAAGACGTTGGCTTTAGTGTTTAGCAACCATCAGCAGTACAGGGAGGCACTGGCTGTGGTGTGGGCCATCAAGCACTTTCGCCCGTATTTAGTTGGGCGCGTGTTTACTCTGGTGACAGACCACCAGCCGCTTCAGTGGCTAATGACCAACACCAACCTGACGGGTAAGCTCGCCCGATGGGCCATGATTATCCAGGAGTACCACATGACCATTGTGCATCGGGCCGGCAAGGACCATGTCAACGCCGATGTGCTATCCCGATACGCCATGCCTACCACTGTTGACCACACTGGAGCCCGGGCCATGGGTGCCGAGGGCTCGTCGGGTTCTGTGGTCTTTGTGAACGCTGCTGGGTATGCGGCCGACGATGAGGAGGAGGCGTGGTGGCGCAGTGTCGAGTACTCTGTGGCGGACTTCGGCATCAGCGACGACCCGGTGCGGCCGTCGCCATTCACGCCATCCAAAGCTGTGTGCGCTATGGAAGAGGGTAGGTCTCTGTCCTTTGACATTGATCCTTCTCTGCAGCAGCTGATCGCTGTGCAGGCTCTCTTAGCGCGTAGCTCTCTTGCTGATTGCTACACCGCTGATATCTGGCTAGATGGTCGAGTTTTGGAGCAAGTGCAGGGTGCTGTCTTGACTCCTACTCCAGTCGATTGGACTCCTGCTCAGAAGGCGACGGAGTTGAACAGGGTGCAGCACAGGGCTGCAACCTATGGTTGGGAAGATGGGGTTTTGTACAAGCTGTTGGGCAAGCGTAGGGTGGTCGTCCCACCGCCTGACAAGCGCGTTGCTATAGTGCAGGCGTACCACGAGCGGTATGGTCACTTGGGTGGCAATCGCACGCTCAGCCTCGTACGGACCAGCTATTGGTGGAATAACATGCGACACACAGTGGCCCAGGTAGTGGCCAGCTGTGTCCCGTGTGCTCGAACCAAGGCTAACTTTAGCGCAGATCATGGTGCCAAGGAGCTGATGTCGCTTCCCATCAAGGGCTTGTTTTATCGCTGGCACGTCGATCTGTGCGGGCCGTTTCAGGAGAGCCCTGACGGCAACCTCTATGTCATGGTATGCGTGGAGAGCTTTAGCAAATGGGTTGAGTTGATCCCCATTGCTGACAAGCATGCCGCTACCACAGCGAAGCATTTTGCAGACATCATCACCAGGTTTGGGGCTCCCGCGGAGGTAGTCACGGACCAGGGTGGTGAGTTCAGGGGTGAGTTCCAGGAGTTGCTGGATGGATGTCTTATTGATCACCGTCGCACTTCTCGGGAGCATCCTCAGGCCAATGGTTTGGCTGAGAGATTGGTGCAGACCGTCAAGCAGGCGCTGCGCAAGTGGAGCCTGCAGGTGCCGGAGTCGGCCAGGTGGGATCGCGAGTTGGCATGGATTGCCATGGGTTATCGCATGTCTCCCCAGGAGTCTCTCGCTACCTTCTCCCCGTATTTCCTTCTGTTCGGGCGTAATCCTCTTTTGCCTACGGAGGCACAGGTTGCGCACCCCGAACCCATGGCCTTCGACAACGCTCAGCAATTTTTGGTTGAGGTGCTGGCCAGGGCAGAGACTTTTAAGAAGGTCATGCCCATCGCGATGAACAACTTGTTCATTGCTCAGCACAGGGACTCCCTGCGTTACGCTCAGCGCCGGGGGGGCGCATACATGGCTCGCCAGCTGCGGTTTAGGCCAGGGCAGTATGTTTTCCTGCGCACTCAGCTGAAGCACACTTTGGATGTGGAGGCGGGGCCCACCATTTTGCGCATTGTGGCTATCAAACCATCGGGAGTGGCAATTTTGGAGGGCGCCGACGGGAGCCGTACGACAGACAACTCAGCAATCTCAGTCCCTGCTCACTGCCCAATTTGGTCCACGACCTCCAACCGCACACATCTCGCCGAGTCAAGGACGCCCAGTGTCAGGTTTGTCACCGGGTCGATCAGGCGGAGTCCATGTTATTGTGTGATCAGTGTAACTGTGGTTGGCACATGCAGTGCTTGCAGCCCGTGGTCACCAGCATTCCGGAGGGGGATTGGTTTTGTCCAGTGTGCACCGCTGCGCAGTTTACCTCCCGCAGCTTGACTGCGGTCACCGCTGCCCTTGTCTTGGTACGATCGCTGTCTTCGTGATGGGGCCGGTCGCCAGCGAGGGGGGGAATCATGGGACAGGTCCTCGCCCACCCCACAGGGCATGCAGTTAAGGCAGGCACATCAGCTCAGCTCATTTGGGTTTTACCAAATTAAGCTGAGTGGCCAGCCGCCATGGTGGCGCCGGAGATTGTGGCACGCAGACGCGACAGCTGTCACGGACGCGCGCTATGTCATCCGGGCGCCCACTATGCACAAGACCGGTGACGTGCGCAAGGAATTTGTCTTCTACGCATTTTCGACAAAGGCTAGTGACCGGGGGGGACACTAGCACTTGCAGCATAAGAGCGGACGAAAGTGTACGTGCACGCGCGCCGGGCCAGGCACAGCTGGGCGCGCAGCACTGACTTGAGCGGACGGCAGCACAAGTGTGCAGCGTCGAGAGGATCATACGCGTGTTAGTGGACAGCTGGAGCTGAAGCTGTACTGCTGGACTTCAACAGCGCCGAGGCTATTGACAGGCCAGGTGTCTTTGTGGTGTAGAATAGCGGGTCAACGTTATGAGGACTGGACAGAAAATGGAAAAGGACAATTTGCGGTGCGGAGCCAGATCGCTGGAATGAATGCGAAATCGCTGGCAGCCCTAAAAAGGGATTTCTTCTAGAAAGGAACGATTAGACGCAATGTTTGCTGGGCCACTCACACGCAAGGTGTGAGCGTGCAGATTGTCTGAAGGATATTATGCTTCGACCTTGCTGGACGTGACTCAATGTCGGACATTCCCAGGGACAGAAATGCCGGAGCCTCTAGGAGATGAGATCGGCAACAGGGTAGCAATTTAGATTTGTCGGGATGCCTTCCTGCTTTTGTTGGCATGTGTGGTAGAAAGCCAGGACGGCAACTGGAATGCGGTTTCTATTCGCATGGTTCAGGCAGCAAGATAGTTTTGGCATTCCTGGCTGGACTGACAAGTGTGGCGTGTGTCATGCGTGTGGCATGACGAATGGTTTGGTTCATAGTCGAAGAGGACTCTCACGCAGCGTGTAGTCTCTTCGAGTCTCTCGTTAGTGGCCTTCGTGTTTCTCCCTTTCCTTGGGAGCAAGGCCGGTAGCATGTCATGGAGCGCTGCCTAACTGCGGGCTCGTGAGCATGGAGTGCATCGATATTGAGACTATCAACGTGTTGTAATTGTATTAACTTTCTCAATAAATTCCGCATGTGCGGCTTCATCATCAGACTGTGCAAAGTGTGTGTTGTGAAAGCATTATTCTATAGCAGGGGAGGCAATAAGGTGGTCATCAGGCACGAGGGACAGTTCCTTGTCCTCGGCTGAGAGCCCTCCTTTCTTTAATCATGGGACAGGTCCTCGCCCACCCCACAGGGCATGCAGTTAAGGCAGGCACATCAGCTCAGCTCATTTGGGTTTTACCAAATTAAGCTGAGTGGCCAGCCGCCATGGTGGCGCCGGAGATTGTGGCACGCAGACGCGACAAGGCGGTCCGCCAGTACCCAATTCCGAACAATGTCGGGGTAGTACAGGTGGAGACAGGCCTTGGTATGCTGGCATAAGGTACGCCCCCGCCCGCCCCTGGCATGGTAGACAGCAGAAATCCACTCACAGAAAATGGCTTCCGCGTCAGCTGGGTCGACAGGGCCAGGTGGCGCCCACGCCACGTAGACAGCCGCCGCACGCCTGTACGCTGGCAAGGTAGACACAGGGTTGACTGTGCCTTCCAAAAGTGCCAAGTCCCGAGGGCGTCGCGCCCCCTCAGGCCCAGGGTTGGGATGCACGTCACCACACCGGGTCAAGTCAGGAATCCAAGCGCCACGCCGACTGGCCTTAATTGTCAGCTGGGTTGTGGTCGGTAGCCACCCAGACCCAGTGGCTCTGCGTGTCGCCAGCCAGTGACAGAGCGCAGTAGCGCCGAACCAGCTGGTTGAGGCGGTAGGAAGACGACCGCCCTCTGACAAACGCCCCCACCACAGCACTGGAGTCTACGAGCCGGACGACTCGCTTACCTCGACACGCCTTGGTCCGGCACGACCACTCGACCCCCTGTGTCGCAGCAATCGCCTCCTTGACGTTGATGTGGTTAGGCTGCCCCCGCCACCGGTAGGACAGTGCCGTACGCCAGTGGCCACTATCCAGCAGGCTGTAGTCCCCCTCCTCCATGCGCTCCAGGTCCCAGTCCTCCCCAGACGTTAAAGCTGTCGTCCGCCACCCCCGCGCTTCGCGCCGGGTCGCCAGCCGGGCACAATCGGCCCCAGGCAGGTCCCTGTAGACCACCCCACCGCCGGAGCCGCTCGCATCACTTGCGACGACCCGGTCAGAAAGGGGCCGGGCCCTGGCCGCCCTCAAAAAGGGGGCCAGGTCGATCGCCGCCTGAAGCTCCTGGCGGGCCCCCGCAGGGAGGCGCCAGCGGCGCCCAGGCAGGGAGGCATTCATGGCTGCTAGCAGCCGGTACGTCTCAGACCACACCGAAAGCATGGGGCGGCACAGCAGATGCATCCACACCCACTTCCCAAGCACAGAACTAAGTTCGCGGTAGTATGTAAACCCGCGATCTAAGATTCTATGAGTAGCAGCGATAACTGCCACCACACGCTCAGGAACAGGCACCACGTCACCATCTCTTTGGTGAATGACACCCACCGCCTGCACACCAGTCTGCTCTGCTGTCGCCCGTACCACCTTGTCAGACTTCTGCACCAGCCCAACAGCGGCGTAGGCAGCCTGAACACGATCTAGCTGCTGATTCACCCCATCCACCGACGCACAGTGGGTGAAATGGAGGTCATCGATCGTCACAGCATGCATACCTTCCAGATCCTGCCGAGATTCGAAGCACGGCGAGGGCGCCAAGGGCGCAGCAGGGTCCTCCTCCAGCCTCAGCCGGACGGTCTCCCCCGCCTCGTTGGCCTCCGCCACCAGGATCAGCGCGGACATGTTGATGCTCAGCCCACGACTAGCCTCCAACGGCGGCTTGGGGCCACAGCGGTACAACACAGACTGATGCACACACTGGGCCACGGCGACGGCCAGCTTGTTGCCCATTGGCCAGCACAACATCCACGGCCACACCTTCCGACGAGCCCCACTCAGGCCCACCAGATCCGACCACACCGGCATCCACGCACAGTACCGCCGCATCCAAACTGGCAGGCGGAGTCTGTTGTAGTACGAATCCAAATCTGATACGCCCCCAAAAACATCCTCCCCAGCGCGCGTGGGCAAATCGCAAATCACGCCAAGGTGTGGTAAAAAAGCGGGCATAGGATCTGGTAGTGGCATGTTGCCACGCCGGTTGTCCACAATCAGCCGTATACGGCCGTCGGGCTTTCCGACCCCAAAAGTACCGTTCACCATAGGCGGCTCCTCCTCAAAAAATCCACCCAAAATCCCCCTCTCCACACACACCGTGCAAACCCGCGCGAACTCCTCCATGCTACACCCCCGCGAGATCCGCATCGACTTCTGCAAGATCCGCTCTGCTGGGCTCAGCGTCCGTACCATCCTACTCTCATCATTCAAAATTGCTCCCCAAGAGGGGGGTAGTAAGTTCAGCACATCCACTTGGCCACCTTCCCCCGGACCAGGCAAAGCCAAGCGTGCGGCCACTAACGGTTCGTAAGGGGCTCCTTCAGCATATTCACCCCCATCCACTACAGATCCTGCCATTGCCGCTACGGAACCACCGTTCCGGCGGACAAAGGACCTGCAAGCATCATCGATCCCATCTAGGGCCGCCTGCTGCAGAGGCCCGGGCACACGGGCTGAATCTACAGCAGGCGGGTCTCGCCCCCCCCCCCATCCAGTTTAACGCCCTAACCGTCTGACAGGCTAGTGTGCGAGCATTAAAAGCCCGACTCATCCTATCGCGCCTACGGCCTGAGCGTACCTGCTGCCACCAGTCACGAGGTGGCAGGGGTGCTGGAAGAGGTAGTGGAAGAAGGCACCGCTCCCTCACTTGTTGTTGTTGGACGGGCCGCCCTGCCCCTTCTTGCCGGGACCCTGCTCCAGCTTGTGCTGCAGCTTCCCCATGCTCATCGCCGCCCGCACCGCCGGAGACGCCAGCATTGCTCCACCCTCCTGGAATGGCAGCATTGCCGACGGCGTCCCCTTCCACCCGTCGACCCCACATCCACCAGCTGGCATGCCGTGATCAGCTTTGCCAGGTACTCGGCTGCTGCCAGCTCCAGAATTACTTCGGAGCGTGGCGTGGCCCAGTAGCCAAATTCTGTCACCATCGTGTCCAGAATTCCTGCCATCTGCAGGAGCAGCATCCTCCTCTCCCCGCTGGCTGAGCTGCCGTGCATCGTCAGCATTAACGATGCACGGATTGACTTCCCCCCCACGCTCTCTGCGTAGTCCAGCATCCCCGGCAGCACCGCCTCCAGCATGTTGCTCACCAGGACCGGCACTGCATGCCCGCTCAGCGCCACCCCCTTCGTGCGCGCCAGCCTGCCAGCAGTCGCCGCTGCGGCTGGGCTTGCAGTTGCTGGAGTCTTTGCCTGGTCCAGCAGCTTCGACATGGCCGATATCAGGTCGCCAATATCTCCGCCAGTGCGGGCGTTGCCCGGGCGGGATGGAAGCCCTCCCGCTGGCGTTGCATAGCCCGTCTCGGTCCCAGCAGCCGACCTATGTTCCGGTCTAGGTCCGCCACATCCTGGTCGATCGCCCCAGGGGCGCCATCCTCCTCGCCAGCGCCCGGTCCACCATGCCCCGCCCCTCCGCTTCCACCTGCCGAAGGGGGAACACCCCCAGCTCCCACCCCACCTGCTGACACTGGTGGATCCGGCTCTGCAATAGCCTCCCCCAGTTGCGCTGCTAGCACATCGGCCAGGGCCTCCTCCCCATCCCAGTCGCTGACAAACCCCCTTTTCTCCAACACGTCCATGACGTTCTTGGCACGCCCCGGATTGAGCTTCTGGATCCGCTCTAGCCAATGCCCCTCCCCTAGGATCTTCTGGACCGCAGTTGCGGCCTCCTTTGGGGTGCATCCCTCCCTGGCTTCTTGCTTGAGCTTTGCTATGAAATTCCGCTCTGGGGCTGTCACTGAGGTCATGGTGGGTTATAATGCTTGATGTGTTATTTTGCGCTTTGTTTTTTGTGATGTGGTCACTTGAGGTTCTCAGGCAAAAGAAACAACCTGCTTCCCTAGAATGGAAGCCCACCCTTTATAGCAACCACCTCTCCAGCCAACCCCTACCTGGGTGGCTGGGGTACGGGTGCCAGCACAAAAAATATATATATTTTTTCTAAAATTATTTTTTCCTTTGGTGCTATACGGCGTTGCATTCTCCGCTCAGCAGGTTAGTCATAGATAAAATGAGCATAGCTCACCAAATACCATGTTGAGCCGGTGTAGTATGTGATGGCAGTGGGTGATGGCCGATGGTTGCATGGACCCATGTGATTAATTGATGGGACATATAAAGTTATAACTCACAAGTTACTAGCAATAGTATAGTGAGAACAAGGGCTGCATGCGCTGCCGTTAAGAAAGCATGGTCACGCTGGCTTAATTAATTAATTAATTAATTAATTAATTAATTAATTAATTAATTAATTAATTAATTAATTAATTAATTAATTAATTAATTAATTAATTAAACTCGTGCTCCCGTTGGGGAGTCACGGAGCACCGAAGTGCTTTTAATCCCTGTGTGTGCATGCACAACAGGAGAAAGGGCAGAGACCCCCAGTCTCCTTCATGCCAAAGGCATGCCACAGCTGCATTCGAGCAAGTTAGCTAAACGGACACGCTAACGATCCGGCAATCTGTGGGTGCAATAAGACCCATGTGAGCATGGCATAACAAGGAGCATGGGCGAGTAAACTGATCATAGCCAAGACGTAGCATGGCTGTACAACAAGGACTAAGCTAAGGCTACATGGCTGGTTGTGTACCGTGCGTTAGCGGTGCGCGTGACTAGGTATGTTGGCACGGCTAGGCAAACGTTCTAAGCATGGCTGCCATGCGGCGGCAGTGACTACCAATGGATACAAGCTAGGGCTATTAGCTAGTCTAGCCCGCGGGGGGCGTCCACATCTTGTGGTTTTTACATCCCGGCTGACTGCCGGCTGCGAAAGATCTACACCTGATTCATAATAGACCATTATGAACAGTGGTCGCTATATTAATCTACGCAATCCACACCATGACTAGTATGGACGATAACTAATCTAACATAATTGACCTGGCGCAGTTGACCCTGGCCGGTTCAAGCCTGCGGTGAGACAACCTCTAGGGAAGCGTGGCTAATGCCTCCCGAGGTACATGTAGCATTTACGACAGGAATTCAGGACCATGCATTTCCTAAACCCGCGGGCGTGACCCAGCCGGAAAGAGAAAGAGATTAACTCAATTCATTTCATTCATTCCGGGGGTGACAATGGTGAACGTTCCCACACACTATTAACCTTGGCGTCTCACGGCATTGCCAAGCAGTGCCAAGCAGCACTGCTTGGACGCATGGTCAACCGAGATCTCTAGGGCGCTACGGTTCACACGAATTGACTGTACGACCCAAAACGACTTATACTAGGTCCACGCACATTGACATGCTGCGCACCTACAGATAAACCAAAGTACCGAAAGTACTACAAAACCACTGAATAGCAAGTACAACGCCGTATGAACCGGCTGTACAAATAGTCCTAAATAGTTGAACACTAAGACTTCGCCTATTTCACATTGTTGCGCCAAACTGTCCACTAAAGGAACCTAATTAAATAGGCTTGGACGCAACACTCCTCCCCCCTCTCTGGGGAGAGGTCGGCTAACCCGCTAGTAGCCCAACGACAACCACGCCCAGAACATGCTAGACTCCGTATACGCATGGTGCAACCCATGAGTGACCTATGGTCCCGATGGGGCAGGGACCAGCTTGCACGACTAAGCTGGTCCATCGGGCAAGCCCAACTCAGATCCCGTCCATTGGCCGCGCGGCACGCAGAAGAAGGATGCATGCCCAAAGGACAGAAGCGAGGGGCAAAGACACAGGGCAGTAGGCCAAGGTCTCCACGATCACCACAAGTTTAGCCACGGACATACGTGAATCGTAACACATCCACAGTGAGGATAGTCAATACTGGCATCGACACGACCACCACTGTAACTGCACGAGGTGATACATCACACGCAGGTGGCTCAACCTCCAAATTCTCATCACAAGAGCCAATAAAGGCCATGCTACAATAAAGTAGCCAAAAGTCGCCAAAGATCACTGAGTGTCGCCAAATGTCACCGAATGTCACCAACTCAACGACGTCCCAGATAGAACAGTCTACCAATGGCAAGCAAGGTGCCAAAAGCTCCAACCCGATAAGACAATGTGGTGAAGAACACAATGTAAACTGTCATGTGACCATGACCAATCGCACGCCCGTACTATCGCCACACGCGGCAATAGGGAGGTCCACCCAGACCCCTGAGGGGGAACCTGGACAGGAGCCAAAGGTCGGTGTGAGGAGCTGGAAAGCCCCGCCACGTGGGGACCTGACGGCCCCGGTGCGACCCCTGAATCACCACCCGCAACGGTCACAGTACCCACCGGTAACGTCGCGCTGGTGACTGCCCCGCCCGGCCCTTAAGGCGCGACCCGATTGGGTCCTGCACTGGAATGTGTAGAAGCCCCAGGTCCCGCCGCCGCTTGGGGAGTCAACATCCGCTCCATCACCTTCTGGAGTACCGCTTCCATCGTGGTGGACAACCGCGCCTAAAAAAAAAAACTCTGCCTGTGCAACCATCTGTTTCTCCAAACCTAAACGCAGCGCCTGCAGCTGGGAGAAAACCCGCTGCTCGACCTCCACCGCGGACTGCGAAGAGAGGTCGGACGCCTTGTTAATGCCGGAAACCATGTTGTCCAACAAATGACTCGCCGATGCGTCCATCGACTCGCCGATGTGGCCACTGTGTCTCCTTGTCCTTGTCGCCCGTCGCCACTATACCTGAGGGGCATAGCGCGGGCTCCATGTACGGTGGCTTACCACCGTTGCACAAATATACGCTTGCGACGGAAGTCGCGTGTGATACTTCGCCTGACGGCCGCCCTAGCGCTGACTGCCGCCACTGCGCCGATGTCGCAACTTGAGGCGCGATCATAGCTCGAACTGCGCGCACCGTATCCCGCGCTCTTTGTCGCCGCCGTAACCCTTATGAAATCGGTGTCCCTCGCCACCTCGTATGACTACAAGGGGGACTCCGCGCCGAATGAACTAATGCCGAGGTCCAACCCCTCCTGAAGAGCGGGGTCCTGAAGAGCAGATAGCTCCTCCTTGCGGACCTGCGGCTGGTATTGGTGTGGTGGGGAAGAGACAAGTGTGCATGACTGCGCACATCCATCGCACGAAAGAGATGAGATACCTCCCCCCCCTAAGGGGGAGCCAAGCGTGTGCCTCGGCATGGAGGAACCCGCACCAAGTTCAAAGAAAAAAAATTGAAAGATTCCTCTGACACGCATACGCATCTTCCAATCCTTCATGCACACACCACGTACACCCCCATACACCTACTACATGACCTAGTTGACCTCAGGCACTGACGAACCAAGGACAACCAACCACCAGTACAAACACAGATGCTCTGACCAACATGTGCATCCACTAGTATGACTACTAGTACAGACACAATATCTAGTAGCTACTAGAGCCATTAGTAATAACACTAGTAACCTCAGTGCTTTCTCACACTTACTCCTCCCCCCCCTAAGGGGGATGGGAGCCTCTCCCTTCAGTCCACTAACTGGGTAACACACAGATGCCTATCTCTGTGACTCCTCCCCCCCTAAGGGGCTGTGAAGCCTCTTCCTTCTTCTCTCCTCCCCCCTCTATGGGAATCGGAGCGCCCTCGCGACGGAAAGCACCCGGAGGGGGAGGGGGGGGAAGGAAAAAAAAATTCCAAGCACGTCCTCCAGGATCCAAAAAAATTCCAAACAAACCAAACAGATAGAATATCAAGCCAAAATAGACGTGCCACAACTGAGGTACAAAGACATTGTACCCACAACGGTACCCCCAGACTGGGGAGAAAGGGGTGTGAAGGTCAAGACAAGGCAGTGTCTACGAAACATGTGTCCGAATGGCAGTGAGAGTGGAGTGATCAGGTCCACAAGCAAGGCTGCCCCTAGAAACACGTCGAGGAACTCCCCGGTACTGAGCTTTCACGAGCCCCTGTCATCATGGTAGATGTGTCTAGCTGGCGATGTCCGATAAACCATTGCCACGGTTACCAGCATGACCGCTAGTATTGAGTACAAAAAAAAAAAAAGGTATGACTACCTGCAACAGAAACGTGCCACACACCCACAACAATGGGTAGGAACACCCATTATCACCTGACATCAATCCCAGCAAACAGCAGGTATGACCAACAGCAACCCCGATTAACAGCAAGGATTACTACTTGCTAGCTCCTGGCACTGGTGGCTGTGCAGGGAAGGGGTGATGGCAAGGGGCTGAATGCGACTGAGGATAGATGAGGTGGGGGTGGTGGTAAAACCCAATGCACCCCATGTGAAGAGTCCTAACTCCCCTTAGAACAGGGAAGAGAACAAAATGCTAATAGCGCCTTCAGACTGAAGGAGTACTGCTAACCCTATAGGATCCATTGATTGTTATGTCAAGCAACAAAAGTCAACAACAATCCCAGGCCCGAAATGCAGCTAAGTGCTCCATTGCCTAAAACCTGCAACTAAGAAGGCCTTATGGCGACGTAACCCTCCCTGACTGGAAGGAAAAAGTACGAGGAGACAACAAGTGTGCATGACAGGAGTACTGGGAACCCTGTAGGATCCACACGTGGGAAATGATGTCCATGAACGTCCACAACAGCATGCATTTCAGCAAAGTGAAGTCTGCAACTAGGAAGGTTGCAAAGCATATGCTGATAGAACCCTCCCTGACTGGAAGGAAAAGTAAGGTACCCGAGCTACAACAACCAAGCGCATCATCCTGAAACAACCACGTCGCATTGATACGTCAAAGGTAAGAAACATTAATTACCCTTGCCAAACAGGCCGACGCTTGAAGATGGACATGATGCACAAAGGAACAAGCCGGTGGAACGCCGGCGACAACCACTAAGGGAACAAAAGAGGTAAAGCGTTGATGCACTTCACATGGACGGCCGTGAGGGCCATATACACAGGAACCAAAAGAAGCAAAAGAGACAAAATACTCATGATGGCACCAGCTATGACTAACTGTTGCAACAACTGTCACTTTAACTAATTAATCCCAACAAAGAGACAGCAATAGCCATGAGGGTATCCCTAATTGCGATGTCTAGTAGCAAATAAGAGCAACCTAGACAACACAGCTATTACTAGCTGCTGTCACAGCTGATACAAATATTGATAGAATATTGCAGTCACTAAAGACTGCAAGGGACGATGCTACTAAAAATAGCAATTGTCACTATAGCACCTATAAGGTGAGCACCGGCAGCCATCCTGGCCCCTGCAAAGGAGGTACATGGTACAGGCAGCTAACGGCTACAACCACAGGGACACAGTGTCAACATACTGGCATGACTAGCAGCATACTACTATGGAAATAACCAAACAACAAAAGAAAGAAGAAGGACAGGTGTGACCACCCGTGACAGCGTAGCAGCTAGCCAGACTGGCTACTACCTGCCTGTCTCCAAGATACTGGCATGACTACCAGCACCTAAAGAAAATAAAACAACCCAATGAAGTTAAAGAACAAGTGTGACCACCTGTAACACTGCAGCAGCCAACCAAAGTAGCTACTACTGCGCGTCACCACTCGCGCATGCAACAGATATGACTACCTGTTGTCACAGCTACGTAGTGCATCCAACAATTGTTGCCCTCCCTGTACCCTCTACACTGATGACCCAGGTGAGAGGAGGGTTGGGGCAGAAGGCAAAGGTGGTGGTGAAGGTCATAGAGTGGTACAAGTGGCTCCTAGTGACCCAGGAGTGCCGTGTGCATAAGAATTAACTCTTTTGCCTGAACAAGAGTGGCAAGACCTGCCTCCCCCACCCGTACCCACGAATGACCTGTTCAGCGTGCTCCGAAGATTAAGGAGCCAGCCACAGTGTACACTATTGCTGCTAGGGGCTATAGCCTATAAGGGCTGCCACTAAAAGAAACACTTGGGCTACAGCCTGGAAGGACTGCAACGCTAAATGGGCTACAGCCGGGAAGGGCTGCAACGCCAAAATGGGCTACAGCCGGGAAGGGCTGCAACGCAAAAATGGGCTACAGCCTGTAAGGGCTGCAGCACACACACACACAAAGGGGGCTACAGCCTGTAAGGGCTGCAGCACCACAATGGGCTACAACATGTAAGGGCTGCAGCACAAAAATGGGCTACAACATGTAAGGGCTGCAGCACAAAAATGGGCTACAGCCTGGAAGGGCTGCAGCATGACAAAAAGAAAAGGGGGCTACAGCCTGGAAGGGCTGCAACCCTAAAAGAAACACTGCTGGGTAGGGCTGCATATACTGATAGAAATTCAAGTCTAGGAAAAACTAAAATTTCAACAGCATTGGCCGAAGGAGCGTTCTATCATAATGAACAATCCTACTCCGGGCATACCTGTGTCTTCGACTCCCCCAGCTGACTGCCGGGTGTCGTGCCCATGGACGCTGCCGAAGTAAAAGAGGTCGCCGATGATGAGGATATTCCCTCGGACGCTCGCCAGCACCCCGCCCCACTAAAAAGTCGACTATGAGGGATTATGGACCCGCTATAGGTTCTCGATGCCGATTGCCGGACTTATTCAATAACTACCGAACCCATAACCCCTCTTCGGCAGGTGCAATTGAAAATCGACCTACCGCCTAAAGAAAAAAATTAAATTCGTGAAAAAAATCCGTTCCTGACAGGAACCTGGGTCATGACCTCTAGAGTGTAGGTCACGACATACGCACAATCGCAAGGTGGCCAGTCTGCGATGTGACATTACAGTTGTTTTAGAAACTTATAAACAGCGCTTATTTACCTCTGCGACTCAGGTGGATTCCTCCGAGTCCAGTTTTACATCCCGGCTGACTGCCGGCTGCGAAAGATCTACACCTGATTCATAATAGACCATTATGAACAGTGGTCGCTATATTAATCTACGCAATCCACACCATGACTAGTATGGACGATAACTAATCTAACATAATTGACCTGGCGCAGTTGACCCTGGCCGGTTCAAGCCTGCGGTGAGACAACCTCTAGGGAAGCGTGGCTAATGCCTCCCGAGGTACATGTAGCATTTACGACAGGAATTCAGGACCATGCATTTCCTAAACCCGCGGGCGTGACCCAGCCGGAAAGAGAAAGAGATTAACTCAATTCATTTCATTCATTCCGGGGGTGACAATGGTGAACGTTCCCACACACTATTAACCTTGGCGTCTCACGGCATTGCCAAGCAGTGCCAAGCAGCACTGCTTGGACGCATGGTCAACCGAGATCTCTAGGGCGCTACGGTTCACACGAATTGACTGTACGACCCAAAACGACTTCCATGGAGCAAAATTCCATGGAGTGATGTTGCAAAACTTCCTGTGTGTATGGAGCGCAGATTGCTCGGTGGTCTTGTCTGATGACTCACACATGCCTGCAGTTTTCGTCGTGGATAAAAGTTCTGTGCGAACATCATAATCTTCAGCATTATCGTGTCAGATTGGCCTTTGGGCGATAATTAAAGACCTGAGTTTAACAAACAATGATTTTCCCAACGTGTCTTAATATCCAGTATGCCCATCATGTGGGCTTGCTGGGTAATTGCTAAAATCATCTCACCACAGGACATCGAAAAGAATGTGCCTGTCGGCATACCTTCAGAATTATCTCGTCACATTATGGCAATCTGTGACGTTCTGTGACATTCCTTGTTGTTTGGGTTCTGTGACATTCCTTGTTGTTTGTTGTTGTGGCCCATGCCGCACATGATTAGGTGCCTGTAGATTAGGTGCCAGTGATCCGATGCTGTAAGATACGTTCTCACTTCTCAAGTCTCAACTCGCAGAGTGGGAAACAACAACAACAACAACAACAATACTGTAGTAGAATTTTGTTCCAAACTGCCACAGGCACTTGGCCGCCCCCGCCCACCTCCGGTGGCTTGCGCCACCTTTACCCCAGTCAACCCGTCGCCCCTCGGGTTGGGGACAACGCCTCCACCATCCGACGGCCCCAATCCCTCGCGTCGCGTCTATGCGGTTGGGGCCGAAGGCCGTTTGTTTTCCGTAGTTTGCTTGTTTTGTATTGGTTGTTTGGTGATTTAGTATTTGTACGGACGACCCGAGCCGCTAACTTAGCGGGTTTATCGCGTCCGTTGGATCCATCATCGGACGCTCCAGATTGTCGGCGGCTAACGTTTTAACTTTTTTCATTTTGCCTTCGTATATAGGTCCACGCACATTGACATGCTGCGCACCTACAGATAAACCAAAGTACCGAAAGTACTACAAAACCACTGAATAGCAAGTACAACGCCGTATGAACCGGCTGTACAAATATTCCTAAATAGTTGAACACTAAGACTTCGCCTATTTCACATTGTTGCGCCAAACTGTCCACTAAAGGAACCTAATTAAATAGGCTTGGACGCAACAGTGGTTATTCATCAGGTCCCCGCCCCTCCAGTACACCTTGGGCTTCTGGGGGTCCTGCTTGTGGCGGAGGTACTCCGGCCACAGGTCGCGTCGCTGCTGCTGCTGAGCGGGGGTCAGGTCGTCGTCCAGCGTCCAGGTGAGGTCGTGCAACCGCTTGCGACGAGAGAGGAACCGCTGCTTGTCCTCACGGGAGGGGAAGGTGAGCAGAACTGGTGGGGGAGCCGCCTTGTCCCGTGAGTGGGGAAGGCGATGACACCCACGCAGTTCTACCTCACCTACCAGGCCCATGAGGCCTTATATAATTGCATGGACCAACGTGGAGTAATCTCCATGGCAGCGGGGGTGCATGCTGTTGTGCATTTTGTCAATGATGAATGTGTGTGCACATGTGCATGTGTATGTGTATGGAACTTGTTGTGGGATCCTTGAGAGCATGGTCCTTAATTGTGTCTTATATCCTCTCATGCATTATATACGGTAGTGGATGGCTCTCCTTACAATTCCCATTGCAGCCTGCTCCCCCCTGCATTTAACACATCATAATCAGATAGGATTGCAGGGCGCAAATGGATTATGTTAATAAATAAGCATATACAACAAATTTCAGTTGCAATAACTGCATGACCATCATCAAGGAGCGTGCTAATTGGGTGCATGACTGACAATTGGACCAAAAAAACTGTCGCGTATTATACCGCCCCGTATATATTACACAGTCGCGTATTATACACCGCCGCGTATTTCACACCCCCCGCGTATAATACACGTATTTTAGGTCCGCGTATTATACCCCGTACACGTATTTGCCAACCCGGAGGGGAAGTGCTTCATGCCACTCTGGACCTCGCTGTCGTCAAACCTGCAGCCGCACGACGTGGATGGCATGCCAGCACACATGGCAGCATGGTCCACGAAACTCTCAGCGTCATGTACCAGACAGCAGGTGGCTGAATGGGTGAAGGGGCCCGACGAGCCTAGCACACGAGGTTTCTGAATAGATGGGACAGGGAATGGCGAGTTTGCGAGGTTTGAATAGGCCATGGCTGGGCCAGCCCGGCGGTGGACACAGGGTTGCACAGTACTCACAGCCGGTTGAACCATTCATGTCTCCCCACTGCCGAATATTTGGACCACCTGTAGTCTACAATGAAACCGGTATACTCTACTAGTTAACCGGTTTATTTACTAGTAATCCCGGTATAGTCTACTAGTAAACCGGTATAGTCTACTAGTAAACCGGTTTAGTCTACTAGGAAACCGGTTTAGCCTACTAGGAAACCGGAAACGGCCTGGAGGTATATACACGTGCATGCTACAGGTTTGGAATCCCACATTACATTAGACAAAGAGCTCTCACAATTTAAAAGGAACTCAGTGCCTCTCTACATGGACTCCCTTTCTACAAATTAGTCTTTTAACGTCAAAGATGGACCGCGCAGGTTTACGGCTGACCTGGTTCTTGGCGGCCTCCCCCAGGAGCCGCTCCAAGGTGTCCGTGAACGCCACCCAGGAGGGAGTGATGCGGTTGCCTTGATCATTGTGCAGAATGTGCACGAGCTTATCCCTGTATATTCCGACGCAGGAGTAGGTTGTGCCCAGGTCAATGCCGATGATGTTATCCAGGCCCACTTCCTGGTCAGGCACCTCCCCATGGATCTTGTGCTAGTACGGCTTGCAAACTCGATCCAGAGGACTGTGGGCACGCGAGCGTTGGTCCGAGCATACACAAGACATGTTTTGTCAAAATTCAATCAGCCACTTGCCCGCATAGGTCCATAGATTTCCAGGAAACGAAACCAAATGGCACACAGGAACTGCGAACACAGGCAGCAACATGATGAATTTAGCCAACATGGCAGGCAGATACCGGCGGTACCCCGCCCTTCCGAATCCCTCTGACGCACTGGTGTGAAAAGGGCTTGAAACCACTGAGGTGAAAAGCTGGTCGTATTCAATAATATTTAAGTAGGAAGCGAATCAAGATTGACTTGACTAGCAATTAATAAAGCATGAGTCAAGTATCACATTACAATAATACATAGTAATTAATTAATTAATAAGCACGTGACTGCGTCACGTGGGTGCCAATACAGAGTAAAGGAACCTTCAACCCTATATACACAGCGAGAAGGAGGGAGGGCGCCCTAGCTTCTCTCACTGCCGCAGGTGGGCAGGCCATGCACAGAGCGCTCTCTCCACGGCATGGTGCCGGGGCGCAACACTGTGGGTGCAATTATACCATAGGTAGGCTGACGCATAGCTTATGCTACAAATGTGAGGTGGGCTCAAGACGTCGGCTAATTAAGGCGCAAGCTGATGGCCACAAGGTGCTAGAGCTAGTTGAAGGTACTATAACGCTGTGCGCTAATATCGTTTCAAGTGCTGTAATGCCTAAGCTATCCCATAATCGATTGCCCCCATCTAGACAACTAGCTGGAGTGCTCTATCCCGGGGAAGCCCGGGGGGGCTTCCACAGTTTCTTGTTGACATAGAGGTCCCCGCCCCGCCAGTACACTTGGGGCTTCTCGGGGTTGGTCTTGTGGCGGATGTAGTCGGGCCACTGATCGCGGCGTTGCTGCTGCTGGGCTGGCGTCAGGTCGTCGTCAACCGACCAGGAGGTGTCCACCAGCTTCTTGCGGCGAGAGAGGAACCGAACTCGGGCTGTGATGTCGCTGAAGGTGAGGACCACTGGAGGGGGCCCAGCCTTGGCCCGTGGATGGGGCAGGCGGTAGGCGCCCTGCAGTATCGCACCTGGCAGCTGCATGTATGCACGCCAAGAGCTGTTTCTTCAGCTCGTCGAGAAGAGAGTCCGGGGTCTCCTCCGGCGGCATGTCGAAGCGCCTGAGGATGACCCGGCAGCGGCGACGGTCGCGGTCAGCGGCCTCGCGGCGCGTGTCTTCCAGCTCCTGGAGCTTGGTGGTGATGGCGGTCGTGGTAGAGGATACCTGGCTCTTGAGCAGGTCCGCCCAGGAGGCGCGAGTCGAGGGGTCATCGCTAGTATAATACATAGTAGTATTCCTACATCACGCTCATCGAGAAGCCGGAGTCTGCCCAACTTTGGCTGGACTGCCTGGCGCTCGAGGCTCAGGCGGTTGGTCTAGAAATCAGCCCCAAAACGGAGGCCCTGGCCCTCGGCATGGCAGGGCCCCCACCCACACTCCGCCTCTTAGACGATGCCGAGGTCAACTACCCTCCTTCAGGCCGCTTCAAGCTGCTCGGCAGTTGGCTTCCCGACTGCGAGGACGACATGACGACACGGATCGGCATGGCGTGGGCGCACCTCCATGACCACCGCCGCCGGTGGAGCAACCCCGCCCTACCCCGGATCGAGTTGTGAGGGTAAGAATGCCACGAATTCCGCCATGGTTCTTGCAGGAAGTTGCCTTTATTAACAATCAGGAAACACAGACGTAAGTCACGTCACTTCCAAGACTGCACGCAGCACAGACGACAGGGTCGCAGTGCCAAGAGAACGTGCACGCAAGAACTAGCGTCCCGGTGTGACCAAGTCACTCATATAGCTTACTAGGGACGCGTCCAAGTATTCAGCTGCACTGTCACAGCTGAACTGTCAATCAATTGATTACACAGACTCTGGCACGCCTTTGGCGCGCAGATCTATCAATTGTCCATACGGCTAGTCCTGTGGACCTATCCGTACACTGCTCAGCATCAATTGTCTCATAGGTCCTGGCGCGCTACAGTGCGCCTACCTATCAATTGACCATCAAGTCCTGTACAAGTCCTGTCAACGTCCTGCGGACTATCAAAGTGACACTTGTACATCCTGTGTCCGTACGCGCCCACAGTGGCGCGCCGGGTACTGTCGGCACAGCCTAGGAAACGTCATAACTTTTACGTTCCTTAACCAAATGAGGCGTTCAAGGTGCCGTTGGAAAGAGCGTAACAATCTCTATCCATCTAACGTAAATCCTTTACGTTAACTCCAATCCCTTCTTTTCTTTAGGGGTCACATCCCCTGCCAGGGACCCTTGAAGTAGCTTGAAATGTCCTTCACTCCAGCTTGAAGCTTGAACAGATGTCTTTAATGGCCAATGCCATTCCCCCAGCCCTTTCTTTTAAGGAACTGGAAAAGAAACAGATCTGCCACAGGGAAAACCATTTCATGAGAAATGGAGAAAACCTATGGAAGTGGCATTACAGAGTACCACCAGATATTAGAAGCACACAAAATTAAATACATACAGGTTAATTCTATGAGGTCTTCTCCAGGAATTAATCCCATCACCTCGGTAGAGCCTCCAGTACAATGACCTTCTGGCGGTGAGTTACATTAATCCCAGATACTAATCCCATAAAACCCAGTACATATTCAATATAAGTACAATAAATCCATGACAATTAAAATACCACTTGACAAAGTAAGGCGTATTACAATAGTTTGCCTGTCATTCTCTCAACAGGGGTCTATTGGCGCCCGTCTTACGGCGCCCGTCTACTTGCCAGATGGTAAACTGCCACAGCAAACAAATGACAAAATGAAACACATAGGCAACAATTAAATCCTGCCCTGGGGAACTAGGGAAGTCTGAACAGGCAAACACCTGAACAGGCCAGCTTGTAGAAACATAATACCAGGGAATCGAACCCCGCCCTATAAACCCCAGAATAAAGGTTCCCAGACCATTGTGAGAGGTATGTACAAATATACATTTCTTTTAAAATAGAATACATGGTCTGTAATGGACCTGTCAACCTTGTGTAGTCAACAGCATGAACCCCAGCCAAAACCTGGCTGTATCCTGATTAAAATCAGAGTGAGTGTACCATGGTCCATGAGCCTTAGTACAGACTAAAATACAGGTATTATGCCAGTCACAATGCTGACACTACCACACAATCTGCTCTCCAATGCCCTATAACCATGCACCAGCTTAGACAGCTTGCTGAGATGGGTCCATCAGAGACTGAAGAACCTTGTATTGCACTGCTGCCTTCTGCACTAGCTTGGTCAAAGCATCAGCAGGATTGTCAACCCCAGGGATATGCTCAATATTGGCCAAGGAGGACAACTCCTTAAGAAGGAGATAATCCAAGTCCCTACTTCTGGCCATCTGCCTGTGCACAAACTGCACCATCCCCATGGAGTCTGTTTTTAGAAGAGTGGTAACCTGAAGTGGCCAAGGAGTGTTAGAAGTCATCTGATGAAGCAACTCCTTCAGATAAAGGCTTGTGTGAATGCCTTCACAAATAGCCCTGCATTCTGCCACATCACTGCTGACAGCCACCCGTTTGTGCAGGCGACTAAACCAGCTCACCAAACTCCCCAGGCCTTCCTGTCTGAGCACAAAGAGCCCTGCAGCCCTGCCCCTGACCTTGGAGACCTGCCTGCTGTCCATTGAGCTATCCACATACAGCTCCATGCAAATGGGTTGTGATAAATCCACTGCAGACAACAGAATGCCAGATGAAGCCCTGACCTGATCAGCCACCTTGGCAGACCCTAGCTCCACCAGCATGTCATCAGGCAACCTGGCTATGACCATAAGGTCTGGCCTGGAAATGCCTGCCACCCAAGCAACCATGCCCCTCACCATGGGACACAGTGCCTGTGTGATGGTTGGAGGAAGCTTGCTAATGAGGGTCTCTTGATAGTCATTGCCCCCCACCAGCAGCATACGCCACTCCCCTCCCTTCTTCACCAGTGTGGCCTCCATGCCCACAAACAGCAGAGGCTCATTCTCCACCTGCCATTGCTCCCTACCCAGAGGAAACTTGGACTTAATGATGGAGATCAGCTCCTTAAGCCACGACGTGGGAGCTATCAGATGTAGGTCATCCCCGTGCAGCGAAGCATACACTGGCAGGCCTTCCCATTGCCCCAGAAACAGACAGGGGTCTACAGGAGAGACCTTCAAGTTGCAATGCTCCTTCAGGAAACGGTTGAGAGTCTCCCTCCAGATTATTGGACTTGACCTCAGGCCCTCCAGGCCCTTGAGGATTTTAAGGAACTCCGTGTGGATGTCCCTTTTCCATACAGCAGGCACCCTAACATAGAAAGGCGTCTTGCCCTCCCACTTTTCCTGTGCCACATCTGCATCACCCTCCAGAAATGCCCTCTTGAAGTCTATCACCACTGAGCCATAGTCCAAGCCCTTGTTGAGAAGGCCTAGAAAGACACACAGCAGCAGCCTCCAAGTATCATGCAGCATGCCAGGGGTATACAACTCCTCAGCAGTGCACTCACCAGTACCCTTGAACTCATTCAGCACTGGCCTGACATGTGGTACCTTGACCCCGTCCACCTCCTTCATCTTGATGACAAACTTGAGCTTGAGTAGACGTCGTGCAGGAGGCAGGTCATTGACAGGTTCCACGCATTTCTTGGAGATCCAGTCCTCCCCAGATTTAATCAGACCCAGTGTGACCTGGGGACACATAATGGGAGAGGACATGAGCTTCACCAGGCCTTGGTAGTTGATAGGGCTGTGTCCAGCAAGTGAGTGAGGACCAATGCCCAAACTGCTTGGATGACTAGC
This sequence comes from Mesostigma viride, assembly GCA_009746045.1. Lineage (NCBI taxonomy): Eukaryota > Viridiplantae > Streptophyta > Mesostigmatophyceae > Mesostigmatales > Mesostigmataceae > Mesostigma > Mesostigma viride. The sequence continues at coordinate 1,792,063 of RPFO01000102.1, read as the reverse complement.
AGCTGGCAGTATGAGGTCATCAACCAAGGGCTCCTGCCCCTGGCACACTTGCACACGCTTAACCGTCCTGGTTACTGCACGTGATAGGTGAGTGGTCCTGAAATTAATCAGTGGGACCTGACCAGCCCCTTCCTTAGTCAGGAGAGAGGACGTGATCACTACCCCATCCTGGCATAGGAAATTCTGCCCCAGAAGAGCAGGTCCTTGATAGCCCTCCAAGACACAAAAAGCAGTGTCCTGTCCAAGGATAGGAATGAATACCTCACCCAGTACCTTCACGTGTACCCCGCCACTGAAGTCAGACACAAACTGATAGCTGGGTTCAGACATGCTGTACCCTGCTGCAGCCCTGGTCCCAATAATGGAGACCTGAGAATTAGTGTCTACCTCTAAGGCAGTGTCCAGCCCCAGATTGCCATGCCACCTGAGCTTGGCTACCTTGGGCTGCTTCTTGGCCCTTTGTAGAGCCCCAATCAATCCAGCCAAACTTGTCCCCCTGGGCTTGGTTAGTGCCTTGGGCTTGACAGTTGACTCCCCAGCTGTTGACCTTGCAGCCTGTTCAACAAGTACCTCTGCAACCTGGCCAGGGCTGACAGATTCCCCTGCAACAGATGTGGTCGTTGCGTCAGTGATGTCACCTGGGACCTGAAAATCCTGCAGATCCTGTGAGCCTTGTGCCTGACTGCCCTCATTCATCAGGTTAGGCTTGACATATGACCAACTCAGCCGGTGTACATGCTTTGGTTCGTCCTCCATGCTGACCAAGCATGCGTGGCTAGCTTCATCAACCTGGGTAACCACCCCAGGACTCCAGCTACCACGTTTGCCATAAAGGCTAGGTTCCTTCCAAGCTAGGACCTTCTGACCCACTTGTGGCTCCAGCATCTTCCAACCCCGGTCCTTCTCCCTCAGCTTGGCAAAGGTGACATGTGCAGCATGTTTCCAGCCCTCCAGCACATGTGGTGGGCACAGGCCATGATATAGACCCATTGGGCTGACAGCAACTCCATCATAGTAGAAGTTAACCCTGCTGTTCAGCTGCTGCTCCACGTTCCTCAGCCATGCACTCCTGACAAGTGCAGGTGCAGACAAGGGTACCCAGTCTTCAGAGATGATCAATTTCTTGACCTCCTGGATTGCCCTCTCGATAGCACCCTGCTGCCCATGAGCCTCCCTAGGTGTAACCAGCAACTCAGGAAGGGTAGGATCACCCTTGAGATGCTGAAACTGCATGTCCACCTGGATCCTTGTGGTAGGAAACTTGGCTCTTACATTCTGCAGGGCAGCCAGCAAGTACCTGTTCTTCATAGAAGGTAAATGCTCCAGCACCTTGTATTTCGTGTACCTGTCCACGCACACCAACAGTTGCATGCCCCTGATGTGTTGGATATCACACTGCAGATCACCAATGCTCTGAGGTAGAGCTTTGGCATGTGATTTCCTGGGCTTGTTGGAGGACAACTGGCACTTACACCGTGAGGCAGCTTGCTGACACGCCTTAAGAAGGGGTGCCCTGCCCATACGGAAGGCAAAGTTGTTTGACAGAGAAGTGGCATGCCCAAACATGTTGTGGATTCGGGCACCCAACTCCTGGTACACAGAGGAAGCAGTCCCTGGCACAGTCAGGACTGTGCTGTCAGGTTGTCCAGCATCACCATGCTGACTTCCATCCTGTTCTGACTCAGAGCCTGAGTCACCCTGCTCATGCCCAACACCTGGACCGCCAGCAGGGACCACATGCATACCACCAGAGGCCTTCACACCCCTCTGTGGTTGTACATTGGTTTCTCTCAAAATGAGAGGTCCACCCTCGTGCCCAGCACGAGGATGCATAGGGTCAGACATACTTACAGCTGCATCAGCTGTCAAGGACGTCTTCATAGGAACCTGTACCTCTCCAGGTGACCTGGGGCCACACTGAACCTGGAGATCACCCTCTTGTTGCCCAGATATAAAATCTGCATTGGAGCACCTGGCCTCCCCCTTGGGTGAATTAAGGTGTGTAGGGGTTGCCTCAGACAGTCACTGCTCCTTGTTGTCTTCTTGCTGACTGCCCTTTGAAGGCTGGCCTGCCTGGGACTTGTTGTTGTTCTTCTTGTTGTTGTTGTTATTCTTGTTGCTGCCCTGGCCCTGGGACTTCTTGAAGCTGGGACACTCCTTCTTGATGTGCCCCCACCCCTTGCACAGGTAGCATTGTATCTTGGACTTGCCCTGGCCACTGCCCCCATTGTCAGACGCGTTGCCCTGCTTGGGCTGACCACCCACCCGCCTGAACACCGACTTGGAGTGTGACCTCCTGTCAGAATCAGGTGAATGATCTCCCTTGCGCTTGTGATGGTTGCCCCTACGCCCTCCTTGGCTTCGGTCAGCCTCAGACGTCTTGGAGCCACCCTGGGTACGCCCGCCTGCCTGGGTAGCCTTCACTGCTGGCACTCCACCCTCAAACAGCTCCTCTGCCTCGAGAGCTTGTTTAATGATGACCTTGTAGGCCTTCAGGGTAGAGTGTGGGGCACACATGACTTTTAAGGAGCCACGTGTCGCCTTATCCAGCCCAGAAACCTTGAGCCAGTTGGTTAGGGCTATGTTATCAGCGACATTAAAGCCGTGAGCCCTGCCCTCCTCAACCATCTTACAATAGTTGAGAAAGTTCTGGATCAGGTCCCCCTTGACCTCCCACCCTTGGTACTTGTCCTGCCAATGGATGCCCACTTTCTTCCTCTGATCCTCCAGCAGCTCCTTCAGCTCAGCCACGTACAGTGCCCAGGCCTTATTGGCCTTTTTGCACTCCCTGGTTAGGTCCTTAATCTGGTCAGTACACTTGCCAAAAGTGCTACTGCCTATCCAGATTTGATAGTAATTTGTACCACCGTACAAGCTAGGGAACCCTTCCAATCCCTCCACAAACTCTTCAGCCTGCTTAGGCTTGGAGTCTGAGGTTACAGGCTGCAACTGATTGACAATTAAAAGACCCTGTGTGGTAAGATCAAAGCCATGAATAGCTTGTGCATTATTATTATTGTGAGGAAGGTTGGTAATCTCTCCGGTAAGCCCCACGTCATCTACGTGAGCGGTTCCACTACCAGCACCCCCATTATTATTCCCACTGGCTGGACCCTTGCTACGGCGTCCCTCAGCCATCCTGCACTACCAGCTATTCAAAGAACACCTTAACAAAGCAGCAGAAAATATGTACAAAATTTTTGTGTCGCCACTGCCGCCTGCGCCGGTGTCGCTGCCGCCCCGCGAATTGCCGCTGAAAATTCGACAAAAAAATGTCGACGAGTACTGCAGAAGAAAATTAGGCCGACTAGTAGTCAAGGCCCCTGAAGTCGCAGTACGTGTATACGAACTCACGATCCTCCATATCCAGCTCCGGACCTGCACCGGTATGAATTAAAACCGGCGTGCTCCCCGCCGCGTAAGTTGCGACGCGCCGACGCGCGACGAGGCGCAGAGGATGTGTAAAGATCGTCAATAATTCCCACCCCGCGGGAATCCACTCTCGCACAGAGGCGAGAAATGCCACCAGGTTAATTAAAACCTGGCGCTCGCGACTGCGTACGCCGCGAGTGAGCAGCGATAACAGCGCGAGATCCTGAAACAAATTTGTCGACACCGCCGGCGCGCCCCCCGTGCGTAGCGATGCCCAGTTTTGCAGGTTTCTCTGGTAACCGGTGAGTGAAGAGAGGACGTTGTCCAACTCCTCAATGGCAGTCGTGACTTCGGTCACCGACCGCAAACCTCCCCGCACCTGGACCGTAAATGTCGATAAAATGTTTCGAATCTGGTCCAACAGGTTGCGGATTGCCGGCACCAGTGCTGGCAAATCGGGGTCCTCGGGGTTATCCCCGAGCAATGCGTGAGCTGCACGCTGCTGACGATGAAGCTCGTCGAGCGAGACCGTTACTTCGTCGAGCAATTGCTGCCACGACGGCACCGTCGGTCTTGACGAAGAACCAGCCGGCGGAGCGGCTATTTCCTCATCGTCCGGAATCCGAAATTCTTCCGAATTTGGCATCTTTTTGACAGAGCGTGTAATACGAGTTGTGAGGGTAAGAATGCCACGAATTCCGCCATGGTTCTTGCAGGAAGTTGCCTTTATTAACAATCAGGAAACACAGACGTAAGTCACGTCACTTCCAAGACTGCACGCAGCACAGACGACAGGGTCGCAGTGCCAAGAGAACGTGCACGCAAGAACTAGCGTCCCGGTGTGACCAAGTCACTCATATAGCTTACTAGGGACGCGTCCAAGTATTCAGCTGCACTGTCACAGCTGAACTGTCAATCAATTGATTACACAGACTCTGGCACGCCTTTGGCGCGCAGATCTATCAATTGTCCATACGGCTAGTCCTGTGGACCTATCCGTACACTAGTCAGCATCAATTGTCTCATAGGTCCTGGCGCGCTACAGTGCGCCTACCTATCAATTGACCATCAAGTCCTGTACAAGTCCTGTCAACGTCCTGCGGACTATCAAAGTGACACTTGTACATCCTGTGTCCGTACGCGCCCACAGTGGCGCGCCGGGTACTGTCGGCACAGCCTAGGAAACGTCATAACTTTTACGTTCCTTAACCAAATGAGGCGTTCAAGGTGCCGTTGGAAAGAGCGTAACAATCTCTATCCATCTAACGTAAATCCTTTACGTTAACTGATCGTCAAGCGTGACCTCTTCAAGGTCGTCATTCTGACGATCCTGACCTACGGCGCCGAGACGTGGACACTGACGCAGGAGCTGGAGCAACGACTCGACGGCAACGTCACCAAGATGCTGCGCAAGGCCCTTAACATCCCCTTCGGTTTGCACATTAGTAATGAGGATTTGTACGCTGATTTGACCTATGTTTCCCACATATTAGGCACAGGCGCCTGGGCCTAGCCGGGCACCTGGCCCGCACAGATCAGGTAGATACCTCAGATAGACTAGCTGGCACCAAGCCCGCCCAGCCTGGGCGATATGTCCTCACCTGGCGTGCCCCCGCGGCCGCGCGCGGCAGGGCCGCCACCCGTGGACATTTTGTGATAGACTGGGCATGGACATGTGCTACACTAGACGTGACGGGCTCACCCCCGGGCAGCCTCCTGGTTTGTCTGTAATATGGAGGCAGATGGTGCGCAAGGATAGATGGCAAGTAGTGATGAAGGAGACCACCCCCAAGCCTGTGGGGGCTCCGCGTGTGACCAAGTATGGCATTCATAGCGATTCGGGCCGCGGTGCCCACACCCCTGTAACTAGGACCTAGATAGCTTATACCATCCATTCCATCCCATGTTCCCCTCCCATGCACTGAGGACTTATGCTCACGTGACGCAGTCACGTGTCTATTAATTAATTAATAGTATTATTATTATAGTATATATATTCATTGAGAATGATAAATTACGGAGGTGAGATTGGCATGCAACATACGGAAAAGCCCGAAAAGAAGAACCCTGAAGAAATTAATAGTAATCGGACACAGACATCCAAGGATCACGCCAGCTGCACAAAGGTACAACTAACTACATCACAAAACTACGACACGCAGCAACATCGCTGCCGGCCCACCATGCAGGCATGGGAGGGATCTAGACCGCATGGGTCGCGACAAAGTCGGCCCGGGTGCGGCGGAATAACACGTCAACCATGGTGCATATATAGCTAGGGCGCCCTCCCTCCTTCTCGTTGTGTATACAGGGTTGAAGGCTCCTATACCCTGTATTGGCACCCACGTGACGCAGTCACGTGCTTATTAATAGTAGTGTTATTGTGATGTAGCATACAATAATACATTAATTTTTTAAATAATGTAAATAATATTAAGATTTTCATCCTACATTCTACTAATATAAAAATAACAATGCTACACGTCAGCCTTAACGTCATTGTCAAGAATCTCAAGATGGAGGAAGGTGAGAATTCCGAGAAGCTTGCGCGTGCTTTTGAGAGAGAAATCCTTGATCGCATGGGCCTTACTGGTGAGATCGAGCTGGCCGCCCACCGCCTTCCCCGCGCGCGGGGTAAGGCAGGGCCGCCCCCGCTCCTTCTCACCTTTAAGACCCCGGCGGACAAGATTTCTTTTCTCAGACGCCGCAAGCGGCTCGAGAAGACTCTCTTCACCCTTGATGACGACCTGACCCTGGCGCAGCAACAACGGCGAAGGGAGCTATGGCCGACCTACCTCCAGCTCCGGCAGACCAAGGCGGGGCAGCCGGTGTACTGGAAGGGGGCGGCCATCTACGTCGGCCACAAGCCCTGGCAGGCGACCCCCGCGGCCCCAGCGACTCCAGGCGCCCCAGCTTAGGGGAATACAGCAGTAGTAGTGTAGAATAGATAGACCGTGGCCATGTACATGTACGCCTCCTAGAGGCCCTATCCCAGCTAAGCCACGCGCTTTATTTAATCATGTACATGTGTGCCTATGATGAGCCACACTCTAGACGATGCCTAGCCTTATTTAGTAATGTTGTGCCCATGCAGGGAGTCACTCTCTGCTGAGAAGCCATGCCATAGCTTTTGTATAGCCATGATGATCTTCCCCCTCACAGGCATGCTCCCCCCTTACCCGGGCATAGCGTGATAGACCATGAGGGTGCGGGTGCCCTGGTGCACCTAGTTGTTTACATTCCCACCCTTGCAGGAAGTAGCTTAGAATGTATTATATAGGCTCATATGCCCCTTCTCAGGGCTATGTGCTACATATACTCCCAACGGAGTTATGTTCCTAATTAATTAATTAATTAATTAATTAATTAATTAATAATGCTACATATGCTGAGAGTTAGATAAATCTCAAGTGTGTCATCCAGCCCCTCCCCCCAACTGCCCGAACATACTCTCCCCTTTCTTTCCAACCTGCAGAGCACAATCGGGTTCAATGGACCAACTAAGTGCACTAGTTGCCTGACCAACAATGCTAGTACGCTTCCCCCGCCCTCCCCTCCCTCCCGTGCCAGCTTCCCATCGAGCTTTCCTCACTCATTTCTGTTGTTGACCCCCCTTGCACCCAAAACAATAGTCCACATGCCGCCCAGGTCTGCATGCAACAATAGATTCCACACACGTGCTGAAACGTCACGTTTCCGGACCGAAATGTCCAACAGGCACTCAGCACTGCTATGATTAGATAGCATCACATAAAAACCATGCATTCCCTGCCTAAGAGCTGCCCGGTTGTTGCACATTTCTTGACATAAAAGCTGTTGCCAGAGAGACTCGCAATTGCCAGCCCCTTCGGGCAGCCCAGAGAGTAAGTCTGGGGCCCCCTACTATGTAAGAACGAAGGATGGTTGATCGCCCCACGTTGGGAAGGGCCCGAAAACATTCCAGTGTGCTCCATGACATCCCCGCCGAGTCACATGAGCTGAATATATACTTTCTATTCGACACAGATAGGGGTAGCAGAAAAAATCAGTAGTCCTCCAGCACCCACACCATTGATTGCAGACATGGACAATGACCCTAACATAAGAGCACTTCTTAGTCAGGCCTGCGTAATCTCATCAAGAGTGTTACGTCGCGTAACAATTCGTTGTAGTTACGGACGTAAATTAGGTCCTTGGCCTCGGTTGTTCCTAGGTTACGTGCAGTTCTAGTTTGGACATGATTGTCCCCGTAACAGTACTGTGGTATAGTGGGTGCCTTTGGGCGCCGCGCCGCGTACTATATTAGTGGTCCTTATCCTTTTGTAGAATGTAGTGGACAGGCGTGCATCTGTGCACCTGCCTGTGTTTCTGTGTTTCTGCAGGCGAGGGCCAGGTCGGCCCGAGCCTGTTGGACCGTTGGTGACCATTTATGCACGTTCCACTCCTTGTGTGGTCACTCGGCGTGTGTTAAATGAATTAACACATATTAGCTTGGGTCACGGCAGTTTAGTTGTGTTTCCTTCCTCTTTTCCTGGAGTAAACGGGTTTGATTAAATGGCCTATGGCATATTACAGTAGTACATATGTAAATGCATTGAGATCTGGTTCGTCTCGGTCGTCTTTCGCTAGGGGTGTATATAGAAGCAGCCTCACTAGTTTAGGTAGTATCAGGACAGGTAGAGGTAGAGGTGGCGGCCGAGGCTTGCGGCGTAACAATGGACTCGGAGGTAGTTTAGATAGAGAGCGAGACGACGATCCTTTGCAACATACGTCATTGAATCAACCCTTCCGCGGCTGGGAAAAAGAAGACGACACGTACTTGACAGGTAATGGGCGGGTCGCCGTCAAGCTAGGAGGATAGTGCTGCCTGATTCAGGACACGCCCTGCCTAGACGTTAGACCTGCTCGAAGCGGAAAATCCTTTCGTATATAGCTCCTGCTCCTCGTCTTGTTTCCTTAGAAAGATGGTTTACTGCCGTAGACAGTTGCTGGTTTTGGTTCGACGATAGAGAGACGGCTAGCGTCTCGTAGATTACCCTTTTTCTGCATCGTGCCTGCTTCGTATTTAGACGACCCTTCGCCGGACGCAGAATTCTTGAAACCGGATACTTACGACCACCTGGCGCTGGAAACATCGTCCCTACGTGCGTCGTCAATCTGGTTCGGTTTCAGACACCCGAGATAAGTCGCCTTCTCCTCGTTCTCCTCATTTGACTGCTCAAGACCTACCAGGTGCGTTACCATGAGCCAACGGCGATCTTTTACTGCTCCTTCCCATTCTTCTAGCGATAATAGTCTAGCTAAATATTACGTAGTGATTACGCCTCAATGGTCCTCCATTTTCCTTTCTTGGTCCGACGCTAGGAAGATCGTTCAGAATCGTGAATATAACGTAATTAGGTATAAGAAATTTATGTCCTTTGAAGAAGCTCAGCAGTTCCTTATAGATCATAGCCAAACAGATTTAGGCCTGCATGTACGCCCTATTCCTCATGGTCGCCCTCCAGTAGAAGCTCTAGTCTTTGCTACCCCTCCTTCTTCTCCCCCTAAACGGGCTGCATCTGCATCTGCTTCAGATACTCCTCTCACTTTGGAGTTTGGTTCCCTATCCATTACTGTTGTTAAAAAGGATTGATTTTAATTTTGTTCCTGCTGCAGACCTTCAAGGTTTTTCCTTTTTCTTTTGTTGCTTTCTTCTTTTGATTCCTATTCCTTTACGTAATTAAAGATGGATCCAGTGGGTGGAGATATGTCGCCTATACCTACCAATAATAATAATAATACTACTACTAATAACATTAACAATAACAATACTCGTGGTAACCGACGGGACTCCTTGGAAACGGTACACCATCTCACTCCTCAAGGTATTCTGCGTACCTCACCTCCTTCTCCTGTTGCTGGTGGTCGCCGTCGTCCCTCAATTACCCCACCTACCTATGAACAACGTATTTCCCAAGTCAGATTTAGTGAGGAACCTTCTTTCGTTGTGAACCAGGCCCCTGCCCCTTCTGCAACCTTGGCTCACCCCTCCAGCAGGTCCTCACACACTAACAATGCTCCTAGGCCTCCTTCCCACCCTGTGCCTTCAATGCCTGCTATTAACACGGGTCGTACCTCGGCCCCTGTCGGCCCTTCTGGGCGCCCTAGTGCAGTTCCCTTTTACCCACCTGCTTCCTGGTCCTACCCTGAGACGGCCTATGAGGCTGCCCAGGTTCCTACCCGTGTGGCTGATTTAGAAGTTAATAATGATTTCAGTACCATGCCCCTAGATGATAGGAATTATGATCATTTTGCCTATTCCTCTCTTCGTGAGCAATATACTGTCCCCTTCTCCTATGGGCACCATCCTGAAACGGTGGCTCCCTCTAGACCCCTACCCAAGACTTTTCCTATCCCTTCCTTCTATCCCGCTTATGTAGCAGTGGAAGATAGTGGCCCTATGGGAAAAACTGATTCTTCTAATCCCCCTAAGCCTCCTGCTCTTCCCCTCTTTGCCAACCTTCCTAAGCTGGATGTCAAGTCTACCCCTCAACAGTTTTTCACCTTCATTATGTTGCTCACCCAGAACACAGAGTCCTGGCAGAACCACAATAGGTGGCGCCTCTCTGATGCTGTACTAGTTCCTCATTATCTTACTACCTGCATTACTCCTGAACTTGCTAACCTCATCCAGTGTGAGTCTCTTGCCTCTCATGCCTACCCAAACTCTGTAGCAGAATTGTTCAAGCGTTTAGAGAACCATTTAGTCCCTCCCGATGCAGATTGGCAGGATAGATTATCCTTTGGCACCTTGCAGCAGGGTACCAAGTCCTTCAAAGAATATATGAAAGAGTTTGATGCTCAGATGGTACGAATTAGGGATTTGTCGGGTGCAGAAGTACGTGCTCGCTTCCTTCAGGGCCTCAGTAGACCCTTATTGCGTGAAGTCAAGCGCCAGTTCTCTGCCTACCGTTTTACTGACCTGCCCCTCAAGCATGTGCGCCAGCATCTTTTACGAGTAGCAGATTTCTTCTCCACACCTTCTCTTCCTACCCGTTCCCGTATTAATAATATTAGCCTTACCCCTGAGGAGGAGAACTCCTATGTAGAAGAATTAGATATCTGTGTGACTGACCTTTCAGCTCTGGATGTCTCTCATATTACCTGCTATCATTGTAAGGAAGTAGGTCATCTTAAACGTGAGTGCCCCAAGTTCCTTTCGGGTGCTCCCCCTCATCCCGACGCTCGCCCTCCTCGTACCCCTCAGCGTGCTCCTATTCGTCCCACTTCAGGACGCATTCCTTCAGCTACCCCTAGTAGGCTGAATGCTGTGCAGACAGGATCCCCAGGGTTCCCCTATGATAATCAGGCTCCCGCACCCTCTTCAATCCCTCGTGACCCTCCAGCAGTGGCTTTTCCGCCAGGGTCTTCTTCGGGGTTCGTTCCTATGGATTTGGGGGGGAGGGGGAACAGTAGGCCTGTCAGCCGGGGGTAACCTGGACAGGTCCTTAGATAGTACCCCAGATAATAATTTTTGCTTGCCTGTTTTTATAACCTCTGTAGGAGCTGAATCATCCCTACCACTACGTGTGCGTCCTCTTATGTTCTTGAATGGTGGCTTAACCGTCCCTCATACTGTTGTAGACCCCTTCCTGCATGCTGATGAACTCTTGAATGTCTCTGTGTTAGTGGATAGCGGTGCGGCTAGCTCCTTTGTGAGCGAGGCCCTAGTTAGGCGTTTAGGACTAGTCCCTACCCCTCACACAAAAACTGTCACTGTCCATTATGCTGACGGTCGCACCAGTCATTCCCCGGGTACGGTGTCCCTTCCCCTGGTCATACAAGGACGTACGGTCAACCTGACGGCCACTATAGGCCCTATCACTACAGCTGATGTATTACTAGGATTAGATTGGCATCAGGATAATAAAATCACTATTAATTATGATACTATGGTCATTTGGTTTCCAGATAGCTCCTACTGGGTACCAGAACGTCATTATAGATTAGAAAATTTATCCTTGGTAGATATTACTCCTCCTACACCTGTTGATCCTCCTGTTAGACCTATACCTGAAGTATTAATGTCCAATGACGAGTTACGTTCTGAACTAAAGAATATGGATACTTATTATGTATGTTCCTTCAGTTAGAAGTACAAGAGATACCTATCACTAATAATAGTGTGGATATAGATGTAAATACAGTGGATACAATAGGAGTGGGATTTACTGAAAATGAAATAGTAAGATACATGGCTGTGATAGATTCCTCAAAAGTATTTGAAGAAAAGACTCCTTCTTATCCTCCTCCTCGTTCTGTTTTACACCGTGTAGTTATCAAGGACGGTGCAGTTCCTACGCACTCTCCGATGTATAGAATGGGCCCTACAGAATTAAAGGAACTAAAACAGATTTTAGTATCACTATTAGAAGCAGGATTGATAGAGCCTAGTAACTCCCCCTACTCCGCTGGTGTCCTGTTAGTTCCTAAACCAAATGGCAAGTTTCGCCTAGTTACTGATTATAGGAAGCTAAACGATATTACTGTGAAGTCTAAATACCCTCTACCTCGTATTGATGATATATTTAATAAGGTTAAAGGTTCTACCTGTTTCACAGTACTAGATTGTGCGGATGGTTTTTGGCAACTACGTATAGCTCCTGAGGATTGCCACAAAACCGCCTTTGCTACCCCTTTTGGGCATTACCAGTTTAGAGTAGCGGCTATGGGACTCTGTAACTCTCCTGCCTCTTTCCAAATGTTAATGAATGAAGTGCTTAGACCTGTTATGGGAAATTCCCACCTTCCTCAAGTGTCCTCTGATTTAAAGGATCCTTCCTTCTCCTCTGTTTCTTTATCTGAGCATGACCGTTCTTGTGCTCAAGCTTACTTAGATGATATCCTTATTTATTCTCCTGATTTTGAAACGCACCTACGTGATTTAAAGAAAGTATTAGAAATCATGGCTGAAAATTCTTTATGGGCGCGCCGTGCTAAAGTTCGCTCTGGTAGAAGTGTCCCATTCTTAGGGCACGTTCTATCAGATGCCGGGGTCGCTACCGACCCGGATAAGACTAAGTCAATTCAGGAATGGCCTACCCCTACCGACGTTAAAGGTGTACGTAGTTTTCTAGGAATTGCTTCTTACTATAGGCGTTTTATCCCGCGTTTCGCAACTATAGCAGCTCCTATTAATCATCTATTAAAGAAGGATATCCCCTTTGTTTGGAGTAGTGAATGTCAGTCGGCTTTTCAGTGTCTAAAATCCCTACTCCTCTCCCCTCCTGTACTCATCCTACCGGATACTACTAAACCCTTTGTTGTAGCCACAGATGCTAGCAAGGTAGCTATAGGGGGCGTCCTTCTCCAGGATCAGGGTCAGGGCTTACAGCCAATCGAGTATATCTCTAGGACAATGCTTCCTGCGGAGCGTAACTATCCCGTCCACCAGCAAGAACTATTAGCTGTGGTGTACTGTTGCCACGCGTGGCAGCACTTTCTTAAAGGTGCTCAATTTGATGTTTGTCTGAATGAACCCTGTGAGATTGATCCTTATAGATTAGTTATCCAGACAGATCACCGCCCTCTTACCCATCTTCTCTCACAACCCAACCTTACCCCTCGTCAAGCGCGCTGGATGGAGTTTTTAGCACAGTTCTCCCCTTTTAAACTTCAGTATGTTAAGGGTGTAGATAACATAGTACCAGATGCACTCTCTCGTCGTGCAGATTACTCCTTTTTCGAGGACCTTGATGTTCTCAATACTACTCTAGTTCCTACTACTATGGGTGTAACCCCGTATGGTGAACTACCTGATGATGAATCCTATGCCTACCTCTTTCATACAGCTGTTCGCATGCCTGATCTCCTTTCTCACGTAGGACTCTCTCTCCCGTGTGAGGCCCTTCCTGTGGTCTCGGGGGGGGGAGGGGAAAAATAAAATTTCTATACCGCTTAGCCATATAGCGACTAGGTCAGGAAAGTCTTATGAACACATAGTCCCTCTAGGACCTCCCCTTCTCTTTGGCAAGGCGGTAGGAGATCTCTTTAAACCTGTTCTGGATACCTCTGTAGCGATGCCTACCTCTGATCTCGAACGTCTTATTAGTAGATTTACGGCCACTGAGCCGGAAGCATTAGCTGCCATTGCTGCCCATCCCCAACAATTAGGCAAGCACCCTTGTAAATTTGTAGGTGGATTTTTATATGTGCAGATAGCAGATTCTCCCCCTCAATGGCGCCTGTATGTCCCTCCTATCTGTCGCTCCTCCTTGCTCTTTGAGTTGCATGACTTAGCTGCTCACCAGGGTGGTAAACGGGTACGGGACCTAGTAGCCCGCTCTTACTACTGGCCTTCCCTTTTAAAGGATGTAGATGAGTATGTTAGAACCTGTCAATCTTGCCAGGAGATGAAACCCAACAATGTAGGACAGATAGCAGAGCCTAGGACCTTACCTGATCCCATCATGCCGTGGGACTCCATTATGATGGATTTTGTAGGACCTTTTAGGAAGAATGATAGAGGTAACGCCCAGATCCTTGTTTTTGTAGATCGTTTTACTCGTATGTGTCATCTCGTGCCGTGTCCCTTAGAACTCACCGCACGCGATTGCGCACGCCTATACCTTAATAACGTATATAGATATCATGGTTTGAGTAGGCAGTTTATTAGTGATAAGGATAAGTTATTCACTTCTGATTTTTGGCAGCAGTTCTTCGCTGCTATCGGTACCAAGGTCACCTTCGGTACTGCCTACCACTCCTCCTCGTCTCATTTAGTAGAACGTTTGAATAGGGTAGTGGAAGAAGCTCTGCGTCACTATGTGAATGGCTCTGGGAGTGATTGGGAGGATTACCTATGTTTGGTAGAGTTTTCCCTTAACAATTGCCCTCAGGCTGCGCATGGTTATACGCCCTTCTTCCTAGATACTGGTAGACAACCTCTTACCCCTACCTCTCTTTTAGCTAGTCCTTTAAGGGACAAGGATGATGTGTCCCGGGATACTGTAGAAGGTGTGCAGGCGTTATTAGATAAGATGAAGAATGCACACGACAACGCTATTGCAGGGTACCATAGGGCGCAGGCCAAATACCTTGCTAGGTTGCGTGCCTCATTAGATAGAAGAGCACCTGAGATAGAAATAGGAGATTTAGTCTTAGTAGAAGGCCCCCGTGTTGGCCGCTTCGCTCATAAGTTCGAAGCTGAACTGAAAGTGAAACTTAGGCCCGCCTTCTTAGGACCTTTCCGTGTGTTGTCTAGAGTAGGTAATTTTCTGTATGAGATAGATATTCCTACCTCTTGGCAGACCCACTCTCGCACCTTTCATAGAAGCCAGCTGAAGCTCTATCATCAGAGCACGTTCGCTGGTAGAGAATTGGCCCCTGCCCCTTTAGAGCATAACCCGGATACTGGTGAGGTAGAGGATGAGGTAGAGGGTATCGTGGCCCATAGAGATATCAAAAAAGGCCGCGGTACCCAGCGCCAGTATAAGGTGAAGTGGATGTATGCTCGTAGTGAGGTAGATAAGGTCTGGTATACTGAGAGTGAGCTAGATGGGTGTAGTCGCCTGCTGCAGGAGTATAAAACCCTGCATAAGCTCTAGTTGTAGACCTTCTCCTCTCTTATGTTATGTCTGCTGTCGACGGATGGTTGGTTGTCCCCTCCCCTCCGCAGCCGTCATGTCAGAGCCTACCCCTCCGGCTGAGAGCTCGCTGCCGTCCCCGCCCCCACCGGACCCTGAGCTGTATTTCGAGGCCCTTCCGGGCCGCTGGGTGTCGCGATCTAGTTACCCGGGTGGCGTGGTGCAGCCGGCCCTTCAGGCCCAACATGCGGGCTTAGTCAGGGCGGCCCTCTTCGGGGTCACGTGGTATGGTCCTTCCCCTGATGAGCCGCACCAGCTTGTCCTGCACGGGTTCGATGATGCCGGACACTGTTTGTTGGGGTGTGGTTCCAGCTGTCCCGCCTTGGGGCAGATAGATGCGGTTCTCCGGTGTTGCCGTGTGTTCTCCTACCTCTCCACTCCTGTGGGCCGTACCTGCCTACGGGAGGTGTTCCCGTGGCTTCCAGCTGAGGGTGATGCTGAGGTAGACGAGAACCCCTGCGACCTTTTACGGGCCGTAGAGTTCATGGAGATAGCTGATCAGTCGGCGGGACTAGCGGTTAGTGGTCCTACCCCTTCGGGCGCCCCAGCCGAGGTACATTATACTCCAGATTATTCTGCCTCGAGCGCTGCGTCCGCCTCCTCGGCGTCTGTTCCTCCCTCTCCGGTCCCGTCGTCCCCTCGGTCGACCCGGGATGTCGCAGTGGAGCCTACCCCTTCGGGTTTGCCTGATCCTCTTTCGGCGACGGTCTCGGCTATGCAGGCTCAGATCCAGTCTTTGACCACGGCGTTTGGGGCCTTCCTTGCGGCCCAGGCGCAGGTCCCGGCCACGCCGGCTGGATCCGCGCCCCCTACCCCTTCTGTCGCCCCGGCGACTACGGCTTCGCCCGCGCCCCCGCCTGCGCCCGCGGTCGCTGTGGTTCCGGCGGCTCCTGCGACTCCTGCTGCCTCTGCGCCTGTTACCGCTGTACCTGCGCCTACGCGGGAGTCTCCTGCCCCTGTTAGCTCGCCCTCCGTCGCTGCTTCCGAGCCTCCTCCCGCTCAGGCGCAGACGTCGCGGGGTTTCTTTGGCGATACTAGCGGGCTTCCCAGACTTTGGGAGGGTGGTCCTCCGCAGAGGATTCCGGTTCCTGACTGGGGCCTGGATGGTAGTCAATCTTATGCAGGACTGCCTGTCCCTACGGGCCCCATTTTCAACATGTGGCCTGAGGGTGCACCGGCAACGGAGACCGGCGCGCCTGCGTCGTTGGCGGGTCCGTCACGGCCCTCTCTGGCTTCGGGTCCGGCGCGACCTCCTGTTTTACCAGTGCCCCCTGCGTCGGTGTCGGCTCCTGCCCCTGCGTCAGCCCCTGCTCCGGTCCCTCCTCCTTCGGCCTCGCGGTCTTTGGCCGCGGTTGTTCGGTCCACCGGTCAGGATCCTCGCGCCACCCGCGCTGCCGATTCCCTCAGGGAGTTGTCCCAGGGTGATCGGGACAGGGCTCCTTCTGTGGTGCACGCGACGCCGGAGTCGCGTGACACGCCCATTCCGGGGTATGGTATGTCCGCACTCGCCTGCCGACAGTGTGACCTGCCGCGCGCCTCTGCTGAGCTTGCCATCTCTCCCATGTCCTATGGGTTCTCCCAGGTGTGTCGGGCGCCCCGGGATCGTGGCCTACCCATTGAGACTGATCGGCCTCCGTTCGACATGGTTATTTTAGCTGATCCGGTGTTCGAGGGTGAGATCCTGGTCCGGCGCGTCCTGTATCGCTGGGCGAGGCGCCACAACGACTTGGACACCTACGGTGGGTTTCAGTGGGCTTACCCTCCCCCTCTGGGCATTATGGCTTCGGATGCCCTTACAGTAGAGTTTCCTGCGGTGCCGGGTGCGGCGTACACTACGGTCCTCCAGCCCATCCTTGAGTGGGATGCCCGCCGCCCGGCGCCTATCCCGGGCCAGGGTCTAGACTCCCGCGGTCACCCTCCTCCTCGTGCCAGCGACTACCTAGAGACATTCGGGTCGCGACAGTGTGTTCGTCGGTGGCGCTCCCGCGAGGTTCGGCACATCCGGTTGTGGCCGTCCAACGTGGAGCCCCTGGTGGACCTGTTCTTCCCGACGGGTATGCGCCCTCGGATTCGGTACCATCGCCTCCTCCTGCGGGCCCTTTGCCTGATCGCGGTAGAGCCTTTCCTTCGCCTCTTTGCCTGTGGCTTTCTGGACTGGGCCCGTGGCCAGGTCGTCCTCACGCAGCATAGGTATTACTGGGCCTTCCTGGGCCTCTTTCCTGACGGCGTGTGGGCCGATGTTTTCCTCACTGTAGATAGGCATGACAATGTTGAGGATGTGGCTCACTACCAGGCCTACCTGGAGGTCCTGCTGGCCTCTCGTGGCACTTACCAGACGGATGGCCACTAGATAGAGGGCCTTAGGCCCGACCTGAGGGTGTTGTCCCTCCGGTATGTAGAGTCGCCCTCATATTCTGGCCAGTTGGTTGGCTGTTCTTGGTCCTTAGCGCTGATGTGTTTACTCTGTGTGTCCTGCCCAGTGCCGTCCCCCCCGGCCAGGACTCCGTTCCAGGCAGTTAGGGGAACCTACCACCAGGCTTGGTGCTGGCTAACCCTACACCACCCGGCGTGGTGGTGGAGACCGTGTGAACTATTGGTGCTTTGTATCTGGGATGGTCTATCGATTGTGTTGGTATGTGCTGGGTGCGTTAGGATTATTTTCCTACCCCTTTGGTTCCCTCCTCTCTGCGTAGGGAGAGGGCTCCCTACCTTTTGTGGGGGGGGAGGTGTTACGTCGCGTAACAATTCGTTGTAGTTACGGACGTAAATTAGGTCCTTGGCCTCGGTTGTTCCTAGGTTACGTGCAGTTCTAGTTTGGACATGATTGTCCCCGTAACAGTACTGTGGTATAGTGGGTGCCTTTGGGCGCCGCGCCGCGTACTATATTAGTGGTCCTTATCCTTTTGTAGAATGTAGTGGACAGGCGTGCATCTGTGCACCTGCTTGTGTTTCTGTGTTTCTGCAGGCGAGGGCCAGGTCGGCCCGAGCCTGTTGGACCGTTGGTGACCATTTATGCACGTTCCACTCCTTGTGTGGTCACTCGGCGTGTGTTAAATGAATTAACACATATTAGCTTGGGTCACGGCAGTGTAGTTGTGTTTCCTTCCTCTTTTCCTGGAGTAAACGGGTTTGATTAAATGGTCTATGGCATATTACAGTAGTACATATGTAAATGCATTGAGATCTGGTTCGTCTCGGTCGTCTTTCGCTAGGGGTGTATATAGAAGCAGCCTCACTAGTTTAGGTAGTATCAGGACAGGTAGAGGTAGAGGTGGCGGCCGAGGCTTGCGGCGTAACAAAGAGCTCGCCGGTCAGTCTATAATAATGACATGCATGTGTACCCAACTATCAGCAAAACTCATAGTCTATGACTCTTCATTTGAACTTGCTTTTTTTTTAGAAAATTACCTACCAGCTATAAATCAGCAAGTCCAAGATTGAAAAAGAAATAGAAATCACCCCAAAAAACCTGCGTAGCCGAACCGCAGGTTGATGAGGTCACCAACATCCTCCGTCAATTCACGGGGAAAAAAAAACATGGCACATCCCTCAGATCGCGAGAATTCGCATCTGGAAAATGGGCACAAGGCTATGACACAATCAACTGGCAAAGATGATCTAGGCAAAGATGATTCTAGGATGCCCTAGTAGTTAGTACATTATTGTGTATGCAATACCTTTACAAATGCTAGTAACTACAGTAATAGAAATACTGATGCAAGGGCCATGTGCAATCCAGAGTCACTTCTCCGGGGTGGAATCCAAACTCAACGATACAAAAGACGCGAGGGATGGCCGTGTGTGGAGTGTGGACAAGTAGATAAGCTTGTGCTGCCGTCAGCCGTACGTACAATAATAGGCTCGCGCCAGTTCCATGGATCTAGGAGTGGCCTAGCTCGCGGGAAAACCACAGCCCAGAAATCTCTGCAGTCCCGGGGGAACCACAGCCGGAGCTCTGTGAATTCCTCGAGTTTTAGTTTCGGGAAAGCTTCAATGGGCGGCAAGGCAATGCAGTGAATGCACTCGCGACGTTAGCTGGAATGAGATTTTCTTCTTCCCGCGCTAAATTTGCCGCTTCCATGGTCAGCAATGCCTGCATTCACGTGGTAAATGGTTGGCATTAGGATGCCTACAACGCCATGAGCTGGATTAAGAAGCGTTTTTCGAGCCGTGGGACGTCGAGCCCCACCGAACCGAGGTATGTTTTGGTTCCAGTTTGACATTCCAAAGGACTTGTAGGTCATCAACGGCAGGATCACCACATGCAGGAACTCGTTGCTGACGCGATGTATCTCCCTCTCAAGAAATGCCTCGCGTTCAGCTTGCACTATTTCACCGTGACGACCAACAGCTTGCAAGTACAAGTTGAAGGTAAAGAAGGCAGTGCAAGTATGGAATTCCCGTGGCACGGTTGCGGCGCTCGAGCTGTTATCAATAGCGAGGCCAGCCGCTGACCCCCTACGTGGCGTATGCGCGTCATAGTATTGCAGAACTGCGCTTCGCCTGATGACTCAATGTGGCATCTTAACCAGTCATCATGATCGCCAAATGAAAATTCTCCTTCTTTAGGCCGTTTTATCGCTACATCTTCCATGAAACCCAAATATGCTCTGCGCTCATTGCCCCACCGCAAATGCATTGCTTTATTCTCTCGCCCCACGCAGCCGCGGCCAAGGTCCTTCTTCGCCAGATGACGTGCGGGCTAGATGGCAGCATTACGTGTGCCAGACCCTTGTCCTTATCAAGGTAGGTCACACCATACCTTCTGATATATG
This sequence comes from Mesostigma viride, assembly GCA_009746045.1. NCBI lineage: Eukaryota > Viridiplantae > Streptophyta > Mesostigmatophyceae > Mesostigmatales > Mesostigmataceae > Mesostigma > Mesostigma viride. The sequence goes on along the minus strand of RPFO01000102.1, from coordinate 1,772,310 downwards.
TGTCGTGGAAATGCGGCTGCTGTGATCTTGCACAATGCGTAGCATTGTACTAGTACATGAACGTACTCGATTCCTGCGAGAAACTCTTCTGGCCAAGCATGCTGGTGCACAAGGTCTCTGGTGAGGAATGGAGCTGCAACCAAATGCAACCCCGCCTGTGCTGACCAAGGGAATGCTGCTCGTTTCAATTGAAAAGAAATAGACACCACACAGTTGCAAATGCAAGAATCATGTCTCAAGTTTGCCACACCTGGTAGATGTGCTTCCGCCATTGCGTGACCCAGTGAGTAGTACTCCTACTCACATTCACCCCCATGGGGCTAGCGTAGCTTCACTCCACTGGTTCATATTGGGGAATTTTTGACGCACTTGCACCGCTCTCCGGTAAAGGGTTTTTTCGTAGTTGGCCTATTGCTTGGGGTGCCTTCGGATCAGGAGACGCGAAATCATGCAAGAGGTCCTGTGTTCGAATCCAGTATCGGACCAAGTCTTTCACTTCCTGTAGGTGCCAGAGGCGAAAGGCTGCCCCAGGACTTTGTCGCCAATTTGTCTGTGCGTTGCATGGGCTCCCCCCACGACGGCATTTGGGTAACTACTTTTTTGCTCCCCGGTCAGGAGCACCTTTTAGCAGGAAAACTGCCATGCCCACGTTTCAGCGGTCTGAACACATGCTCACGTTGCCACTAGCGGGTGCTTATATTCATGCGTGAGTCCTCTCCAGCAACATGCATACATGCATACATACATACATGCATGCATGCATGGTTTCCCCCTTGCTGTTGCCGACTTCCATTATTCATGCCCTTCCCGTCCCCTTTGGAGGATGTCATCCCGGTATGGATGCCATTGAGCTATCGCCCCCCCTTGGGAGAACTGGGAACGCAAACGCCATGTACCCTTTGCACCATGCATGCATTCTTCTTGCTCGAGAAAGCATGTGCAAGTCTTTTCCCAGTTTCTAGTCTACAGTTTCAGTGCAACTCTGGTGTAGATGTTTGCTGTGCCCATTAACAACTTCAAAAGCCAAGGAAGGGTGGCCCTTCTCCTCCGTCTTCCCATTACGGGCCCATCTCCCCTTGGTTCCCCTCGCCCCTCCCCCTCCCCCCTGGTGCCTACCCGCCCCCCCCGGTGCCTCCCTGTCATCTCCGCCCCCCCCCCCCCCCCCCCCGCCGGATACCTCCCCCATTTCACAGATCGAGAAAGAGAACGCGCGGCGCGAGCGGGAGGAGCGCGCTGCCAAACGCCGCCAGCTGGCAAGCATCGGCGGCTCCAAGACCCCGCTTGCGCGCAGCGTGAGCACCGCCAGCACCAACGGGAGCGACGACGGCCTCTTGGGCGATGACCCGTTCGAGGACGGCATGCTGAGCAGCCTGAGGATACGCACGGACGCGTTGTCGGGGTCCCACGGGCGCCAGCGTAAGCTCGTGCTGGCAGCCCCGCAGGCCCCGGGGCAGTGGCCGGGCAAGCTGGTGGCGGCGGAGGACCGGGGACTGTCACGGCGGTCGAGCAATCTGTCGGACGGCGGGGTGAGCAAAGGGGGTGGTGTTGAGAAACATAGTAGTAACACACTCGTAAATATCAGCTGCATTTAGATTACTGTTTTGCTGTTGACTTTGACACGCTATGTACCAGACGCTAAAAAAATATTAATATATTCTGTCACCTTGTACTATGCAAGGTCCTGAATCTGTGGTGGGCGAAGGTCCTTTTGAAAGAGCATGACTTTCGCTTACGTCGTCGGTGCGATCACTGTGATCAACTCCATCTCCCATGGTTTGTTTCGATGTTGGTGCGCTTTGATGACGACCGTTGATAACGCACCAACAGGCTCCGAGCGGCGACCTCACCGGCGACATGGGCTTCCTTCCCTCTCTACCTGACGGCCCCGACGCCATCATACCCGACTCCCCACTTCTCATGAAGGGCACCCCCCGCGCCCTGAGTGTGCAGCTGTTGGAGGCCAAGGCGACCGAGGCGGCCGCGCTGGACAACTGGGCGTTCGACGCCGCGGCGTGCCACATGGACGGGGTATGTGTGGTGGCGTGAGGGTGACGGTGGCTAGAATCATGTAGCTGTAGCTTGCTGCATTCACAGTGCCACATTCGTAGTGTACGTCGCCCGTGTGATGGTGGCCATGACTATAATTATAAGATACGGCAGAGTAACGTAATGGCCGCAGTCATGGATAAGATGCATCGCCAGTGTGGCGTTTGCCAGGACTACATAAGATATGGCACAGTATTTCCACGGCAGCCCCCCCCCCCCCCATTCCTCCCTCCTGGGAATTACGCCTTCCTCTCGGTAACCCTTTTTTAATCCCCAACCCCTTATGTAAACCCCTTGTTTCAACCCCTTATTTCAACCCCTCATATCAACCCCTGAAAACATATCATCCACAGCAGGAGCTGGATAACCTGGTCCTCATGACCGCGGCGCGACTGGACGCCAGCGTGGGCGCCACGCTCGCGTCCACCGGCGGCGATGGCGCGCACCCGCTGGACTGGACGGCTGACCTGGGTGTGCCGTCGATCGCGTCGGGAATACCCAGGGACCCTGGCGCGGCCATGTCCCCACGCGAGGGCCTCCGGGAGATGCGGGCGTCGACTACTGATGGGTGAGCAGCCCCATGGCCATGCGCCAGGGATTTTTTTTATTTATTATTATTATTATTTTTTTTTTTTTGTATGTGTGTGTGCGTGCGTGTGCGTGTGCTTTTATGTCTGCCCAAGGGCGTGCTTTGGGTTGAGCTTCGGGAGTTCCGCAGTCAACATGCTATGCACGCATCAACTGATTTTGTATACTAGTATCTGTTTTCCCAAGAGGCGATTCTGGCATTTTGTGCCGGGGAAGTTGTGTGGCAGCGGCCTTCTGAATGAGCCACTGGATAATAATTGCCCCCTTTTTTGTGCCTGGATGGGCCCCTGTAGCATGCAGCTTTGTATGTGTTGGCACGTGCTCTCATCATTGCTCTGTGCGTGGTATAGGAAGCAAGCACGCTCCAAGGTATGAATATCCCCGTAAAGGAAGCAAGCACGCTCCAAGGTAGGAATATCCCCGTAAAGGAAGCAAGCATGGGCACATCCTTCGGTCACGCCAGCATTGTGTTGATATGCGTCTGCCATGCGGCTGCATATCCTGGTTGAGGATGCCCATGCTGAACCGGGAGTCCACCCATGCTTACCTTGCCCTTGGCCAATGGCATGGCCACCACGACGCTATGTTGAAAGGAAATGTCAGCATGAATAAAAAAACTAACATGTTATTCTAAATAATAAAATTATATTATAATGCATCCTATGGTCACCCCCACCCCCCAGCAAGCGCATGTCCTTCTCGGCACATTCCTTACCGAAATATTCTTAATCCCCGCCACCCACGTACATGTATGGTTGCCACCGCTGTATGGCCCCCATCGCTGTACTTGACTACGATGGCCAATCCCCCCCCCAGCATGCGCGCCTCTTCTCGGCATGCTACATATCCTACAATACTTCATCATTGCCACCTCCACATGGCCACCACCGCTGTACCCTTCTAAAATGCCCCCCCATTATATGGCCACCCTCACCCCACAGAAAGCGTTCATCCTTCTCAGCCAGCGAGCCGGCGGGCAGCAGCCCCGAGCGTGACGTCGGGAGCATACGGGACAGCAGCAACAGCGCGCCAGGCAACCTGGGCAAAGGGGTGGGCGGGGAGAGTCCGGCCCTGGCCCCGGAGCCGTCGCTGTCCACGCCAGACCCGAAGCACCATGTGCCCAAGAGGTTGAAGGTGGGTGTTGTGAATACTTCATCGCAGTTTTTAGTATCACAGTCCAAAGGTTGAACATGCCCCTGCATACGCCAATGCCCTTCACCTGTCCCGACGGCAGACCCATGTTTGTGGCTGCTTGGACTCCCTGCTGCGATCATTTGCCTCTACCGATGACGTGCCTGTGCTTGCACATTGCCTACTCATTCTGCTACTTCGTATATGCCTACTCTGGTAGACAGCCCTACTTACTCCTGCCCACCCCGTGGCGGGCTTTGTGGCCGTGCCTTTGGTCTGCCGGCCATGCTTTCGGCTCGGTGTGTCGTCCGCGAGCAGAAGCTGCTGAGCGGCATCGTGGTGGATGTCCTGGACAAGATGCAGGCTCACGTGAGCGAGGGGCGTGTGCCGGAAGAGATCCGCCAGGCGCTGTGGCAGGAGCTGGCACGCCAGTACGAAGGCAAGGTGAGGAGTGCATGAGGGATGATACAGATGCATAAAGCGTTCGCCTTTGCTGTTCATGTAGTACTGTGTGCAAGGTGACGGGGAGCAGGATGTGTTGTGGAGGAAGAGGGAACGTGTTTTTACTACTTGGGTGTGCAAGGTGAGCAGGATGCGTTGTGGCGGAAACAGAAACGCTTTTTTACTCTTTTGGGAGTGCAAGGTGCGATAGGGGGGAGCATGAGGGATGAAGCAGAGTGGCGCGGATGCTCCACTCCTATTTGTGCAAGGCGCGGGTAGCATATTACTGGTGGAGTTCGCCTTTCTCTGCTCATATAATTGATGTGTGCGCATGTCCATTTTTTATACCCACATACCAACCATGTATTGCAAGCACCTGAATTCCCTGTCCGCCATGCAATTACCAGGTACTCCACCTCACCACCCTCTACCTCTCTACTCTTTTTTGTATGCATCTCCCTATTTCACCTTCACCACCCTCCACCTCTCACTGTTTTTTGTATGCATCTCCCTATTCCACCTTCACCACCCTCCACCTCTCTACTCTTATTTGTATGCATCTCCCTATTCCACCTTCACCACCCTCCACCTCTCTACTCTTATTTGTATGCATCTCCCTATTCCAGCTCACCACCCTCCACCTCTCTACTCTTATTTGTATGCATCTACCTATTCCACCTTCACCACCCTCCACCTCTCTACTCTTATTTGTATGCATCTCCCTATTCCAGCTCACCACCCTCCACCTCTCTACTCTTATTTGTATGCATCTACCTATTCCACCTTCACCACCCTCCACCTCTCTACTCTTATTTGTATGCATCTCCCTATTCCAGCTCACCACCCTCCACCTCTCTACTCTTATTTGTATGCATCTACCTATTCCACCTTCACCACCCTCCACCTCTCTACTCTTATTTGTATGCATCTCCCTATTCCAGCTCACTAACCTCCACCTCTCTACTTTTATTTGTATGCAACTCCCTAGTTCTAGGTATTTCACGCTTCTGTTTCCCTAGCAGCATGCGCCTGCCACTTGCAATGTAGCACCCTGCCCAATTAACCCGACCTCCTCTGACGAAGATCTGCTTTCCCTGCCTTTCCATCCCCCAAATGCTTGGCCGAATCCTTCTTTCTTGCTGCCCCCCTTTGATACCTGGCCATTTCCCCCCATCGCAATTTTCTCTCGTTCCTCACCCGCCGTCTAAAATACTTGCCAATCAACATGCGTGGCCTAGCTTGGTCTCTCTCCCCTCCTCTCCCCCCTTACGCGGAACAAACAAACAAACAAACAAACAAACAAGCAAGCAAGCAAGCCAGCAAGCCAGCAAGCCAGCAAGCCAGCAAGCCAGCAAGCCAGCAAGCCAGCAAGCCAGCAAGCCAGCAAGCCAGCAAGCCACCCAGCCAGCCAGCCAGCCAGCCAGCCAGCAAGCAAGCAAGCCACCCACCCAGCCAGCCAGCCAGCCAGCCAGCCAGCCAGCCAGCCAGCCAGCCAGCCAGCCAGCCAGCCAGCCAGCCAGCCAGCCAGCCAGCCAGCCAGCCAGCCAGCCAGCCAGCCAGCCAGCCAGCCAGCCAGCCAGCCAGCCAGCCAGCCAGCCAGCCAGCCAGCCAGCCAGCCAGCCAGCCAGCCAGCCAGCCAGCCAGCCAGCCAGCCAGCCAGCCAGCCAGCCAGCCAGCCAGCCAGCCAGCCAGCCAGCCAGCAAGCAAGCAAGCAAGCCAGCTAGCCAGCCAGCGAACGAACGAACGAACGAACGAACGAACGAACGAACGAACGAACGAACGAACGAACGAACGAACGAACGAACGAACGAACGAACGAACGAACGAAAGAAAGAAAGAAAGAAAGAAAGAAAGAAAGAAAGAAAGAAAGAAAGAAAGAAAGAAAGAAAGAAAGAAAGAAAGAAAGAAAGAAAGAAAGAAAGAAAGAAAGAAAGAAAGAAAGAAAGAAAGAAAGAAAGAAAGAAAGAAAGAAAGAAAGAAAGAAAAAGAAAGAAAGAAAGAAAGAAAGAAAGAAAGAAAGAAAGAAAGAAAGAAAGAAAGAAAGAAAGAAAGAAAGAAAGAAAGAAAGAAAGAAAGAAAGAAAGAAAGAAAGAAAGAAAGAACGAACGAACGAACGAACGAACGAACGAACGAACGAACGAACGAACGAACGAACGAACGAGCGAACGAGCGAACGAACGAGCGAGCGAACGAACGAGCGAACAAACGAACGAACGAACGAACGAACGAACGAACGAACGAACGAACGAACGAACGAACGAACGAACGAACGAACGAACGAACGAACGAACGAACGAACGAACGAACGAACGAACGAACGAACGAACGAACGAACGAACGAACGAACGAACGAACGAACGAACGAACGAACGAACGAACGAACGAACGAACGAACGAACGAACGAACGAACGAACGAACGAACGAACGAACGAACGAACGAACGAACGAACAAACGAACGAACGAACGAATGAACGAACGAACGAACGAACGAACGAACGAACGAACAAACGAACGAACGAACGAACGAACGAACGAACGAACCAACGAACGAACGAACGAACGAAGGAACGAACGAACGAACGAAGGAACGAACGAACGAACGAACGAACGAACGAACGAACGAACGAACGAACGAACGAACGAACGAACGAACGAACGAACGAACGAACGAACGAACGAACGAACGAACGAACGAACGAACGAACGAACGAACGAACGAACGAACGAACGAACGAACGAACGAACGAACGAACGAACGAACGAACGAACGAACGAACGAACGAACGAACGAACGAACGAACGAACGAACTGGCTAGTCATACATGGTTAGCCCTGATTTTTGTCAACCCCATGAAGGAAATGAGAACAATTTGTTCTTATTCCTTCAGCCCCCTGCCCCTCTCTAACCCCGCCAGGTGTCGGCCGTTACGGCTTCGCGTGGGCTTGCGATAATGTTGCAACACCTCGCCCGAGCGAAAACAAGGAGCGTCATTTGATCATCCCTTCATCTCTTTGTAACATAACCCCATTCTGTTCTTATTCCTGCCCCCATCCAACCCCACCAGGTGTCCATCGAGGCCTCCGCCGAGCCGCTGCTCGACTACTCCACCCTGGTCGCGGCCCCTGAGACGGACACCCACAAAGAGATCGAACGGGACGTCCACCGGACCTTCCCCGACCACCCACTCTTCATCCAACAGTGGGGCCCGGGCCAAACCGCCATGTTCCGCGTGCTCAAGGCGTACGCGCAGCTGGACCCGGAGGTCGGCTACTGCCAAGGCATGGCGTTTGTGGCGGCCACGCTGCTGCTGGTGGTCGGCACGGGGGAGGAGGAGCTTGCGTTCTGCCTGCTGGTGTATCTGATGTATAATGCTGGGCTCCGGAACACGTTCCTGCCCAACATGGAGCAGGTACGTCGGACGAACTGCCATGTTGAGAACAACAAGACTATTATGAATAAGCAAGCTAGGTACTGCTGCCCTCCGTAACACGTTCCAGCCCAACATGGAGGATCCGGTGGTATCACTTATGTTGGGAGCATGCTTGTGTGGTCATATGTATACTAGGATAACAATGCAGTATTACCACAGTACGATAATGTAGTAATTTTTTACGAGAATAGATTGTTTTGAAGGGAAAAGCTTGTCTGCGGTTTGACATCTTTGCGACCTCTCGTCGTCCCATTCTTTTCACCTCAACCCTCGCATCGCCCCCCTCCCTCAGCTCCAACTGCGGCTGCACCAGGTGGTGATGCTGCAAAAGGATCGGCTGCCCGAGCTCCACAACCACCTGGAGGACCTCATGGTCTCCTCTGTCATGTACGCGGCGCCCTGGTTCCTCACGCTATTCGCGTCAGCGCTTCCGCTGGCCATCGTCTACCGCATCTTCGACACGGTGTTTGTGGAGCGCAACGCGGTGATCATATTCAAGGTGAGGGCTGCTGCTTCACTCCATGCACAAGGTAGAGGCTATGGCCTAGCATATGTTTCTGGGGAGGTGGAGTGCAACGCGGGATCAAATTCAAGGTACGTTAAGGGGCTTGGTAAGTTGTGTTTCAAGTAGCCTGCGTGGCATCGCCTTACCTTAGGAGTAAAGGCACGGCCTTCCTGGTGTTGCCTTTCCCCCCCTACTGGTGTTGCCTCTGCCCCTATGCCACCATTCAAACAGCATGGCGTCTCCTTGCCATCATCCCACATACAAGCGCCCTTCTCCTTGCCATGATCCAATGGTACCCCCCCTTCCGCCCCCCCCCCCTGATCCAATGGTACCCCCCCACCCCTCCCCCTTCTCCCCCACCCCAAGGTGGGCATGGCGCTGCTGGCGTGGTCTTTGCCCATACGCCACCATTCCACCCTCACGTCGTCTCTTCCCCTGCCATCATCCCGCATACACCGGTGCCACCTGTCAGGTGGGCATCGCGCTGCTGGCAGACTGTGAGGATGAGCTGCTCGAGTGCGAGGCCACGGAGGACGTGATGGACTTCTTCCGCTCGGCGCTGCCCGCCAAGATGCAGGTGGGGGGATGGTTCGTGTTGCGGGAGGACGGTTTCGAGAGGAAGGATTGAAAGGGGCGCTGCCTGCCAATATGAGGGTGGGGGGGTGAATACTACAGAAAGGGTAGAAGTGCTGCATCCGGAAGCAGGTGGGTGGAAGGGTATTGAGGGAAGAAGTCAGAAATGGGAGGTTGAAGAAGAGAAAGGCTGTCTGTCTGTCAAGATGCCAGTGGTTGGATGGGTAGTGTAGAAAGGAACAAGGTGGGAGAGGGGTAAAAGGGTAGACAGGGAGGGGGCAAAGAAAAGTAAGTAGGCTACCCAATCATGGTGCAGTTGATAGGATGGGAAGGGGAGGAGGTTGAACAATGCATAACTTATTTAACATTGACCTCGATAGGGAGGGCTTGCTTGGCATGGCTGGCAGGGTGGCGTTAGCGAGGACCAAAGGTAGAAAGAAATGCAGGCAGGGGGGCTGGCTGGCATGCGCCTTGCGAGAATGCGTGGGAGCTGTTGGCTTTTTGAATACCATTTCAAGTATAACGGTAAAATTATTTCTTGGTTGTCGCTTGTGGAATGTGTCTGGCTGCTCAACGTTTTTTCAAACGCCTGGGCGGCTCTTTTCTGTTCTGCATGTGAATCTGCACACCTGGATGTGATGGATGACTGGACCCTGCACCCTAAACCCTGATGGCAATCTGTTATCGGCTACTGTGTTTACATTATGGATGACCACATCACCTCCCTTGGCTCAATATTCCCTGGTGGCCACCTGCGCACCTCGGCTCGAAGAAGGCATCAAGGGTGGATCAACGAATGGCTGTCCGCTCACGACCATCTTTTCCCCTCTCTGGCTCTCCCTCCCCCAGGCGGCATCTGTGTCCGAGCTTGACGACATCTTTGACAAGGCGCTGGCCACCGAGGTCAAGTTTGAGGCTCTCATGAAGTTGGAGGCGGAGTACGAGGTGAGGAATCCTTTCAACCTGCTGAAGCTTCGGAGAAAAGTACAGGGGTGATGTTCAAAACACGGATATGATAACGGGCGAGGCCAAGTTTGAGGCGCTCATAACCTGGAGGCAGGATTCGAGGTAGGAACCAGGTGAGGTTTAGTAGGAGCTACCGAGTTAAGACCGATATCTAGTAGGAGCTACCGAGTTAAGACCGATACTGCAAGGCACTGTTGAATCAGCTTCCTCCTTGTGCCCTGTCTCTAGAATATTGATACGTGCAGTAGTGTATATGTAAGTGGATGGAGCATTCACTCTACTATTCGCTGTTCGACTATGAAACGATGTTTGGATAGAGCTTAGAACACTGTACTTACCACTACCACTCATGATGGGAACGCCCCCTCTCGCCTCGAACCGTAAACTAACCATCATGGAAATGATACTAAACCATGTCGATCCAACTCATTTTCGTTAGCTTCCTCGTTTCATCACTCCCCAGATCATTGTGGAGAAGTTGCTTTTTTACCTTGTGCTCACTATGGCTACTAGTGACTACTATTGAATAACAAATTGCTTATTTGTGCTCCTTCGTCTAATCCCCCAGACCATCATGCAGGAGTCACTTATAACCCTGTACTCACGACGGCTGTTACTGACTAAATTACCACTGGACAACACACTGCTCATTTGTGCCCCTAATCCCCCAGATCATCATGGAGGAGGCGGCCGTTGCCGTCGCTGAGGCCTCGGCCGCCGCTGCCGCCGGCCATCTGGCGCGGCAGGCCTGGGACGAGCAGCGCAGCGAGTTGGAACGGCGACTCGCTGAGGCGATGCAGCGACAGGCAGAAGCAGAGGCCGCCGTGGCCCGCGCCAGCAGTAAAAACAACAACGGCGCCGGCGCCGATACCTCGGGTATATTGGAGCCTTCCGGCTGGGCGGTCCCGTGCGGCTGTGTGCTCTGCGACCGCCACGCCGCGGCCTTGCAGCTCCGATACCTGGGAGGGGACGGCCAGGGACTCGGGTTCGCAGGGGAAGGAGGTGCAGAGGAGGGCATTTCGAGGAATCCGAGTGAGGGGGAGGTGGCCGCCGAGGGGGGGGTCTCGGGGAGATTCAAGGGGGTAATTAGTGGCGTCTTGGGCCGGGCGAGCTCGGACCGTGAGTTCTGGCATCGGCTCAGCGTCGGCATGTCACCAATGGGGGAGTATCACGTGGGGGGGGCGAGGCCGAGCCCGCTGGTGAACCGTTCAGCCTCATTCGCGGCGCCGGCGAGCAAGCACATGGGGGTCATGATCTCGCGGTCGCTCTACCCGCAGCAGGTGAGGAGTTAAAGGACCGGCAGCAGGTGAGGGGGTTGGGGGCGATTGTGGGGATGCGCAGTCCCCTTGGTCGCTCTACCCACAGCAGGTGAGTCGCTTTCGGGGCTGGCGCGTGCCGGTAGTCCGATGTGTATGCTCCATGAAGTGTGGCATGCATGGAGGGATGCCTGCACGGCCCCGTAGGCAGGTGCCATGGGTTCGGGGGTGGCATGCATGCATGGCTACCCGCAGCAGGTGAAAGGGTGTCTGATGGGACGGCGCAGCCGGAGCGAGGTGTGTTCCATTTGCGGAGCGCTCGCTCTACACCAGGTTGACGGGACTGGAACTAACAACGTTGTCGTACCTGAGGTTGTGAGGAACTGGCAGCACGTGGGGGGAGTGGGAGGTGCTAGGGAAGGGGGGGAGGCAACCTTGCACGTATGGGCGGTATGATATGGCTTCTCACGGGCAGGCTTCCCCCTGGATGGTTTCGAGAGACCAATTGGGGTGGTGGTCAGGGTCGAGCTTTTGGATCGAGCGATCCTCCTGCGCGTTCTAAATGAAGTGTAACGTGCTTGCTACTTTATCTAGTAGTATGAGTTGACATTTTATTTAATTATTTTTTTCTTTTTTGGATTTGGTATGTTCTCGTCTTTTACGTAGAATATCTATGCGAAGTGTTATGTGACATGCTTGCTTGCTGACAGTAATGCGGTACATATGCTAGATGATCATTTTTGTATCCATGTATAGTCGCATGCCATGATTTGTATACCCGTGTCCATGTATTCATCGATACGCATGAGCCGATGACGCATTGATGTCAAGGGCGTATCCATGTGCCCACGGGCTTTTATGCCAACATGCATCTGCCCGCCAACTCCGTGGGCCTCGCGGACCGCCCCTACTATCTACTAGGCACCTCATCGCATCTTTGGAATGTATGTGCCTTGCCTTGCTACACTCGTATGTTGGGCTCACTGTTGTAGCTTTACTTCCAGCCTGAAGCATGGAGGGTCTTCCAATATGCCTCTCTCTGTCAGTCCTGTGTTCTGTCCTGATACCTATTGATACCTTGATGGGACATGCCTCAGTCTGTTCACGCTATGTATATATACATATATATACAAGTTTTGCGGGCTTCGCCCGCGACATTAGAGCTTGTTCTTTTTGTGGCCGGTCCCCGGCCAGGGAGCCCCGGCTAGGGAGATGTGAGTCACCACATACCTCCGTCGAGTGCCAAGTGGCACTAGTCCCGCCAAGGAGCGCGCGCTAGCTTTAGAGTTTCGACCACAAGATTCACGGAGTTTGGCAAAAGGGTGAAGGAAAAAAATCCGAAACGCTAGAAGGCCTCTGAACTGAAGGTTCGAACCCGGTACGTCACGATTACTCGTATGATGAGGTGTGCCTTGGCGCCTGAAGTCTACGTAAGCAGTCTTACTAGAAGTTGCACAATATGTACATTGCTTAAAAGGGACAAACTGCGCAACCGCGCAGTGGACGGAGCTCGCGAACTACTTGCGGAGTTCAAGCTCCAGATTGACTGCTACCCCTGCACGGGAGCGCGATGCGCGCGGGGATGAGTGACCTCGCCAAACCCGCAGACAGCAGGGAAAAATCGCTTACAGGCGGTGGAGCAGAGGAAAATCCACGTGTGAGCTTCCTGCGCGTTTGTAACGGGATTTCGTTAATGGAAAGTTTGGTCCAACAGCCCAAAAGTTTGCGACGGTTATATCTGGAGCTCGCGAACACAGGAAATCGCAGAGTTTTCTAGTAGGAGCCATCTGGGCATACGGACCTCTGCCAAATGGCTCATCTGGATGTAACGCCCGAAAACCCTGATAATATGGACGCCGTGGTTTGACCTTTTCGTGATTGGTCGCAACGAAATTTCGCGCAGCTCATTCGTCAAGCGGACTGTAAGTCGCGCCGCTGAGTGGCTGGAGCCGAAAGCCGTTCGAAAGAGTGTTAGCTAAAATTGTGCCAGGGCTGCGTTTTACAAATTTTAGTATATATGTTGACATATATATACATGCTATATATCTAAATCGTACTTCTACCTGTATGAATCTTCACCTCCACCAATCACAATGCTGTCATTTGTTTGGGAATTCTGCTCATGTTCATGTCCATCGATGCCATCGAATACCGATCTGCTCACGTTCACCATCACCGGAACTTCGACCCGCTGGATGACCCCTCTGCTCCCCCCCCATGGCTCAACCCCGCCAGGTGTTCCGAGCGGCCGCCAAGTGGCGCATCAACACCAACCTGCGCCGCTCCATCACGCACATCGTGAGCGGCTCCCCGCTAGGCTCCGACCCGCAGCCGGTGTCGCCCTCCCACGCGCCCCCGCCCTCCGTTCTCTCCGCGATCCAAAGCTCCCCCGCTGGGGGCAGCGCGGCCGGGGGCGAGAGCGCGGTTCCCGGCAAGGGCCCGGCGGGCAGCAGTACCAGGTCGGGCGAGGACGCCGCCATCAGCCTGGCGCTCTCGCTGCTGCGGCTACGGGGGGAGCAAGGGAACGCCGCAGCCGCTGCCGCCGCTTCTACCAGCTCCACTGCTGGGTCGGTATCGAACGCCACCGCGTTGGCCTCGGCCAAGGATGTCAGGGGTTCTGCCGAAGGTGTCTTTGGTGACATCGGGGGGGCGGGCTTGAGTAGGGAGGACAAAGGTGGGGGGGGCGGTGATGTGGCACCAGAAAACGCTCCGCTTCCCGCTGGTCAAGAGGAGGCGATTCTCCGGACGGCGTCCACCGTGGCCCCCGCCGTGCTTCGTTGGCTGGGCCATCCGGAGTTCTCGCGGAGTTCCACCATGGATTCGTCCCGTCCGCTCTTTGGGGGAGACGAGGATGGGGTGGGTGGCCCGGGCGGACTGCATGACCACGACGACGTGCTCTTGGGTGAGGACGACAGCGGCGAGGGGGCGAGCCTAGGCTGGGGGCCGCTAGACACGCGGGGCGCAGAGGGCGCTGGGGATAGGGTGACCTCATCGGCGGCGGGAAATGCTACTCCAGGCATGCCGCCCAGGGGGCCGGTAGGCAGCAGCGTGGATGCACGACGAGGGTATCGGCAGGAAGGAGGGTCGGAAGGCAGCCCACAAATGAAGCCTGTGCCGGGGCGGCAGGACAGCGGGGCGTTGATCGATCTAGCCGAGCTGCCTGCCGCCAGCAAGAACAGCGTCATTGGCAGGGACAACGTGGGGCCCGGCCCGCGGCCGCCCTCGTTGCGATCAAGCGTGACACTGTCCACACCGGCCGGGTCGCCCCAGGTGGACCTGCTCTCGGCCGCCGCGCCGCCGCTGAGCCCCGGCGTATTTACCCTTGAGAGCTTCCTTCAGGGACCCAGCTTGGAGGCCGGGAGGTCGAGCGCCCGCAGCTCGGAAGACCTCGCGTCCCGGACCATCCGGGGTGGGGTTATTCAGGGGGTGGGCCAGCTAGGGGGTCATGCTGGGGGAGTGTTGGTGAGGGATGGCTCTGGCGTTGATAACGGCACTTCTTCGTCCGTGCCGGCTTCAGCGTCCATCGGACATGCATCGGAGAGCCACCGTCTGGCCGACGTCGTGGCGGCAGCCGCGAATGCAGCCCTGGCGTCCCTCGGTGGGGATGCCTTCCCTGGGACCCAGGAAGAGGAGGAGGACATCGCTGAGCTGGCGGGCCGTGCAGGGAATGTAACACAGGGTGCGGGAAGCTCAGTTCGCCGGCAGACGAACGCGGCCTGGGGACTGGCTGGGCCCGGCCGTGGTGGCGTCGATGTTGCGTCTCAGAGCTGCCGGAATATTCCGACAAATTCAATCCCGGGCGGGGCCAGCAGGTGGTCGGTTGGCAGTGAGTCTGGTGGCAGCGACGACGGCAGCGGGGGTGGGCTTGGGTTGTCGGATCGTACCGCGAGCGGAACGTTCATGAAAATCAAACGCTGGACGACAACGCCGGAGGGAGCCGTGAGCTTTGCTTCGGTCGGTGCAGAGCCGAGCGGAAACTCGATCTTTGTCAGCCATCCTCCGGTGCACCCTCGGCATGGGCCCAAGGGGCCTGGGGACTCATCGGCAGGGCTCACGAGTGTTCCCGAGACGGGCGTCCTGGCGGCCGTCACGGCCGAGAACGCGGCCCTCCATGAGAAGGTGGCGCAGCTAACGGCGGAACAGGCCAAAATGAAGGCGCTGTTAGCGGCCACGCAGGCGCAGCTGGCATCCGTGCTCATGGGCGCGCCGAGTGCCAGTTGAAGAAAGAGCTTGCTGTGTGGACAGCTTTCTCTTGGCACACTGACTGACTTGTAGCATATTCATTATTTGTACTCATGGGCCTTTGATTGTTAACGTATGTTTACCTCTAGTATGCTGTGTGTCGTGTCATATAGATCCTACGCATGCAGGTCGTGGCTGAACTCCGGCACACATGTTGTCAACCGGCACCTTGTTCATACGCGCTTCAAGTTTAAATTAATGAAATTCACTTACATCAAGATTCCAGTATAATGAGCATGTGGCAAGCGGTCAAAGGAATGCATTATATTTAGCCCAGCTCACAGAGAACTAGCTAGACTTGTATGGCGCTGGAAGCATGCATGCACCAATTAAGCAACACATAATCCATCATGCATTACGTACCTAGCCAGGGCAGCCTGACGTCCATGGGACTCAAGTACGAGGGTCACGTGATGGCCAGGCGGGCAAGCTAGTACATGCCAATCAAGTATAGTGGAAACGCACAGTTGTGCACTTGTCGTTTAGGAAGCCGGAGGACATCGTGGTTGCTTCCAACCGAGCCACACCCTTAAAAAGTAACAACGGCTAGCTGCCCCCAACATGGCCAGGACCTGTAGCTTGCACACGTGGTTTCAGACTGCGAAGCTGACACGCGGCACTTGGTTGCAGGTTGACCGAGCACACGCGGTGCTTGCACTGGTAAGCTGAGCCAACCGGCGCAGTCGTTGCGGTTCGCTCTAACACTTGCACACGCGGCCGTTTCTCCTCATGCACGGTGTGCTCGGTCTCATCACCCCCGGCCTCCTCCTTGACCACCACCACGTCCGAGTCTCCTTCCCTTGTCCTTTTCTGGCTGTCGCCGCTGGGCCTGAGACCCGATGATTTCGGTGCCTGTGCCTCATCATCCGCTCCTCTCTTCCCAGCCTCCGCCGTCCCTAGATCCGCTCTCCCCACCCCGTCCGCCGTCGCTCCCCTCTCCGCACCCTCCGCCGCCGCTCCCCTCTCCGCACCCTCCGCCGGAGCCGCCTCATCCCTCACCCGCTGGTGCTGCAGAGGTGCACTGTATACGTGAGAAAGGTGTGTTTAGCACATCTGCACTGCTGCTCGCACCAACCAGCCGATATGCTCCTTGGGCACTCCAGGTCATGCCGCATCTCGTCCCCGAACCGCGCGTGGACGACCGCAAACACCCGATCACCGCCCATGGCTTTGCTCGCGTTCCTCAGCACCTCCATGTTGACCACGCGCCATGGAGCAGCAGCGCCACAGCTCCGCTCCGCTGCTGCCGCTGAGCTGGCAGGGGGGTGATCATCGACCACTGAGCTGGCAGAGGACAAGCGGTCACCGGATGACGTCTGATACCGCTCGTCCACGATTCTGACCCAATCCCATATGGCGGCTTGGTTTCTCGCTCGCTTAGTGAGATCGATCTGCGGCCAGAGGAACTTGAAGTGAACTTCCCCGTGATGTGGTGGTACAGGCTGCCCGTACACCTGGTTCAGTTCGGTGTGATCTCGCGAGCCCCCATCCCCCACCTCCCCCCTGGCTGGGTGTCTTCATTCTCGGGGTGGTCGCGCAGTGCTGCGTTCACGGCGACAGCCGCGTAGTCCTGCGGTGACACCCAGGGGTCCATGGAGCACTTCATCACGAGCATCCCGCACTCCGCCCAGACCTTGTGGCAGTAGGGGGGGAGCGGCTGGCGCGACCGCATCGCCAGGTGGGCCTCCTGCACACGACTAATGCCACATCCGCATAGCAGTTCATTACCAGCTCCGCCAGCCATTCCGGGTGCGGTTCCTCGTCGTCATAATCGTACACCGGATCCTCCATGCTGTCGGCCTCAGGAGCCTCCTATACCAGATTGAATCCTTTCCTTCCCGTTGGCACCTCCGCGCCTACGGCCTTGTCAGCATCGCCGAAAATACTGGCTGGTTTCCATGTTCATCACCACTGTTACCAGCTCCGTCGTTGTCATACCATTCTTGTTAGTTGGCAACTTCACCGCACAGCCTTGGCAGCTGGACCGCGTCCGCATGCATGCAGAGCATAAGAAATCGTTGGGGATGGTTCCAAGCTCGAACATTTCGTAAATTCTCTTTCTATGAAACCTTTGGATGAATAAGCATACACCCATTTCCATGGAAATCGTTGGGGATGGTTTTACCTCAAGGCGGGTTCGTAATAATCGTCAAGCCATTTCTAGCTATTGATTCCAGGATCGATTCTAATATTAAGCCGTCAGCCGTTGCCCGTCAGGTTGCCCTTCGCCTGTTGACTTCGGCCCAGGCCCGGGCCCACTGCTGCTTCTGGCAAACGCATTAGAGCCTGGTTTCGCGCCTTTTCCGGGTAAATGGGTATTTTTTATTAACCAATAGGAACCTTCCAAGTACGCCTGCCATATCACGGGCATGCACAAGTTCTTCGATGCACTTATGCTTTGTTTTTTTTTTGAGACTATATCGTTAGGTTAAGAGGTACCACGTATCGACCAGCTGGTTACCCACTGAGGGTAGTTTCGCGCCTTTTCTGGAGTTTTTGAAGGATTTATGAACGAGCTGCCAATTGGTACCTACTATGTTCTTTACTAGTTTTATTACTTGCGCATCAAGAAAGAATTCCGTTTGGATTCGCGTTCAATCTTATTCCTATTGCACCGTATCTAAGACCTCGTATATCTGAACATTAATTTCTTCTCGAATGTCGAGTCGACAGTCGAAAAGGATTTGTCAGAGCTTTTGCGTTGCACGTGCCATCCCCGGCCGCTGGCCATTTTCGGGGAGCAGGTCGCCACACCGTACTCCATAAGCCATCACGTGCGAAGTCCTGCAGAATGCTACTACTATTGCCTCATAGCGCAACCCGAGCTGTAAGTAGCTTGTTTCCTTAATTTGTGAACGTGCCTACTGGCAACGTTGCCGCCCTTGGCTTCGTTTGCCGGAGTGAAGGCACGAGGTGGAGAGGAACAGGCTGCTCGTCGTTGGGCGCGCAAGGAGCAGCAACTTATTTTATGCAATTGGTTGCGGAAGTCGTTCAGTTTAGCCCAATTTGCTCCGTTACCAGTTTCTGTAGCAGCCCATGTTGTGATTACCAAGTACATGCAAAAAGTTCGCCCGCTCTACCCATTTTCGCGTGTATAAATCGACAGTTCTCGGCTGATTAAACCTCGTGAACGACGCCGCTCCAACCATGCAGAGCCCGTCGCGGCCCTTTCACAATGCGACCCTGACCCACGTGATGGCCGTTCCTGGTGTCGGCGCCCAGATTTCGGGAGCTCTTCCCTTGCTGGAGCGTTGCCGGCTGCGGTCGACAGGCTGCGCGTTTCTGTCCGCCGTGGACGAGTCCCTGGAAGGCCTGACCGAACTGTTTTGGGAAGACATCGCCGAGGTGGCCAACAAGCCAGGCGGGCTCGACTGGCTGCTCCGAAAATGCCCCAACTTGCATACGCTGTCTTTCTGGCCGCGGGGGGGTCATAAGATGCACCCCTGGGACCTCACGAGCTTCGAGTCGAAAGCGCTCACGAGCGTGACGATGCCCTCACAGTCCCTGCTGGGGCTCGCGCGCTGCCGCCGGCTGCGCTCCCTCAACCTCGCGGGCTGTGCTGACGTGGACGATATTACGTTGGCGGCTGTGGCGTCCTCGTGCCGGGAGCTAGAAGTGCTGGACATCACGAGGTGCCACGTGACGGATAAAAGCATCATCGTAGTGGCCCAGTTCTGCCCCGGGCTGCGGGAGCTCTCCGCCAATACCGTCAAACGGCTGACGGATGCCAGCTTAGAGCAGCTTGCCCAACACTGCCCGCAGTTGCAGCGGCTGAGGGCTGACAATAGCGCCGTAACAGATGCTGGAATATCCGCCATCGTGAGGCGCTGTCCCGACCTCCGCCTCCTTGAGGTTAACTACAGTAACGGTGTGACCGACGCCAGCCTGATGAGGTTGGCCGAGTGGTGCCCTGCGCTTGAGTACCTGGGTTTAAGTGGTCTGAAGCTCATTACAGATGCCAGCATTATCGCAATCGCCAGGGGCTGCCCGGCATTGCGGGGCCTCGACTTGTCTCGCTCTGAGCTGGTGACCGATGCTGCGCTTAGGGAGGTGGCGAACGGTTACAATCAGCTCGAGTGGTTAAGATTAGATTACATGGAAGTTTCCTCGCCGGTGCTGCAGGAGGTGGCGAGGGGATGCCCCCGCTTGCGCTACCTGGACGCACAGCATGCCGGTTTGGAGGGTCTGAACGACGAGGTCGTGAAGGAGCTGGCGGCGAAGTGCACGGATTTGCGCTACCTGACGCTCGCCCCTTGCCCCAACATTACTGACGCTGGTATAACTGCACTGGCGGGAGGATGCCAGCAATTAGAGTCGCTACACTTGTCCTGCATTAGCGAGCATGTGACAGATGTTGGCTTTGCCGCGAT
The DNA here is from genome assembly GCA_009746045.1 of Mesostigma viride. Taxonomy (NCBI): domain Eukaryota; kingdom Viridiplantae; phylum Streptophyta; class Mesostigmatophyceae; order Mesostigmatales; family Mesostigmataceae; genus Mesostigma; species Mesostigma viride. The sequence continues at coordinate 1,752,759 of RPFO01000102.1, read as the reverse complement.
CGCCCAGGGGTGTCCCCGGCTGAAACGCCTGTATCTCTGGGAATGTGATGGCGTGACCGACGCTAGCTTAAGTTTGGTGGGTGAGCACTGCCAGGGTCTGGAGGAGTTGACACTCGTCACGGGCAATGTGGGTATCACAGAAGTCAGTTTGAGTGTCATCGCCCGTAACTGTGCCCGGCTGCGTGTCGTCAAAATCGCACTTGGGAGCACAAATCCCGAGCCGGCATTGCGTGTGATTGTCGAGCACTGCACACAGCTGGAGCAGCTGGTTATATCAGGCGTGCAGTGCCCTCTGCATGCATGCATGGCTGCAATTGGGCGCAACTGCGCACGCCTGCGCTTGTTCCGAGCAGCTAACTGCGGGATGCTGACAGATGCTGACGTCGCCATGATGTTCCAGGGACCCGTCGGAAAGCATCTGCTCCACTTGGATATAAGTTATAACTGTGTTGGAGATGTTGCGCTCGCAGCGGTTGCAAATGCGTGCCCACAGCTGCGCGTTCTGTCTGTAGTGCATGGGGCCCGAACAAACGTGACTGCCGTTGGCGTGCAGAGTATCGCAGCGGGCTGCCGCCAACTCACGAACCTCAACCTAAGGGGTATTACGATCACAGGTGCCCTGAAGGAGGCCCTGGAGCGAATTGACAAGCGCAGGTGTAACCTGGTCCTTGGGTGATGATGAAGTGGGACTTTACGAGTGATGCGGAGAGAGTGGGAAGGATGTAAGAAAGCCATGATTCCAGCAAGAAGCAAACCTTGCTGGTTTCTATTGATGCATGCCACCTTCTAGGGGTATAGATCTTATGTACTTACAAGGGAAAAAAAAAACTTTGCAAAAGTTGCATGGACTTCATACAGTAAAACTAGGTGTACGCCGCAGAGCTATGTGGACCCCAGCTGTAAATTTACATAGTTCCATTGGTCGCTGTTTACGTAGTAGATCAATTAGTGATGAGTAATTTGGTGACCAGCCTGCAGCTATTACGCAAAGCACCACGGTGTCTTTCTAAGACGCATACGCTGATATATTTTTCCGACGCCATTACGCACTAATATGGCCCGTATTTTCCCGACGCCATCACGCACTAATATGGCCAGCAAACGCTCCTCCGCGCAACGCAGCCTGGCGGCTGCGCTCGGCCCTGAAAATACGTCTGCAGCTCCGGCTTCAGCTTCGCCCACCGGCCCAGAAGGCAGTGGCGCCACTAGCCAAGCTCTAGTGGTCGCCCAGCCTTCCGGTCTCGCCTCGCCCGCAGCATCGCCTGAGCCCAAGCGCAGTCGCCATGCCGAGCCGACCTGGGAAGCGTTTGACTTTGACGCCAGCCAGCCCTGCTTCTTTGACAAGCTCACCCACGACAATCTTGATCCTGCATGAGCTATACGTGTTCTGGGGATCAACTGCCTCGCTTATTGAACTGTGCAAGCAGCTCTTCCACCAGGGTCGCCTCGTCAATGCTTTCTTTCAGAAGCGCCCATTCGACTACTGACATCTTCATCGCCCCCCGGCGCCCCCGACTGCAGATATTCGCCCTCTTCTCCCTCCTTGGCCGCTCCATCGAGGAGCTTTGGCCCCCCACGCCCCTCACCACCACCTTAACCGAATCCTCCATCGATCCGCTCACTCCGGATGGCCCTCGAGCAGCACGTGGCCCCCATCGCTGCAGATGTGGCGGCCATCGGCAGCACGCTGACTGCCGAGCTCCCCCTCCTCTCCACCATCTCCACCGCCACCTCCATGCACCCTCCTCGCCTCCTCCACCGCCACCACCCCCTCCTCCGCCACCATCACCGCCCAGCTCCGCGACATCGACCAGCGCCTCAAGGACAATGCCATTGCCATCGAGGTCCTGCAAAACACCGCAGGCCTCACCGCCCAGGCGGTGAAGGACATCGCCGCCAAGCCAGCCGGCGCCGGCCCGCTGGCTTGGCTGGCGCTGCTCCTTCCCCCCACTGAGACCTGGGCGGATATCAAGGAGACAACCAGCGCAGGTCAGAAATCGGGAGAATCCGGACCATGGTAGCTCGAGCCTGCCGTTATCTTGTCCGCGTGTTCGAGTCGTTCAGGATGATGAAGATAAATGGTGATGGAAATGTGTAGCCGTGTGCATTGAAATTATGGCTGGCTTACGTGTAGAGCTAGGATTTTCTTTACTAGATAGCTTAGAGTTAGGATAGTTCGATTACGCGGCTTCCTCCACCCCACCCATCCATCATGGAATATGTGCTACATGATCTCCCAACGGAGGCATGTTATAATTTAATTGTTTTTTTTTTTTTACGTGTAGAGCGACTAGATGACCTAGACGGTGGGGCCGGAAACAGCATGCTTGATCAGGGCGTGTGTTTCGAGCCTAACTGGCCGGGAGTGTCTAGTGGTGAGCACCATTGCTGCATGCATGCGATCGCTCTCCCTTAAGCAGCAGACCACCTCCACCACCTCCGCCGTCGCAGCCCAGCTCCAGCAGCAGAAGCTCGACCTCCGCGAGGAGGCTGAGCTCGCCAAGCGCAGCCTTAACGTCATACTCAAGAACTTCGGCATGGAGGAAGCCGAGAATTTCGAGAAGCTTGCATGCACGTGCGTTTGAGAGCAATATGCTTGATCGCATGGGCCTTCTTGGTGAGATTAAGCTGGTCGCCCACCGCCTTCCCCGCGCGCGGGGTAGTGCAGGGGCGCCCCCGCTTCTTCTCATCTTTAAGAGCCCCGCGGGCAAGATTTCGTTTCTCGGACGCCGCAAGCGGCTCGAGAATACTCACTTCACCGTGGACGACGACTTGACCCTGGCGCAGCAACAACGGCCGACCTACCTCCAGCTCCGGCAGACCAAGGCAGGACAGCCGGTGTACTGGAAAGGGGCGGCCATCTACATCGGCCACAAGCCCTGGCACGCGACCCCAGCGACTCCAGATCGACGCCCCAGCTTAGGGGAATACAGCAGTAGTAGTGTAGAATAGTTAGACAGTGGCCTTGTACATGCACGCCTACTACAGGCACTATACCAGCTGACTTATGAACATTAATTAGTCATGTACATGTGTGCCCATGACGTGCAACACACCAGATGATGCCTAGCTTTATTATTTAGTTATGCTGTGACTGCGCAGAGAGCCACTCTCTGCTGAGAAGCCATGCCTTAGCTTTTGTATAGCCATGTTGATCTCCCCCCCCCATGACGGGATCCCCTTAGTTGGGTTGAACCCGAGACTCTGGGGGGTGCAGGTGCCCTTTGGCGCACCCAGAGCAAGTGTCGTTTACATTCCCACCCTTGCAGGAAGTAGCTTAGAATGTATTATAGGCCATATATGCCCCTTCTCTGTCTATTAATTAATTAATAGACGTTAATTAATTAATTAATATGCCCCTTCTCTGGGCTATGTGCTACATATACTCCCAACGGAGTTATGTTCCTAATTAATTTCCCTCCACCCCCCCAGTACTTACATACATGGTAATGACCTTAAATATATTATATCTTGGGAAAAACCTCGGCGGCAAAACCTGAGCAGGAAAAAATGGTCCGCAAACGTAATGGGGCCCAGGGAGGGGGGGAGTCCACCACCACCATGTGCACTCAAAAATCTTGGGGGGTGGGGGGTTCGGACCCCCCCCCCCCCCCCCCCCCCCCCCGGGCCAATGGGACTCCCCCCGGGGTCGGCGCGATATCTCCGGGGCGGTCACAAAAAGTCTGATAGAGTAAAGTCTCCTATCATTGGCACCATTGATTGGGAATGAGGGTTGTGGGCATGCAAACCTGGTCAGCAATATGCCCCAAAATAGGTTGAGACCCAAGACAGGAGACCCTGCAACTAGATCGAGACTAGATAGACACCCATCCCATCCCATCCCATCCCAGTCCATTTCCATCACGATGAGGATTTATGCTCACGTGACGCAGTCTACGTGTAATTAAGGCGAGGCCGTTGTACTCTCTCACACCCACGCGAATTACTTGCAGCAAAGTGTGCATGCAGATAAGGTGTCCAGCGCTAAAAGCAGTCCTGGGGGGTCGGAAAAATTGCAGTGCCCAGTCAACCTGGTTGCATCATCTGAGTCGCTGCTGGCACGTACTGTATATGGCTCGCATGCACTGGCCTCAAAGATACAGTTAAAACGCAGTGAGACTCTTTTGTTGTAAACAACGTCACGGTTTGCCCAGCAGCTGCACCCCGCACTTGGTTGATCTTCCTACAGATAGCCACACGGCTTCTGTGTCGTCTTCGCGCCTTTCCTCTCAGACAACTACTTTTAGTCCTTACACCACGTTATACCGCCATGCGTCCAGTAGTCGTTGTCTAGACTAGTTTAAGTTAGTGCGTTATTATTATCAGTGCACTAGGCCTAGACCTCGGAGCCTGAGTTGTAATCCTCGAGCCTCAACCCGGGAGATGACTGGGGCCCGAGCGCGATTAGCCCAGTCGCCACCCCCGCCAGCAGCCCTTTCCTCGCGACCGCTCGTACGCGCGCGCTCACGCCCGCGGGGGTGACTGACGTCAGGGACCGGGCAGGGCTCCCAAATGCCAGCAGCGGGGCCGGCTTGAACTCCTGGACCATCGTGACCGACTGGTCGGACCCGCTGTCGGCGGCAAAAGACTCGACCTCGATGCTCTGGCTGGTGGAGCCTGCACTCTTGACCTCGGATGCCACCGGCGAAGCCTGCGAGCGTGGTGGAAGGTGACAGCATTAGTGGTGGAAAAAATATCTAGCTACAAGTATTCAATAAAGAAATTAGTTTGTACTTTGAGTTCAGTGTCAGTGGAACTTCAGTTTTAGATTCAGTTCCAGTTCCAGGCTCATTTTCAGGTTCTGTTGCGAGTGAGTGGGCAAAGGGAGCTAGTTGGATATGTCACAAAAGGACAGGTACGGGCGCTTAGCAAACGGAGCATGTACTGTCATAATGTGATTGATGTCACGCTGAAAACACAAACCACAGTTGCAAAGGGAGGATAGAAACCAGGCCACATTGTCTTGATTCCAGCCATGGACAACAGAATGGAAGTGCCAAAATATTGCTCTGTGTGATGAATCACTGCTGTCCGTCACTGCTCTCCTTGAGTCCGAGTCGCAAAGGGGCCGCCAGAGAGGGTTCCAAACAGGCTAGTCACGTTGTCACTCTGCAAACGTATAACATATAAGACTAGTGACACTCGGTCAGCTTGGCAATGCCTGTGATCACCCCCGGGAACACGGCAAAAGCAAGACAGCCATGGCTGCACAACCCCTGCCTCACCCTGTGCGAGGCGGAGACCACGTGGTAGTAGTAGAGAGAAGCGTTAAGCGTACCCCACATTTGCGTGGTGCTAGTAGTCCCTAGAAACCACACCGAGTGGAGCGCTTCTATACCCCCCCCCTCCCCCTCTTCCCCCCCTCCGTCCCTCCCCCCCTCCCACATCCCCTATCTGACATACTTCCCCCACCCCCCCATCCCCCTCATGCCCTCGTTTTCGAATTTACCACATTCCCTCGTCCCCTAATTCCCTGATTCCCTAATTCCAGAACTCCGTACTTCCCTCAATGCCTTATTTCCCTAATCCCCGAAACCCCAAGTCCCCCATCCCCTAACCCCCTTGTACACTACGCCCAGGATGGATGCCCCACCACCACCACCGACACCGCTCCCTCACCACGGCAGGTGGCTTCAAGCTCGTCGACTGCGGCTTCTTTATGCTGATCGCCGCACTTCCACCCGGCCGAGAGCCACCGGCCCCTCCCCCTTGCGCAATCTGCCGCCCGTCCCTTCCCCACTCCCTGACCGCCGCCGCTGCCATTGTGGCCACCGCCGCCACCTTCAATGATGTCGACTGAAGCACCCTGGGAGCACCCTGGGATGCCGCAGCCGCAGCCGAGCCACCGGCCTTGGCTGCGAGTCTCGGCGCAGGGGAGGAGTTTACCCTCGTGACCCTCCCGGATGCAAACGCAGGCGTCGACGGCTCGCTGCTGCCGCTGTCCCCGGTGTGGTAGCTGCTACCGCCCGACACGACCACATCCTCCACGATGCTTCCCTCGTCGTCGTCCCCTCTCTGGGCGTGCTTGCCGGACCGTGCGGCCCCAGGGTCCCTGTCCTTGCCGTGAGCGCGGCCTTGCTGGCCGCCGTTTGCGCCCGAGTCTTTTCTGCCCCCGGCTCCCCGAGAGGATCGGTGTGCGTTAGTGTCCTTGTCGTGGTCGACGAAGCCTTCCTGCTCCTCCATAATGCTCTCCTCCGGCGCCTCCTCGTCACTGTCGTCGTCTGCAACCGGGTGTCCTTTGCTGCCGGGTCCTCGCCAACCCGACGACGAGCTCGATGCTGGCGCCACCACAGAGGTCAGAGCGTGGCGAGAGCCGGTTGCGCTGCTGCTGGCGCGGGGTTGCGGCCGGGATGGCAGTGTCTCGGATCGGTGCAGGAGGGGTTTGGTACTGGCCGCCACCCCTGCCTTTGCTGATGTTGCGTGGGATGGGCGCTTTGCGGATGAGCTCCCAGGGACACCCTGGGGCTTGTGCCAGCCTGCACACGGGCGTGACAGGGGGGTGCAGAGGGGTATGGGAAAGGTGACGGATGCCAGAATAAAAAATCGGGGCTGCGAAGAGGGAAAAAGAAGTGACAGATTACAGGCATACAGCTGTGTCCCGTCTGGGTAGAAACGAATGGCTGGGGAGATAGCGTTTGGAAAGGCACGAAGGACGTGATATTTACAATTCATCAAAATCAAGTATTTTATATTCTGTAAGTATTACACAATTGCAGCGGCTTGGGGTCACATTCTGCAGTGTGGCAGCCTTTATCCAGAACTTGCACACTTCGTTTCGCAAAGGCATGTTCACAACAAGAGCAACCACCACTGGCTAGCACTGATCAGTGCGCACATAGAGCTGACACACTAGATGCTGTCCGTGAAAATGGGGACAGCGGTCCCAGCCAAAACGTAATTGAAATATACACCCGTCTTTCTATATACTGTCTCAGTTATTCCAAAGGCCCATTAAATTATAGTAGTAGTCGTACTACTATCTCTACAGCAGTAAGCCTCTGAGGGCACAGTTGTGATAGTAGCAATATGGAATGATTGCAGCTACAGCCGTCACGGTGAATATGAGGGGAATACTGTGAGGGGCAAAAGCTTTAGGAAATGCAAAACACCTGGATGGGCTAGTACAAGGGAAACATGGAATAGGAAGTAAAGGAAAGGTAATGCACCTGCTTGGGTTTGCAGAGCCACATTATAGGAGGTTGCAATAAAGGGCAATAATAATATAAAATAGTAAGCATATAGTAGTGTACAATAAGGCACCTGCGTGGGGTCTCGGGGCCACCTCCTGACATTGCTCCGCATCGGTGGAGCCACCCGTGGCGGCCGACAGGTCTTCCGAGATCTCCTGCGGTTGCCACAGATACATCGAGACGATCGAGTCAAATAAGGAGGTCGAGGTCGAGAGTATGGGACGCGTGCAACGGCAAGGCGCTGTGAACGGTCGCAAGAAGCACTATTGATGCAGGGGATGAGCCAAACAACAACAAAACAGAAAGAACATGCAACACACTACTTACGCAGGCTTTCATGGACACTGCATGTTTTCCTCTGGGTCTCCAAGGAGTGGATGCATGCCACCCCCCCGCTTGAGCTATTAAAAGAGCATCAAGCATTCATAACATTACATCTCGATCGATAAACAACAAGTGAGTCCTCGTCAACTGTCAATCATTTTGTCCTCAAAACCAGCAACTCCGCCCTCCCATCCAATATTCCACTTCTCTCCAAGGATACCGCCTGACCTTGCCGATCCGCACCCTCATCCGCATCAAGCACAGGGCCACATTCCAAAACCATGCTCACCTTGACCCAGATCCTCATCCTCATCAAGCACAGGGAAAGTCTCGTCACCCCCAGCCTCTTCCGTGACCACCACCGTGTCATAGCCTCCTTCACTACTCCTATCTTTATCCTCATCAAGCACATGGAATACAATGATGAAAGTATATAAGACTCGCTCACCTCCGCTGCGGACTCAAACTCCTCCTCAGAATACCCATCCCCACTCTCGCGCTCCTCGGGAGAGGGCGAGCGCGCCCCGTGGCGACTCGGGGCCGTGGCCACCGTGAGGGACCGTGTGAGTGAGGGCCGCGTCGCCCGGGGGCTCGCAGGGGCGGCCGAGGAACGGGGGCTAGCAGGTTGGTGAGGCAAAGTTAGGCGGGGGCTGGCGGGTTGGCGAGGCGAGCTGAGTCGCGGGCTGGGATTGCTCGGGCGAGGCGAGCTGGGCGATCGTGGCGACTTGGGAGACTTGGTGGCTGCACGGGGGATTCCAGAGCTCGAGGGGATTCCATGTATCGTCACAGAGTGTGAGGGTGATTCCGTCATGAGTTTCTTCAGAGAGGCCACCAAGCTCATCGATGGTTACTTGCATCCCAGGGAAATGAGAGCCCATGGTTGCCACATAACACGAGCGCCGACATGAAAACGCCAGAACCATCAGGGTGTGGTGGACGCAGACGTTGATCACTCGATTTTGCAAGGGTCACAGCACCCTGTCACTCTTGCACTCTGACACTGCGATGGGAGTTGATATATTTCTTGCAGTAAGGATGGGGTGTCTACGTCTGAAGTACTATGATGATAGCAATAGCGGCGGCAATATGGTGGGGAAACTAGAACAGGGAAACTAAAACAGGGCTGGTACTGCGTTCCAAAGCAAACCCTAATTCGATTGTCTAGAGTCCAAAGAGCGCAAACCCTAACTCAACGGTCTAGAGTCCAAACAACGCAAACGTTATCTCAATTGTCTAGAGTCCAAAGAGCGCAAACCCTAATTCGATTGTCTAGAGTCCAAACAACGCGAACGTTATTAAAATTGTCTCGAGTCCAAATAAAGCTCAAACACTGCCCCCAATAGGAAGCATGTAAGCGGTCGTGGCCCCCCCTGCAAGTACCATGCCCACCCCATCCCAAAGCCACTTGATGACCCTCTTCATTGTGTATCACATGATGACCACCTTGTGGAGCAAAACGGCGGGACATGATTTGACAACAGGGCCGGCCGCGATCACGTACAAGCTTCCTACTACTCTGTGGTCGCCACTGCAGTTACGTTCAGGTGCATCACGGAGAACACACATGGCTCTTGGTCACAATACACAGAAATCACAGTATTCCTATAGCTCACACATTAATAATCTCAGTTTTCCTACCCGCTGAAGTGGCAATCGTCTCAGTACATCAGTACACACACCAGCTAAAGCGGCCGAAAATCCCAGCACCCTCTCAAGCTAAAGCGGCAATAGATCCCAGCATCCCTACCAGCTGAAGCGGCCATAGCCCCAGTATTCGTACCTGCTGAGATGGCCAGTTTGGGGACCACCAGAACCTGCTTGGGTGATCCCACGCGCGCGCCCGCCCGGCCCATGTCCGCACTGCCGGTCGTCACACTCCCATGACCATCCCTACCATCACCCCTGGCAGGGCTGTGCCCAGAGACAGACCCGTGAGAAGCAGCGCTCTGAGAGGCCTGACCATGGGCGCTGATCGACGGGCCAGAATGGCCATCGACAGCTGAGCCAGGATGACCACCGCCTTGGCCAGAAGCATGGCCAGAAGTACGACTATGGCTACGGATATCACCCCGACCCAGCTCCATAACAGGACCCCACAGGAGGTCACCCCGGGCACCGCGGGGGGAGCCCGCCGACCCCCTGGGCGACCCTTGCTGGCCGTGCGAGTGGCGGTCGACAGCAGCACCGCCACGGTTGCCGCCAGACCTCGGAGACCGATGAGACGACCCACCGACTTCGGTCGGTGACGGCTCCCCCCGCTCTCCCCGTATTTCAAACGCCCCCCCACGAGTTTCCCGTGAATCTGACTCCCCTCCCCCTCTCCTGTCTCTCGGAGAACGGGGGGACGCACCGTGCCGTCCGCCAGTTGCCAACACAACTCCTCTCCCTTGCCTGCCATAGCCGCCACCATGCTCGTCCCCGTACCCCTCGCGCCCGGACAGCTCCGCGGACGACGACGGTGTGAGATCGCGCGACGAGCCGCCGCCGCCTCCTCCTGCCGGCCCGCCCCTGGGACCCTGCAGGTGGCGCGAGAACGACAGCTCCAGGCCAGGGTCGAACCCCGCACTGTCGCGGCCCCCGTGACGCAGGGCACCATCACGGGACAAGGACATGCTCTGCTCTCTCGTATCATACACCCCCATACTAGTATCATGACCATGGTTGCCGGGCCCGGCGGTCTGGGTGGCCACCGATGACAGCGTGGCCCTTCTGTCATCCGCCCCCCCGCCGCCGCTGGAACTAGGAAATCTGGCCCCATCCGCCCCCCCACCGACGTCCAACTGCCAGGTCACGCCCGGGCGCTTGCTGCCATCTGGCGCCTTGCGGTCACTGTTGCGTCCGTCACGAGATCTTCCGGGGCTGCTGCCCGGGGGGGCACTCCGGGGGCGGCCGCGCTTCCCCTGGGACGCCGCCCTCGCAGCACCCGGCGCTGCCAGGTGTCGTGAGGACGGGCCGTTGCCACCGCCGGTGGCCGCGATCTTGTGGGCCTTTGCTTGACTTGAGAACGTGGGCGCCGCAGCCCCCTTGGATGAGGCGGACGAGGGCCTCTTGTCAGGCCGGGCGCCGTCACCACTCCTATCACTGGGGCCGCCACGGGACTTCCTGCCTGGCAGCCATGCCCCCGTGTCGTGGCTGTGTCCCTTATGGCCGGAAGAAAGGGGCCGAGTTCCTGCCCCGGGGACCATGGAAGCGGGGCGCAGCCACGCGGCGAGCGAGGTCGGGATGGCGGTGACGGGAGGGGGCGCGCCCTGCAGGGAGGCGGCCATGACCTTGCCGGTGAAGCGCTGGAGCTGCTGCAGCTCCGAGAGGAGCGCGGCTGCGGGGTGGTGGATGGGAGGGGTGAATAGGAATTTGGAATAGGAGGGGTGGGTGTGAGGGATGAATAGGAGGGCACGAACTAGAGGGAAGAATATGAGAGGTGGATAGGAGGGATGAATATGAGAGGTGGATAGGAGGGATGAATATGAGAGGTGGATAGGAGGGAAGAATATGAGAGGTGGATAGGAGGGATGAATATGAGAGGTGGATAGGAGGGATGAATATGAGAGGTGGATAGGAGGGAAGAATATGAGAGGTGGATAGGAGGGATGAATATGAGAGGTGGATAGGAGGGAAGAATACGAGAGGTGGATAGGAGGGATGAATATGAGAGGTGGATAGGAGGGAAGAATATGAGAGGTGGATAGGAGGGATGAATATGAGAGGTGGATAGGAGGGATGAATATGAGAGGTGGATAGGAGGGAGGGATGAATACGAGAGGTGGATAATATGAGAGGTGGATAGGAGGGATGTGCAGGAGGGCATGGGTTGAAATGACAGGCTAGAAGTGCCAAGTAATCATGACTTAAGTTACTTATCAAACTTGACATATTTTCTTGGTGAGCATGCTCAACTCAAACTCAATCAGATCAGCGGCCAGTATTCACCAGGCCAGGGGGGCATGGTGGCAGACAACATAGACTGCAAGAGAATATCATGGTGGCAGCCAGGGCCAAGGGTTCTTCTGCTTTTGGTGACCTGCAGCCACGGGAAGAGAAATGGTGAAATCCAGGAGGAAGAGACAGGGGGATTGACGAGACAGCGAGCGCCAAAGTACTAAAGGTTGTCTCGTTGGTAATTATACCTACGATGCATAAATAAAAGGATCTAGTAAGCAAACCAGAATGGCATAGACAGAGATATGGCTTCGCAAGGCAACGACCAAAGGATTCCAGTGACCAGTACAGTGACCAAGGGGTACCACTCTTTAGCTTGGCAGGGCAACCACCAAAGGGGTATAGTGACCAGTGCAGTGACCAACGGGTGCCATTCTTCATTTGTGTGAGGCACGCACTCCTCAGGTGATTGGCTTCCAATAGTAACAAAGTGATTTGCGCAGAGCATGAAACGGACGACAACTAGGGACGCAGAACATGGAAAAAGGGGTTGCCTTGTTAGCCCATAGAACCATAGGCCAGATACCGATTGTGATGAGAAAGGGCTGGGGTGGGGCAGGTAGGGTAGAATGGGGAAAGGAGATGCAAAGGTAGGAGCTGTTAGCACTAGCGAGAGCCAACTACTGGCCAATGGGATACAAGTCAGGATAAAGGGTGAGATGGACTGCTAGTAATATATAGCAGCCTCAAGCCCACAAGCTTGATAATCCGCATAAAAGACCATCATTTTTAATCGTTCGATGTAAATACAATCTTTAAAAATGGTTACTAATCAACCTTGACCGGTATAGAAAGAATTGGATAGACTAGGTGAACTAGATGAGGAAACGTTGGTGGCAAACTTCTCAGTGGGGGCGACCTCCTCAGCACGAATAGGATAAGATAAGCGAGCTAGCAGACTCCTCAGCACAAATAGGATAAGATAAGCGAGCTAGCAGACTCCTCAGCACAAATAGGATAAGATAAGCGAGCTAGCAGACTCCTCAGCACGAATAGGATAAGATCAGCGAGCTAGCAGACTCCTCAGCACGAATAGGATAAGATAAGCGAGCTAGCAGACTCCTCAGCACGAATAGGATAAGATCAGCGAGCTAGCATAGGAGAGATGGGCTGACAAGATGAAGGTAGGGGCCACTCACTTAGCACGCCGCTTGGTGTTCCAGCTGATTGGTTTGCTGCCGTGGACTCGCCCGCGCGCCCACTGAGATGCGGTGAGGGTGGCCATCAGCACACATGCGTTGGTTGGGGGCGGAATCCCGCAATCGTGCAGAGTGAGTAAGGTGTGGGGAAGGTATTGGATGGAGGATGGGACAGTAAGGAAGGTATTGGCAGGAGGATGGGAAGGTATTGAACGCAGGAAGGATACATGGTATGGGACGGTGTTGGGATAGGACGTAAGGCGGAGATACAAAGGAGATGCTGCAACCGGTTGTAGGTGAGGCACCTCAAGAGGTTAGCAGGGCACGGTGCTGGGGTTAGGTATGGTGCGCACTAAATGTAATAGGGCATTATTACAAAGTAGTGCATTGTTTATGCCCGGGGCACCGAGCAGCGCGTTTGATAGTGCCCATTGTCTGCCTCACCGATTAGTGGTAGGTCAGTGGCTTCTACTAGTCTGAGCCCAACGAGAGAGGGATCGCTATCGCCATCCTGGACCTTGTCATCCTCTCTGCTAGGATCATAATCCCTGTGTTAGAATCACGATCTCTCTCTCTCTCTCTCTCTCTCTCTCTCTCTCTCTCTCTCTCTCTCTCTCTCTCTCTCTCTCTCTCTCTCTCTCTTTCTCTCTCTCTGTGTGTGTGTGTCTGTCTCTCTCTGTCTCTCTCTCTGTGACTGAGCCCAGAGTCCGTAGCTACCAACTTCTCTTTGCTACCGTGTTTCCTAGTACCGTAACGCATGCACCAGAGGCCGACGTGCCAAAAACCCTTATTAGAAACATCCCTTTGCCAGGATCTTCATCCTAGAATCAAACTCTCTTTCCTAGAACAAACCCCGCTGTCTGCATTGGCCACAAGCATCAACCCAAAATACAGCTTTGCAAGGCCATCCACTTTTCCGTACTGGTTTGAGACCCCACACAAGCAGCTGGGCCCCAACGGTACACCCTAGATCCCAAGTCCCCACAATCCAGATTTGTGAACACATCCCTGGCTTATGGGGGGGTCCGTTGCAGTTCCTTCCCACCAAGGAAACACCTGTATCACAGTTAAGTATGCTAGTCGTTACATAGTCCCACCCAAATCCCTACAATCCAGATTCATGAAAGCCTCACCTGGCATCCGTCACAGATCGCCCCCGCCCACCAAACTCATCCACCTCGCTGCTCGCACCTCCCTCGTAGCCCGACCAGGCGACCCCGGCCTTCCCAATCCTTTGACCCGGCGATTTCGCACGAACCCTCACCCTGCCAGAGTCTCTCATGCCACCACGGCCCCCGTCCCCACCCCCAAACCGCCCCGAGCCCACCAGCACGCTCAGCCCTTCCTCCTCCTCCTCCTCCCTCCCCCGCCCACCCTCATCATCCGTAACCGACACGTCGTCGTGAATGGGCCCCACGCCAACTCCCGCACGATGTCCCCACGCAATCCCAAAGCCTTGTCCATTGTGGGCACCGTCCCTGTGCTCCCGTTTGCCCAGGCACGTCGACAAGTCCATCGCGTCCACCTTCCAGACACTTCTGCCGCCCATCGCGTCCATGTTCCTGTTCACAACCTCGTCAGGTGGCACCTGCCGGCCGGCACCATCAATCCCAGTACCGGTCACCCGGTGCCCAGCCAAGATACCCCCCACTGCTTGCTTCGATGCCAACTCCTCCCCAGCGGCCACTTGTCGCACCGCGGACCGCGCCGTCGCTGTCATGCCGGCAGCCCTCCCCACATCCTTGGGCAGGCTGTCACTGGTTGCGTTCCCGATTCCCTCCCCAAAGGGGGCACCGACGGAAGGATCCTCCGCGGCTCCCAACCGAGCCTCCCCCCTCGTCTGGAAGCCCCCAGAAACAGGGCCCCCAACCCTAACCCCGCCCTCCTCCCTACGCTCCTCAGACCCCTCTCCCCCCTCATGCGCAAAGTACAGCGGTGGGGGCGCCGGCCGCGGGTACAGCGCCTGCTTCCATGTCGCCCTGCGCTGCTTTCTCCCACCGCCGCCGTCATCACCGCCACCACCGCCGCCCTTGATACGCTCCAGGGGGCCCCTCGGCGCGTCCTTCTCCCCCAGTCGAGCCGCGTCCGCGTCGACCCCTGCCAGGTCAGCGACACTCACCATCCATCCGCGTGGATCCCGTGACCCTTCTAGGCCTGTGTTTGAACCATCCATGGCCTCGTCCGCCCCCAGCTGGGCCCCTTCCCCTTGCAAGAGCTCGACCCGTCGCCCGCCCCTGCTCGCCCGCCCCTCTGCTGTGCTAGCTTTACCAGCGTGCGCGCCGAAGGGATTGCGGCGGTCATCGACGAGACTACTGGTCCCCTCGTCCGCTTCTACATGGGTTGATGAGGGCTTGATGAGGTGTTGATGGGGGGCCGCCTCGCCCTCCGTGACACCATGGCGGCTGGCGGTGTCTCCTCCCGAGTTCATGGGGTCTTGAGGAAGGCAAACTCCGCCGAGGCTGCCAGATGCCAGCATTTCCATGCTGGAACTTGTTGTGACTGCGTGGGTTCGGTCCTGGCTCAGGACTTGGTGGGACGAGGGCTCTAGACCTGGGGGCGTCACTTGGGACTGGAGATGGCGTAGAAGGACGGCCCCGTAGCAGGTGAGCCGTACGGCGATGTCTGCCACTGCTAGAACACAGCCCTGGGAGGGGGGAGGGAGAAAAGAGGAGGGCGGGGGAAGAAGGGAGGAGGGGGGACGAGAAGGAAGGAGGGGGGAGGGTATGTTGCGATAGAATCAAAGGGAGAGGGTGTTATGGGTGTGCTGATGGAAAGGGGCCAGTGGGGCAAAAAGATAGGGCAAACACATTCGGCAACTGTTATGGGTTAATGGTCAGGCGTTGGGGCTGAAGGGGACCAACCCATTTAATTAAAATAGGAGGCCCATTACTGCCGAGTATGTACTACTGTATAGAGATCCAATTAATGAATTAAGTAAGTAACACGTAGACTGGGTCACGTGAGCATAACCCATAGTGGAGCATAAGACAGCTAATGTATACACAGCACCTACCATCAGGTCGCATAATTCCAGCGTCTCCCGCAACAGCACCCCGGTGATGAGGGGGAGAGCTCCCGTGCAGAGGAGCCGAGGGGGGGACGATGCACCCCTTGGATGTTGGCTTGGCAGTTGTGCGTCGCCATGGAGACCAAGTGGTGCGTTGCCACTACGGCCTGGGTGGCTGGAGCGGGTGCTGGTCGCTGAGGGTGCCGTCAGCAGCATTACATAGAGGGGCATCTGCAGCAGCAACCGTTCCAGCTCGTCTGGTGGAAGCGACGATGGCAGGGATAGTGAAATGAGAATAGATATGGTCACGTAAGAAATGCCGGATGGTAGCAGAGATTGGATGTTAAGGGATGATATCACAGGTGTTTGACGGTACCAGAGATGATATAAAAAGTGTCGGATGGTAGCAGAGATGGTATGGTAGCAGGTGATAGCTTGAGAGCAATATACAAAGTCTAAAGGCACAAAGTCTCGGATGCGGATTCTGGGAGGGCACGAGCATGGCCATCTGGTTCAAAGAAGTAATCAAAGAATGCAACAAAGAAGACAAGATCGGCGGTTGCAAGGCAACCAAAGCTGGCCGCTATGTTGAGTTGTTGACCTTCGGGGTTGACCCATGGGTCTACCAGCTTTAAGTAGAAACCAATGGTACAAGAAGTGTGCAGGTACGTAATAAAATTCAAGACAACAATGCAAAAACCTATGCCCCAGTCCCGCTCCCGTAACCCCCAATCTCCTCTTGAGAAGGTAACGAGAGTGTCACTGTATCAGGATGAGCTTAGTAAAATTAAGTACCCGAGAAGGTGTTAACATAGATATGCATACCAGGCACTGCCTTGAAGAGGCAAGATTTCCCCGCATCGAACTTGAGAGCTTCAGGAGGGGCTGATGTGCTGTCCGCCCCGCTGGTCGATGCGTCATAATTGTCCAGCGCACTGCTCGGCGGAGCCGAAGCCGTCTGGGACCCCTGCAGCCATTGGGAATACGGGATGCATGGGGGCAGGGATTATATTACTTCGGGGGTAAGAACTCTAAGAAGCACATACGAAACGAGATATTTTCCATAAAAATCGTGAAGGAATGTCTCCTTCGAGTTTGATAAAAGCCGCAGCCTTGAGCCTTTCGTAATGTGAAATTGAGAAAAAAGGTGCCATCAACCGGTAGTTGCCGCAGCTGGCTTGTATGAGCGTCAGATATGAGAAAGCTTCGAGTCTATCTTACCTTTGGCTTGATGAAAAGCATGGGAAAGTCCAGCAACCGGATGGCTATCGTGGCGGACGAGAGCGCAGGGAGCGCGGGCATGCATTCGTTGCGCACGGACGTTACCAGAACTTCGAGTGAGTACAGGTTGGGAACGTCGGTCGTGCTCCTGATGCCGCGCATATTGTCGTTAAGACTGCTTCAAAATCAGGCTGAGCGAGGTAAGACAAATTATGTTGGCACGCCGAGAGACGCAAAGATCCTGAAGCCGGGCATCTTCGGTACTATGCCGTTCATAAAATGGTAGGAAGCTGAATCCTGACCCCATATGCGGCGGAGTAATATTACTATCCCATACCATGCCACCATTTCGATAACTTGCTGAACTCAAAAAGCTTGTGCAAACGTGGTGTAACTGCTACGGAAGTCCGCTAGCATCCATAAATCGGCAGAATCGTTTTTTGATATCGCAAAACCACTACTAATCGCCATAATTATTCTAGTAATAATTGGAGCGGGTATGCGGGTACTACACCTACGCCAGTAACTAGAACGATGAGTTTATCTGACATGCTGGTAACGGTATAATGGTCTTCTTATCAATGTCGCCATTAATATTGGGCGCCATATTATAATGTCATCATTGCCATGTTGGCGACGCGACGGTCGATCGGAATGCTCCATCTCTGCTTTGTGTTTGAGCGTGTCCTGTGTCGGTGTGTCCAACGGGCAAGTTGCCTGGCCGCAGGACGCATGCTTTTGGTACTGGCGTTCACCGACCATGGCAGGACTGCAACGGACCGCACCCACGGGACGGACCATGTTCTGGCATCCGCCACGCAAGCACCTCGTGCTTCCAGCGTTTCGCTGGGCACGTACGTAGTACGTACTACGTAGCCCCATCCATTTCTGATTTCCCCTGCGCCACCGTTAGTTGCCTGTATTGTCAAGGCATCACACGACGTTTCCTCAACGTTCTCCACCGCGTGTTTTCAGTATACGTGGCAGCCGCCCGCTGCGTCCGGGGTAACCAAATCATCGCCTGTAGCAATCACCACTCCCACTTGCAAGGCTTGTCACCGATCTCCTGAGGCTCCAGACGCCAGCCACGCTGCCTAAGACCATATATAGCGGAGAATGTGGACTTCGAGGCAAGCTCCAGGGTGTGATTCGGCTTCCCGTTGAGAATGTTCCATTCTATGGCCGCCCTACCCGGCTCCTCCGTGTGCAGCTCAAGCTCGTCATTGCTGAAACGGTCAAGTTTCCTCGGTTGTGGCCTCGCGTCGCGCGGTCAGCTTCCACAGAATGCGGGGAAAGCGCAATTCCGATCGGCCATCCCCGCCCGCGCGGAGACCGTGACGTTTAAGGGAAAGACTCGCGTGAACCTGACCTTGAAGAAGGAGCACCCTCAAGAACTTTTGCCCCGCTATCTTGCCGACATCGACCGACTATTTTATCTCGTGTTTCCCGACAGAAACTTGTCTAAACCCCTTCGGACCCACGGCGACAGGCGCAAATGGCGGATATCCCTGGACGAATACCAGGTCCTTTTCTGGAGAGTACGACCACACGTCGACATCGAGGTAGGTTTTTCTGTCGCGCCTCGCACCTCTTACGTGGCCATGAGCCAGCAGAGTGTATGGATGCAACTTGCTGCCTTCAGGCTCTAAGCAGGGACTTGCTTGCCGCCACGGTGCCAAACGTGTTCACCCTGCCAAAATTTCCCTTCACCAGCTGTCCAGCCCAATCTCTTTCTTCTTGCATTAACAGAATGCTAATTAGCCATGACAAGTGCTTCTTATCACTGATTATCAATAGGCAAGTGGATAAAACAGCCACACGCCACAGCCCCACATCACAGCCCCACACCACAACCCCACATCACAGCCCCACATCACAGCCCCACATCACAGCCCCACATCACAGCCCCACATCACAGCCCCACATCACAGCCCCACATCACAGCCCCACATCAGAACCGCGTATCTTCACTCAACCTATCTTTACACACATCTGTACTGCAGGGTTTCTGCGAGGACTTCCTTCTGTGTGTGCAGGCAGGTGTGCATGTGTGCAAGCAGGCATATATATATATGTATATTAAAAATAATAATTGCTTACATCAGAGTGAAGGCACCCAATGAAACATATACAAAGCCAACGGCATGTATGTGTTTGTCCAAGCAGAACTGTCAATGTGCAAGCAAGAGTTGGGGCGTATACTAGATTGTTTACCCCTGAGGATGGCTGTCAGGGTTGCAGGTATGTGGCCGACTCAGCGGGGATGTCTCGGGGTTCATATTTTTAGCTCAGAGTCTGTTTAAAGTGTAAAGTACCACACCAGTGCTGTGGTTCAGATTCAGTTCAGAGTTTATTGTACAACGCCATATGGGTGGTTCAGATCTAGTTTATTGTACCACGCTAGTGCTGGGGTAATGCCCTCCCTTCTCCAGGCATAGGAGGGGGTATGCTTGATTATTATAAATAGAAGGCTCCTTGATACATAGAAGGCTTCCCTGGGTACTCCGTATTTCCTGAGGGAATAAGTACGAGGGAGTGATATCCTGAGGGATTAAGAACAAAGGAGCTATTTCCCGAGGGAATGAGAATGAGGGAGCAAACTCCTGAGGGAACAAGAACAAGGGAGTTGTTTCCTGAGGGAATAGGAGCCTCGGAATATGTATTTGTACCGTGACGCATGGGTAAACGTGTGGCAACTGTGGGTGCACGGGCGAGTGTGTGGCAAGGCTGGCTAAAAAATGTCACCTGACTTGGTGCCATACAGGTATGGAGATATCTTCTTTTCGTCTCGTTTTGGTTATGTTTGTCGCATCAATCCCTCCAGGGCGATGTATCTGCTGACTGAATAAAACAGTTGCGTTTCGTGTGCCTTCTTGTTGGTATGAAGTTCATAGCACGGCACATTCACGCCATACATTCGCGCTATCACACGTCACACATTCGCGCCATCACACGTCACACATTCGCGCCATCACACGTCACACATTCGCACTGTCACATGGTTGTGAAGAGACCCCCCCAGGCCGATGTATCCGCGTCAGTCCGCGTTGGCCGTTCGCGTACGGTATGATGATATAGTACGTTATTATTACGATACGACTACTAGTACTTCGTAGTAGTAGTAGTATACATATCCATGCATTTAAATTATTATATTAAATATTATTATGCTACTCTATAGTAGGTATGTATCCATGCGTTCTCACGGCCATGCCACATTCTCGCATCCGCATGGCGATCCTTGTTGCCCACGCAGGTGTGGAGGGACCCCCAGGACGACGCGTCGGGCCTCCCTGTGATGCGCCTGATGGCCACGTCTTGCGACCTGGGGCGGGACCTGCTGCCGCTGCTCCAAGCCGCCCACTTCAAGCTGGACGTGCATGGGAAACTCTACTCCACGGCCTCCCCTAGTTCGCCCACCCCCCTCCCTTATAACCCCGCCCACTCGCACGCCGCCACGGCCCGAGCACTCGCCAAGGACGGCAGCGGCGGTGCCTCCGCCCTCCACACGGCGGCATCCGCACACAACAAATCATCCGCTGCGCACGCCCACGATGGGAAGGCGACACCTGGCAGGGTCCAGGTCAACGCTGTCGCCGCGCTGGGTGGGCATGCTAAAAATAGTCACGGCATCCTACCTAGCGGTGCCACCACTGCGACGACGAGTTTGTCCCCAGGTTCACCGCCCCACCCACCCAAGAGGCACATCAAAGTGGACGTGGATGTCCAAGTCCAGCTCAGAAAGGTGCCCGCGTTGGGCCTCATTCCCACCGATGGCCTCGTCCTCGTGGGGGACTCTATGGTCTCTGCCGTCCTGAACGCGATGGAGCAGACGCTGAACGAGGAGAAGCTGTTGACGAATTACCTTGACTACTGCCGCACGCACCATGGTGCCTCGGGGCGCCACGTGGCCGGCCACCACCAGAGGCATGGCAGCGGGGAAGTGGTGAACGGTGCCAGCAGTAAAACGGGATCCGAGGGCAAGGCGAGGCTGCCTGGGTGAGGGGGGTTGCGCCCAAGCACGTCCAGGGGTCAGTTTCCCAGGTCCTAGGCCGTGTTGACCCCATCATGGGGTTCGCCCCTTGAACATGACTGGGGACTGAATAGGGAGAAGGGGCTGAGCCGGGGGTTGGCCTTGGCCCTTTGGGCACTGTCCATCGCGGGGCTGCTATTAATAACACAACCAGCGCCGGCTACGCCGAAGCGAGCTGTCAAAGCCATAATGGGGCCCGCCCTTGTGAAGTGTAGGGCCTTGGCGTCGAAATTAGGGCAACCCTTTTTTATAAGCGGTAACTTTGTTTAGGCCTTGGTTCTAGGTGATAATATTGCTGGGGAAGTATTCATTGGAGGGATGCAATCATGCCACGCTGTATTCAGTCTTGATGAATCGACCAGCGCTAGCTGGGCTTTACCGGTGTAGTATGGTGACCATGACATCGAGATGAGGCAACCCTGGTACTAGCGGCTTGATTGACGTCGCAGTGATGTGATGTAGTATATTGGATTGTGTTCTAGATATAGTTCACACATAAATGTATATTGGATTGTGTTCTAGATATAGATACCATATAAATGTATATATTCATCTGCCTCGACGATATCTATTTGTAGCTGTTCGCCTACAGCACGGTATAATATGGGACTGTGATGACCAAGTTAATGTGGTCGTGGGTGGCCAAAAGGGACCTTGCCTTGAGGCAACTATCCCGCAACTATGTTACACAAATTATTTCTAACAGTGGCTATCCCTGTAGCGGTCGAAGCTCTGCACGCCAGGATGGGCTCCAGCCAGAAACTGTTAGGGAAATGATAGAGCGGGCCATTACGTTGCCAATATGTAATAATTAATGTACACGTGTGACTGCGTCACGTGAGCAGAAGTCCTCAGTGGGAGGGGAACCTGGGATGGAATGGGTAATGCTATATAGCTACCGAGTTTCTAGTTACAGGCTTGTGGGCACCACGTATACGGCCCGAATCGCTATGAATGCCAAACCGGGTCACCCGCAGAGCCCCAACTGACTCACGTGGCGGTACGTGGTCTCCTTCATCACTACTTGCCACCTATCCTTTGGAGCCATCTGCGCATCCATAAATTAATTAATTAACTAACGCGTAACAGCGTTACGTTGATTAATTAATTAATTAAGAACATATAAATTAAGAACTTCGTTGGGAGTGTATGTAGCACATATCCCTGAGAAGGGGCATGTATGGCTTGTAATACATTCTAGGCTATTTGGGTAGTGTGTAAACTACACAAGCCTCTGGGTGCACAAAGTGCACCTGCACCACCATGATGTATCAGAGCTCATAAGGCCTGGCATGGGGTGGAAGATTATTATGGCTAGGCAATGGCTAGCGACGAGCCACGAGCCACGAGGTAGCCATGGCTGACGGCGGAGCTCATAACTTTCACGTTTGAGCCCCAAATTCAGCTGTGAATATCACTATCGCTTCGTCTCTCTAAGACGCACATGCTGATATAATTTTCCGAATCTAACACGCAATATATGACGAGCAAACGTCCTTTGACGCAACGCAGTTTGGCGGATGCGCTCGCCCATGAAAATGCGGCAGCTGCGGCTGCAGCTTCGCCATCAGGTCCGGTAGACAGCGGTGACACTAGTCGTGCACTGGTGGCCACCCAGCAACCTCCCGGGCTTAATGCCTCGCCATCGGCATCGCCTGACCCGAAACGCACCCGCCCAGCCGACAAAACAGGATGGTCCCGCCCCTCGGAACCGCGCTTTCGGCCCCACCCTTTCAAGGTCGATGATCACGACTGGAACAACCTGTCTCCTTACGATGCTATGGACTGCATCTTCTACGGGGACTACGCCTCGCTTTACGACCTGTGCCTCCATCTTTACGACCAAGGTCGCCTCATCGGCAGCAACGGCTGCCGCTGGCAAACCCACGGCGCCCTGCTTGGCTGCCCCCGCCCCCAGCTCCAGCACACCATCCTCAACTCCCTTCTCGAGCGCTCTGACGACGAGATCTGGGCTCCATCCATCTCCGCCCCCACCCTCCGTTCCATCCTCACGGAAGCCTTTCAGCAGCACGTGACCCCCCTTGCTGCTGACGTCGCAGCAATGGGTGGCACGCTGGCTGCTGAACTTCCTCACATTTCCGCCGCTGCCGCCTCCACCTCCACTGCCATTTCCGCCTCCACTGCCGACATCAAAGCCCAGCTCCTCGACCTCGACCAACGCCTTCAAGCCACCGCCAACGCCCTTGAGAGCTTGCATGACACCGCCGGCCTCACCGCCCAGGCGGTGAAGGACATCGCCGCCCAGCCGGCGTCTGCTGGCCCGGCCGGCGATGCTCCCTCCACCTGGGCGGACTTGCTTAAGCAGCACACCACCTCCACCACCTCCACCATCTCGGCACAACTCAAGCAACAAGCCCTCGACCTTCGCGAGGAAACCGACATCGCCCGGCGCAGCCACAATGTCATCGTCAAGCACTTCGACCAGCCGGCAGGTGAGACCTCCACGACCCTTCTTGAGGCATTTAAGCGCGACATTCTTGCCCCCATGCTACTCACTGGTGAGCTGGACATGTCGGCTGTCCGCCTCCCCCGCGCGCGGGGGAAGGCTGGCCCGGCACCCGTGCTCCTCACCTTTAAGTACATGGCGGACAAGCTGTCGTTCCTTAAATGCCGCAAGAAGCTCTCGAGGACTCGCTTCACGCTGGACGACGACTTGACCCTGGCCCAGCAACAGCGGCGACGCGAGCTATGGCCGGCCTACCTTCAGCTCCGGCACAGCGCAGGGGGGAAGCCGGTATACTGGAGGGGGGCGGTCATCCACGTTGACCACAAGCCCTGGCAGCCCCCTCCTGCCACCCCAGACTAGGGAATTCATACCAGTAGTGTAGATTAGTCAGGCTTAGCCTAGCATGTGGCCCACGCGCATGTGCGCCCATAATGGCCCCCATGGATGTTGTCTACAGGATTTAGCCAAGCCCTGCCTATAACGGGACCCCCATGGATGTTGCATTAAGAATTTCGCCATTCTATGCCATGCAGAGAGATGCTCTCTGTAGAGAAGCCATGTCCTAGCTCTTGTATAGCCATGATGATCTTCCCCACCTATGACAGGCTCCCCTTCGCTGGGTGTTGCCTGAAACTCTGGGTGGTGCAGGTGCCCTAGTGCACCTAGAGCAAGTGTTGTTTACATTCCCACCCTTGCAGGAAGTAGCTTAGAATGTATGATAGGCCATATGCCCCTTCTCTGGGCTATGTGCTACATATACTCCCAACGGAGTTATGTTACAATTCAATTCAATTCAATGGCTAGCGGTGCATGGCATCTCAGCAGAGAGCAACTCTCTGCATGGGCACAGCATAACTAGATAACGCTAGGCATCATCTGGTGTGGTGCACATCGTAGGCACACATGTACATGTCTAAATTATGCATGAGGGCATCAGCTGGTATGGGGCCTGTAGTAGGCGCATATGTACAAGGCCACGGTGGCTAGGCCTGACTAATCTACACTACTGCCGCTTTATTCCCCTAAGCTGGGGTGTCTGGAGGTGCTGGGGCCGCGGGGGTCGCTTGCCAGGGCTTAATTGTGGCCGACGTAGATGGCCGCCCCTTCCAGTAAACTGGCTTCCCCGCCGCGGTCTGCCGGAGCTGGAGGTAGGTCGGCCCGATAGCTCCCGTCGCCGTTGTTGCTGCGCCAAGGTAAAGTTGTCGTCCAGGGTGTAGTGAGTCTTCTCGAGCCGCTTGCGGCGTCTGAGAAACGAAATCTTGCCCGCCGGGTTCTCAAAGATGAGCAGAAGCGGAGGCGCCCCTGCCTTACTGCCCCCGCGAGCGGGGAAGGCGGTGGCAATGCAATGGCGACCAGCTTGCATGATCTCACCAAGGAGGCCCATGCGACCAAGGATTTCTGTCTCAAACGCCTGTCGGCAAGCTTCTCGGAATTCTCACCTTCAACCAGGTCGAAGTTCTTGACGATGACGTTAAGGCTAGCTGCGCTTGGCGAGCTCGGCCTCCTCGCAGAGGTCAAGCGTCTAGCTGCTGCTGGAGCTGTGCTGCGACGGCGGATCGAGGTGGTGGAGGTGGTGTGTTGCTTGAGCAAGTCCGCCCAGGTCTGCATGGGTGGGTGAGGCCGGGGCATCACCAGCCGGGCCAGCGGGGGAGCTGGCTTGGCGGCAATGTCCTTCACGGCCTGGGCGGTGAGGCCTGCGGTGTTTTGCAGGCACTCGATGGGCGATGGCATTGTCCTTCAGAGGTGCTGGTCGCGATCATTGTCGCGGAGCTGGGCGGTGATGGCGTCGGTGGTGGGGGTGGTGGCGGTGGAGGAGGCGAGGAGGGTGGAGGTGGCGGTGGAGATGGTGCGGAGCTCGGCAGTCAGCGTACAAACCAGGGCTGCCATAGTATCTGCAGCGAGGGGAGTCATGTGCTGCTCGACCGCGTCCTTATAAGGAGGTACGTCGCGGATGGTGTCGGTCACAGCGGTGGGGTCAAAGATCTGGGCGGCAGAGCGTCCGAGGAGGGAGCAAAGGGCGATTTGTTGCAAGTAGGAACGGGCGAGCTGGAGGGTGGGCAGCTTTGTAGGCACACTGGGCGTGCTTCCACCTGACGGCAGGCAAAGGCCGCGGCCCGCCCGACTGCATGTGGAGTACTGTTGGCACAATTCCAAAAGCGTGTCCCACGTCGATCCCAAGAAACAGGTACATGCAGCTGTTCCTTCGGACTTTTCTGCCAAAAGTTGGGCTCATAATTGATGGTGAAATCTTGAAACTGGAAGGAAGGGTGGCTCGGTGGGACAACTGCGCTTCGGCTCAGGAGAGGCCGACGGCGAGGCTGAAGAAGGGGCAGAATGTACCACTAAAGCTTGGGAAGTGATGCTGCTGCCTTCCAGGCCGGGCGGCGGAACTCTAGCCGGCGTAGCTTCTTGCGTAGCTGCAGGGCTCAGCGCTGCCGCTACTGCTACACTGCGTCGAGGTGCGTTTGCTCGCCATGATATTAAGCGTAATAGCTTCGGGAAAATACAACAGCGTACGTGTGCGTACGTGCGTCTTATCTTAAGCATGTCCGCCCACGTGCTGGAGGAGCACGTGACCTGGCCGCTGGCCGAGCAGCTGACATCGCTGAACACCACGCTCAACACGGTCGAGGCCCGGGTCTCCAACGTGGAAACCAAGGTCGTCCACAAGCTACAACCCCAGTTCACGGCGCTACACACCACGGCGCAGGCTTCGGAAACGCATGCTGCACTTGTCTCTCGCCTTAACCAGGTGGAGGGCAAGTGTGGCGTGCTCCTGAAGAAGCTTGAGGCCATCACCGCCCACACCGAGGCCCTGGCCACACAGGTCCCCAAGATAGCGGAGCAGACGGCCACCATTGCATCCCAGCCACCCCGGCAGGATGCTGGCGACCTCCCGCCGCTCTCCTACGCGGACCTGCTGCGGTCAGCGACCGCCTCCACCACCGACGCCATCGCCACAAAGCTCCAGGAGCTGGAGGACCACCGCCAGGCCCAGCAACGGGAGGTCACCGATCGCGCTCGCCGCGAGTGCCGAGTGGTGCTACGTCGCTTCCCCCAGAAGCCAGGTGAGACGTCAACCTCTCTTGCTGACGAGCTCAAGAACCAGCTTCTTACCCTCATGGGCCTGGTAGGTGAGGTAGAACTGCGTGGGTGCCACCGCCTTCCCCACTCACGGGACAAGGCGGCCCCCCCACCAGTCCTACTCACCTTCCCCTCCCCTGAGGATAAGCAGCGGTTCCTCTCTCGTCGCAAGCGGTTGCACGACCTCACCTGGACGCTGGATGACGACCTCACCCCCGCTCAGCAACAGCAGCGACGCGACCTGTGGCCGGAATACCTCCGCCATAAGCAGGACCCCCAGAAGCCCAAGGTGTACTGGAGGGGCGGGGACCTGATGATCAACCACAAGATGTGGACGCCCCCAGCGGGCTAGAATAGCAATAGCCCTAGCTTGTAACCATTGGCGTCACTGCCGCTAAGGCAGCCATGCCTAGCTGTGCCAACACACCTAGTCACGTGCCGCCAACGCACGGTACACAACCAGCCATAGCCTTAGCCTAGTCCTAGTACAGCCATGCTACGCCCTGGCTATGTTCAGATTACTTGCCCACGCTCCTTGCTATGATATGCTCACATGGGTCTTATTGCACCCACAGTTTGCCGGATCGTTAGCCTGTCCTTTTCGCTAGCCGCGCCCGATTGCAGCTGTGGCATGCCTTTGGCATGAAGGAGACTGGGGGTCTCTGCCCTTTCTCCTGTAGTGCACACACAGGGATTAAAAGCACTTCGGTGCTCCGTGACTCCCCAACGGGAGCACGAGTTTAATTAATTAATTAATTAATGTCCGCCCAGGTCTGGGTGGAAGGAGCAGCGCCAGCCAGGCCAGCGGGGGCTGGCTTCCAGCGGCAATCCGAATGGCGTAAGTAAGTAATTAGTAAGTAAGTAATTAGTAAGTAAGTAAGTACGTAAGTAAGTACTTGCGTTTTATTTGCGTGCTATTTTTGGCATACCTGGGTCACCTTAACTGTTATATGGAAATAAACTTTAACACCCATTTCACCGGAAAAAGTAAGTACTTGCGTGTCATGCGCAAAGGCATGCCACGGAGTACTATGCTTATCTCACTGTTAGAAAAAAAATTACACAATGAAGTTTAAACAAATATCGTCTGCATCATCCCCCAACCACTAGATGGGGATGTAATCCTCATCCGAGCTGTCCTCTACTGTAATGGCAGACGAGGCGGTAGCTAGTGTTAAGCGGCTATCCTCAGGACCAATAACCTCCACCTGCGGACTTCTACCCTGGCTAGCAACGGGCCGCGGGCCGGGCCCGTGGGGAGAAAACAGGAGCATATCCCTCAGGAAGGTGCTTATCGCAGATGGCAGCCCATTTCTCCTTGTCAATCATGCGGGCGCGGAGTACGGATAGTCCCAGATCAAGCCCTGCATCTTCAATTAGCAGTTGTGTCACATAGGTCCGGGTCGCGCCGCGCCGGTGTCCGGCGCGCGCAAATTTGCCAGTGGGTTGCGATGGGACAAGGGGACCCTGCCATAGGAGGAGGTGCATGTCTACCTGGTTGGCCCGTCTTAAGCCCCCCGGCATGCAGGGCCCACATCGGTATTCACCTGGTCTGTGCGGGCAAGATGGCCGGCAAAGAGGAGGAGGCGGTGTCGTATGGTAATAATGGGTGACAACTGAGAGGGAGCTCGCAGTAGAGCTCGGCCCGGGTGCGGCATTCTTGGTAGCGGACGCCGAGGATATGACGGAGCATTAATTCGAGTGACGGTGCCTTCAAGCTGCTCGCTCAGCGCCTGGTCCAGGGTCCACGCCTCGCAGCCATAAAGGAGGATGCTGAGGACAAGGGCCTTGAACAGAATGCGCTTGCGTCGCTCACTCAGGCAGCGGCATGCAGGTCCAGAACCTGTCGAGGCGGCGGAGGGCCGCCCAGGCCTGGCCAATGCAGGTGTTGATGTCGTCGGCCGTGGACGGAAGCCAGCTGCCAAGGAGCTTGAAGCGAGTCGCCGGGGGGACGGGGCTGCCGTCCAGCAAGAGGAGGGTGGGTGGGGCTATCCCTGCAGGGAAGCCCATGGCCATGACGTCCGTTTTCTTGCTGATCATAAGCCCCACCGCCGGCGCTTCCAGTGATAAGCTGTCTAGCCAGAGTTGGGCTCAGACTCCGGGGTTTCCACGAATCATCGAGTGTCGTCAGTGTCATCAGCGTAGATCAGATCGCTCAGGCGGTAGGGTGGGTCAACCCCGCCGTAGCTGGCGTACTCCGTGACCTCGATCCCCGGCGGGCGCCCCTCCACCCGGGTGAAGCGGGCTTGTGCAAGCCGCATAATATAGTCCACCATAATGATGAATAGATATGGGGAGAGCACACAGCCCTGCCACACCCCGGTGTGCAGGGGGAACGCCGGAGTCGGACGCCGTCGGCGGTACGGACCTGGGCTTGGGACCCTTCATAGAACTGGCGCCGAGGCGTGGACCCTCATCCCCGCACACTGGCATCTAGGCTAGACGGCACAGTTTACAGGATGCTCCGACAGGTCCTGAACGTAGGGTTTTCCAAGCGCCCGCCATCAGAGTCTTTGTATCAGGGCATGCCTCGTATTTCGGACGAAATTAGACAGCGTAGGATAGCATTTGTGGGACACCTTGCTCGCACCAGCCAGGTCGACACCGCCCTTGGTCTGGCCGGCCCCCAGCGGCTTGGCCAGCCAGGGCGGCACATTCCGACCTGGCCTGGCCCCAAGGGCATTCCCAAATTAAAGGGTAGGGAAACATGCCACGAACTATGTCCAGATGTTGCTGGATGACCTACTGGTCCCAGCCCAGTTTAATTACCGCATCCACTCTCTCTCCCGTCTTTGGACTGCCAATGATGCAGAACAAGACGCGGTGGCAGAAGATTGTCAAGGCACGCCCGACCCTGTGGGCAAGCTGGCCACCTCCCCCCAAGAGGAGGAGGCGTTTTGATGAGTAGGGTAGTTAGGATTTTTCTAGGCTAGCTAGATTAGCGTTAGGTTAGTCCGATTACGTGGCTCTCTCCACTCCACCACCCATCAAGGAATATGTGCTACATCAGCAGAGTGCAATCATACGCCGTATAATACGGTATAATACGGTATAATACGTAATACGCTGGCTTTGAGCGTATGATTTTTCATACGTAATACGTTTTAGCGCATAATGACGTATTATACCGTATTATACCGTATAATGCCGTGTTTTCCGCGTTTTTTTTACGTTTTGCGCGGCTAGGATGCCAGAACGACAGGGCAACGATTTGAAGCAACAGATTTCGTATCTCTACTAAGTACTGACCCGTCTGAACTTTCACAATTCGACGCGATCTTATTTTGAAATTGTGGTGCACAGTGCGCGCACCGTGCGGAGGTGGCCATGGCGACGTGCGTGCCGTTAAAATATGGCTAATCCGGCGGGCGACAGGCGAAAAAATTAAGCCGATGGTTAAAAGTGATGTTCTATTATGATGTTTCATAGCAAGATCTGCACTATTTGCAAATTCGCTGCCTTTGTTGGTACAGATTTGCACGGGGGTCTCATCCAACAATTTGGCCGCGATGAATAATCTAGCATGTGTGCCTGCGACGGTAGAACTCGATATTCGTGGGTTATTTTGATGCAGCAAGAGCCGTTTAGTAACGGACACCATGAAAATAACCTAAGCATCTTCGATCTGCGGCCATTTCCTGTCATTTCTAAAATGATTTCGTTCAGGCCTGCGCGATCCGCGGTTAATCCATCCATGGCTGGCTGGCTTTTCTTGCGCGCCTGGGTAGGAAATAATGCCGGCCGTGGTACGTTGATTTGCCGCATGTCACCGCCCAGTCTGTTTGCGCTCTTAATGAACCTGGCATGAAACTTTTTGCGCCGTTTCTGGGTTTTTCTTGCTATTTTGTTCTCCACTTGTTGCAGTTGTGCTATCAGATTTTCCGCAGCTTTCAATGGTTTTCCTTACGCTGCGTATGCCATGCTTCCTAAAGCTACCCAGAATTGATCGGGCAGTTATCTGGCTTTGCTACGCTTCCTGTATGGAGGTTTTCACACGGTAGACATTCTATATTGCGTAGTCAAGGACCCTAGCTGCCTGGGAGCGGCATCACCGTTGCAAGGAGCTGGCGAGCTCATAGACGCCTGTCATGCTCTTCAGCCTGCTGGAAAACAAGGTTGTTGTATGGAAGGTGAGAATATGTGAGTTACTTATTATCACATCCCCACCTGTTTAGCCATGTTTAACATGTTGGCCCCTTGCTGGCCCACTGCACGGTCCCCTAGTTATTGCTGGCCTTTTTACCATATATAATTACTTGCATCAAAGTGAAGGCACCCAAGTAAACATAACCAATATAAAGCCACATATATACAGTTATACACATACACACAATTATGCATGCGCACGTTTACATTCTCAGTATGACATGCAATATATCGATCGTGTCCACAATATCCACCGTATAGAGTATAGCCGAGGGTAGGGCAACCTTGGATTATGTCCAAAACAGTGTTAAAAACATGTGGATTGATGGTGGGTGTCTTAAAATGTGTAAAATCAGAGTATTCTGAGTGTGTCCGTACGAAAACGTATAATACCGTATTATACCGTATTATACCGTATTATACATTATACTCCACCGTGACCGTATAACGCGTATAACGTACGATTGCACTCTGGCTACATGATCTCCCAACGGAGGCATGTACTTTTAATTTTTTAAATAGAACTGGCGGATGATCTCAACGATGTACGATGGGACACGGAACAGGTGAAGGACCACCCACAGGGCGTCCCATATAACCGTATCGAATGCCTTGTTGTAATCCACGAAGATCAATAGCAATGGCAAGAGGCCGGGGGCCAGGCGGCCCACTTCCTCGATCAGGCGGCGCGCGGTAATGGTGACCATAACACAATTGCGACCGCCAACACGGAAGCCCAGCTGGGACTCACCTAGGTGGGGATCGAGGCTGGCGCGCCATGCGGTTCAGCAGGAGACGCATGAAGACTTTCAGCATGCAGCTTTGGAGGCCGCGGTAGTTGCCGGTATCCGCAGCGGACCCCTTGCCCTTGTAGAGCACTGTGATCCGGACAGCGGTCTTCCAATACGTACGTCGGCGGGGGGAGGCCATCTCTTAGAATCCTGTTGCAAACACCCCGGAGGAAAGGCTCAAGCCGTCAGGCATCTTAACCACCTCCGGTGAAATATTGTCCACTCCCATGGCAGCATCATTGCGGAGGGTGGAGATGGCAGCAGCCCATTCCTGGGGAGTCCACTCGTCGTGGGGGCCGTCCACCAGGGGGCCGGAGAGCGGTGGGACCAGGTAGTCCGTCTCACTCACTCATGGTGGGCGCCTGCGGGGGCTCAATGGGGCCGCCTCGGCTGGCCGCAGGGCGTGCAGTAATTGCAGTGGGGTCAAGCGGGGCCGGGGGCGGGCCAGGGGCCCCCGCGATAGTTTGGCTTGGGAGCTGAACCAAATCGATCTCAAGGCGTTCACCATGGGGGTGCCTGGGATGTCAGCCCGTTGCGTTTCTCGCCGTCCGGCCGGTGAGACGGTCGAGAGAGCGCCAGGCCGCCTTGAGCTGGTTGGCGGCCTTGTGGCGATTGATTTCTGCGGCAAGTGTCTCCACCTCCTCCGCATGTGCGGCAGTATATGCTTGAGTAAGCCGTTCCTGGTACGGGTACAGGTCCTCCCCGCGGCGGCGGGCCTGCGCTAGCGCCAGCCGGGCGGCAACCACCCGGGCGTCGCACAGGTAGAGCGGGGCTGGTCGGGCGCGGGGTTGCTCGGGGAGAAGCTTAGAGCCAAGCTCCACCGATCGCATGAACAGTTCGTAGGGCACTAGGGTCTAGGGTGGCGTGAGATTTACACCGCGATCTGCATCCAGGTACATCAAAGGTTGCGCGTCCACGAAGGCAGACCTGATTGCATCGCGGCGTATGTCATACTCTGACCACTTCTCCCTGCGCCCACGGACGGGGCATAAGCAGGTCCAGTCAGGGCGGGGCCGGGGGCGGCGGCGCGCAGGGGCCTGAAGACGTAGGCGCAAGGTTGCAGTGACCATGCGGTGATCCGATGAGACACTGGCTGGGGGTGGTCAGCGTACGGGCATCGATGATGGAAGAGCGCCAGCACTTGCGCACATTGAAGTATGTAGTCCAAGCATACACATCGCCGCCGAGGGAGCATAGAGCCAGCCGCCCTGCGCATGGGGCCCACTAAGGTCGCTACCTCGACCAGCCGGCAGGTGAGACCCCGACGAGCCTTCTCACGGCACTTAAG
This sequence comes from Mesostigma viride, assembly GCA_009746045.1. Classification (NCBI taxonomy): domain Eukaryota; kingdom Viridiplantae; phylum Streptophyta; class Mesostigmatophyceae; order Mesostigmatales; family Mesostigmataceae; genus Mesostigma; species Mesostigma viride. The sequence goes on along the minus strand of RPFO01000102.1, from coordinate 1,720,133 downwards.
CGCGACATTCTTGCCCCCATGCAACTCACTGGTGAGCTGCCGGACATGTCGGCTGTCCGCCTCCCCCGCGCGCGGGGTAAGGCTGGCCCGGCACCCGTGCTTCTCACCTTTAAGTCCATGGGGGACAAGCACGTCGTACGTCAAAACTCAGTCCTAAAAATAGCGGACTGAGTATGCCAACTTTGAGATCATGTAGCGGTAAGGGTAGGGGGGTACCCCATATTTGATCAGGCACTCCGCAAAGGTGAAAACCATTTGCGTTCAGTACCGGGCCGCGGAAAACGCGGAAAAACGCGATCTGCAAATGAATCCGACCGGAATCGAACTGGGGACCTCTCGCACCAATTTTGCTGACTATAGGACGGACGTCTCCGGTTACCATGGCATCGCCAACTTACACCTACAGTCATCCGCAAAAGTTCTCCTGTCCGGGGAGTGATGCAAGCCTTTCGGATTTGGTACTAGATAAATCACTCGAGATCTGTGTGTAGGAGTACTACACACGTGTCTGCACGCGAGACTTGTTCAGTCTCGCACCGTGAGACGGGCTGAACACGGCTGAATCCTTCTTTTTAGTAGAAGGGGGCGTAGCCGGTACTATCGAAATCAGCCAAGCGTATATTTGATCAGGCACTCCGCAAAGGTGAAAACCATTTGCGTTCAGTACCGGGCCGCGGAAAACGCGGAAAAACGCGATCTGCAAATGAATCCGACCGGAATCGAACTACTCACCTTCTCCTCCCCTGAGGATAAGCAGCGGTTCCTCTCTCGTCGCAAGCGGTTGCACGACCTCACCTGGACGCTGGATGACGACCTCACCCCCGCTCAGCAACAGCAGCGACGCGACCTGTGGCCGGAATACCTCCGCCATAAGCAGGACCCCCAGAAGCCCAAGGTGTACTGGAGGGGCGGGGACCTGATGATCAACCACAAGATGTGGACGCCCCCAGCGGGCTAGAATAGCAATAGCCCTAGCTTGTAACCATTGGCGTCACTGCCGCTAAGGCAGCCATGCCTAGAATGTTGCCTAGCTGTGCCAACACACCTAGTCACGTGCCGCCAACGCACGGTACACAACCAGCCATAGCCTAGTCCTAGTACAGCCATGCTACGCCCTGGCTATGTTCAGATTACTTGCCCACGCTCCTTGCTATGATATGCTCACATGGGTCTTATTGCACCCACAGTTTGCCGGATCGTTAGCCTGTCCTTTTAGCTAGCCGCGCCCGATTGCAGCTGTGGCATGCCTTTGGCATGAAGGAGACTGGGGGTCTCTGCCCTTTCTCCTGTAGTGCACACACAGGGATTAAAAGCACTTCGGTGCTCCGTGACTCCCCAACGGGAGCACGAGTTTAATTAATTAATTAATTAATTAATCGAACTGGGGACCTCTCGCACCAATTTTGCTGACTATAGGACGGACGTCTCCGGTTACCATGGCATCGCCAACTTACACCTACAGTCATCCGCAAACCCATATGTTTGATATGCATCAGAGCACTCAATATCATGCTAATGCTTGGGCATATGCCTAAAAAATCATATGTTGACCAAATCATGTAAAATTTTACAAGGGTGTCAACCCATGCTCGCGATTTGGCAATTTTCTGTGGAAGGACGAGTTGGGAAAATTCAATAAAATCCATATGCATGTTGAAAAAATATAGGCGTGTAAACAATATAGTTCTTGAAACATGGCAAAAAACTGGGCTCAATTTGGCCACAGCCTCTACCTGAAACTCACCAAAAACCACCAGCCCTAAGAATGGGTTTCGAGGTTGCTAGCAATGTGCAAGCATGTAAGTGCGGTCATACTCGTCGGGTCGTGCTCCCCAGCTGATCTGCAAGTCCCCCGCTCCCATGCCACTAGTCTGCGAGGCCTTCTCTCACGTATCATTCGGCACCGTGTCAATGGGAATGCAGATGCACTGCGTCCGCGCCGTTTGCTGATCTCACCTTTCATTCATGCTGCGATGGATGAGCTGTGTTTGCCACACATTCTGCATTTGCCGCAAGTGCAGGCTGCGATGCCGCTCGTGGTGCGCAACACTTTCGGCACTCCCATTGCTGCCTGGCATTACTCTCCCACCTTGGGACAAATGGTTTTCAGCAACGGGAAGGTCAGCCGCGATACAACGCCCACCGAGCTGGCCACCATCTTGGCAGGGCCCTGCCCCTGCCAACAACAACGGTATTTCAAGTACCTTGATCCCACCTCACAGCACGTCATGACCGCTGACCTCAGCATCCTGCCGAGCCACACGCTTGTAGACCTTTTTGCCAAAGGCACCAAGTTTCGGCCGTGGGTCCAGCGCACGTGTGCCAAAGAGGTGAATGCACTGCTCTCCACATCACTGCGCAAATTTTGCAATGCCATGAGCACGGACCTACAGCTTGCTCCCCTTGCCATGGAACCGTGGTTTCGCGCCGTCATTCACGAATGCAATGCACGTCTCACCAGGCTTGATTACCGTCTCCAGCAGGTCCACCGCACCACCTGGCTCAACACCACAGATAAAGCACTTCTTGACCACTTCAAGCAGGACTTTATCATCACGTGTGTTGACAAGAGTGCCAACAACTTTGCTTTCATATGCAAGAAGCACTACCTTGCTACTTTGCAACACGAGTTGGCGTCCAGCCCTACCTATGTTCAGCGTGCACAGTCCACCGCCAGTATCACCGCTGCTCATCGGGCTTTTCTGCACAGCCAAAACATTTTTGCTCGGGCATTCCTTAAGCGGCAGCGACGCGCCACCACCACTACGTTCCCATATCTGTATCTCACTCTTAAGCTGCACAAAACTCCTGTTGCTTTGCGCACCATTGCTGCGTCGCATTCAGCCCCACTGATGCCTCTCTCGAAACTCATCTGCCATGCTTTGAATGCTCTTCTCCCCGAAGCCAATGCATTATGGGTGGAGGTGCTGTCGAATGCCGGGTATGAATGCGCTGGTAGTTGGATCGTCATAGACTCAGCCCAAGTACGCCTACGCCTTGCCGCCCTTAGCCGTTCTAAGACAGCAGCAGAGAAACGTATACCTATGCCCATAGCCACCTATGATTTCACCACTCTATATACCACACTAGATTTGCACGATTTGAAAGCTCGTTTAGATAGCCTCCTTACTCGTCTGTATGCACGTAGGCCTCACGGGCGCAACCACCTGCACGTGCGTGTTTCTCAGACCAAGCCCACGGCAACGTGGCTCTCAGGGATCGCGGCAGGTGCTATCGTGCGGGATGGTTATAATTATATTATCACGAAGGCTGACCTTGTCCATTGGATCTCTTATCTTGTTGATAACACCTTCATCTGTTTTGCGGGCAATGTATACCAACAAGCTATCGGCATCCCTATGGGCACTAACTGTGCCGGGCTCCTTGCAAACCTCTATCTATACACTTATGAGCTTGCATTCATGGAGAATCTCATTGCCTCAAACGATGATGTTCTCATCAGGCGTTTTATCCATACATGTCGATACATTGATGATGTCATCGCTTTCGACAACCCTGATTTCGCAACCCATTTGTATATCACCGCTGGTCTGCCTGGCATCTACCCGCAAGCGTCCCTCACATTAAAGCTCACGTCGGAGGATACTCATTGCAATTACCTCGATCTTAACATTACCCATAACAAGAAGGGCTGGCGTACGGCTATCTATGATAAGCGCAAGGATCCTAAATACCAGCAAATTCCTTTTATTCGTTACCCCGATATTCACAGTCTCCTTTCCCACACAGCAAAATATGGTGTTGTTCTTTCTCAGTTACATCGTTTTTCCCGTCTTTGTTCTTATCGTGTTGATTTCATCACGACTCTTGTTGAACTCTTGCAGCGTTTATTGGTCAAAGACTATGACCGAGCCATTATGCTCCGTCAAGTCCGATGTTTTTTGCAACGTCACCCACATCTGTTCGGTGCTGCCCCTTGGCACAAGCTCTACAAACAGGTCGTGGACCGGCTGGATCGCATAGTATCTCCGCACATCTGAACCCTGTGATGCCAGATCTCCTTTGCGGCCGTTCCGAGCTTGGCACTGGATTCGTTGTCCACATCGTCGCGTCGCTGCCGCAACACGATGTTTTCTGGCATCCGCGGGCTTTTGGTTCCCGCCGCACATTTGAAAGTGCTGTCCTCCGGCTTTTTGCCTTTGCACCGTGTGCAGTTCTTGGACGTTTGGAATCATGGCATGGCTAACGTGATGACTGACTAGCTAGACCTTTTCAGTGGTTTTCCATTTGCGGGTATTTCCTCGTAAATGGTGGGAGAGCGATCGCAGCAATGGTGCTCACCACTAGACACTCCCGGCCAGTTAGGCTAGAAACACACGCCCTGATCAAGCATGCTGTTTCCGGCCCCACCGTCTAGGTCATCTAGTCGCTCCACACGTAAGCCAGCCATAATTTCAATGCACAAGGATACACATTTCCATCACCATTCATCTTCATCATCCTGAACGACTCGAAAACGCGGAAAAGATAACGGCAGGCTCGAGCTACCATGGTCCGGATTCTCCCGATTTCTGGCCTGCGCTGGTTGTCTCTTTGATACTACACACCACCGTGGCAACCAACCATGCCAATCAACTCATTTCCCTTCTAGCATAACAGGAAAACATACTTGCATCATCATATTGCAGTTATATTATACCTTAGTATATGTGTGAGAGCCTATGCACGCACGTAGGGAATGGGCATTGATACCTACCTACAAAGGGTTTTATTATGAGCCTTAACCACCAATATAATGGGTAGATTAAGCATATTTCAATTGTTTTTAACAAGAATAGAGATGGCTAACACTGTTTTGCCTTGCCATGGCATGGCCAACATACTTGCTGGCACATGATGACAGTGGTTTATCACCAAGATTCTTCACTCACCCGTATAAGCTTGAAAGCACGCTGGATGCAGCCCATGGCCATACAATCACGCAGTATGAACGTAGCAAAAGAATAACTAACATCTATGAAGGTATTTAAACCCATGCAGCGCCTAAAAAACTGCAAAAGTACGCTAGGGTAAGGCAAATGCCTGGTAACATCATAAAAAATGGAGGGTTTAGAGAGGGGCAGGCAACGGTCAAGAAAGCGCATCAAGATTCGAAACTGACAGCGCCTTGCAAGCTCAAACTCGTGTAAGGACATAACAAAACGATGAGGTGACGATATTTCAGCTTTACCGTTCACGGATGGCGTTATCTTGGCCCAGGCGGTGCCCGCAAAAGTGACACTTGCGGCACACAAACCACGACATGACAGAGTGGTCGAAATAATCAAACCTTTACTGCCACTGACTTAATTCTACACACATGCATGATAATAAGTAGAAAGAATCATATAAACCCTTCGAACTGCACCGTAAAGTAAATTTAGTCATCAATTCCGTCAACCTGCCTGGTCGCAGTTTTTTCCAGCAAGAGCAGTGCCGACACCTGGTAAATCGCATCCCCGGGAGCTAAAAATTGGTTTGTGTCATCTTTAGGACATATAAAATCTATTTCCTGGGTTTTACCAGCTAAATCGTCCGCAAACGTAAACTGCATGCATGGGCGCAAGCCGCCATGGCTAGGTCGTGCATTTCCGGAACTCACGTTTCACGTGAAAAAGTACCCTTACCACCTGTACTTTGACCGTACATTTAGCCGCCCAAACAAAATCCAAAAAAATCGCAAAAATATGTCTAAGAAAGGTCATTTCACGTAGTATTTGAATAAATTTTGAGGAAATTTTTTTGACAAACATTCCGACTTGGGCGAATTTTCTACGAAACCCAAAAACTCAGTCCTAAGAATAGGTGCAGTGACGAACGACGTGTTAAATGCCGCAAGAAGCTCTCGGAGACTCGCTTCACGCTGGACGACGACTTGACCCTGGCCCAGCAACAGCGGCGACGCGAGCTATGGCCGACCTACCCAGTTCAGCTCCGGCAGCGCGCAGGAGGGAAGCCGGTGTACTGGAGGGGGGCGGTCATCCACGTTGACCACAAGCCATGGCAGGCCCCCCCTGCCACCCCAGACTAGGGAACCTATACCAGTAGTGTAGATTAGTCAGGCCTAGCCTAGCATGTGGCCCACGCGCATGTGCGCCCATAATGGCCCCCATGGATGATGCGCGCGCCCCAGTGGTCCGCCCTGACTGGTCTGCTCTACGTCCGGTCAAGGGAGATCCTGAGGACTGGACGGACGCCGAGCACGAGCGGAACTGGTGCCGACGGAAGTACCTGTCGGCACTGGACGCCCGGGCGGACGTCGACGAGCTGGACAATGGTGCCCCCAACGCAGCCATTTTTGCGGGCTTTGCGGCCCGTGCCCCGTTGCTGGCGGCCCGGCACCTGCCGGTCATGCCCCGCCGCCGCCCCGGCCCGCTCTACCGCCAGGACCCCAAGGTCTTGGCCGCCCGGCACCGCCTCAAGCGTAACCGGGACCCGCTGCAGAAACCATTGCTCAAGGCCGCCCTTGTGGAGGCCTACGAGCACGCTCAGGACGCGGAGGCGGCCCAGTGCATCGCGGATGCCAAGGCCTGCCAGGCTCGCAACCAGGGCAAGGACATGTGGTACCACCTCGACCGGCTCGGCGGCCGGCGGCAGCGCACCCCGGTGGAGCACACGGGGGACGGCACGGCGCCGGTAAGCCTTGACCGCTGGTTGGCCCACAATGTTTCCTTGACCGGTGGGGCTCGCGCCCCCCCCCGCCGCTTCACCCCGAGACGGCCGCCCGCCTCGGGGTCGCCGGACCCCCGCCGCCACCAGCGCCCCCCTCCTCGGCCGCGGACTACCAAGTCCCCGCCTTGAAGGAGGGCTGCCTTGCCACCAACGACGTCGTCCACCCCTTCACTTTGGAGGAATTGGACGGCGCCCTTGCTCGCCTGCGGTACGATGCGGCGGTCGGTGCCGACCACCTTTCTGCTGAGCTGCTGAAGACCCCTGATCTGGCGGTTAGGGATCTTCTGCTGGCGTTCTGCAACCGTGTCCTGCTCTCTGACGAGCCTCCGCCTGCTGAGTGGCAGACGGCCATCCGCGTCATGCTGTACAAGAAGGGCTCTGCTGCTGACCCCGGTAACTACCGGGGTGTCTGCCTCCAGAGCGCCGCGCTGAAGGTCTTCATGCGCATGATGCTGCACAGGCTCCGCGCCGCGCTGGACCCACACCTGGGTGAGTCTCAGATGGGTTTCCGTAGTGGCCGTAACACTGTCATGGCTGTGTTTGTCGCGCGCCGGTTGATGGAGGAGGTGCGTCGCCTTCCCCCTGACAGTTTGCCGCTGGTCCTCATTTTTGTTGACTATATCAAGGCCTTTGACACGGTCCTCTGGGAGGCTCTTTGGGCCATCCTAGCTCTGGACCGCGTGCCACCAGCGTTTATTGCTGCCATTCGCCGACTGTATGAGGGCTCACAGGCAGTAGTGCGGACTGCGGAAGGCACCACCCCACCATTCCCCCTTCACCACGGGGTGTGGCAAGGTTGTGTCCTGTCTCCATAATTAATTAATTAATTAAACTCGTGCTCCCGTTGGGGAGTCACGGAGCACCGAAGTGCTTTTAATCCCTGTGTGTGCACTACAGGAGAAAGGGCAGAGACCCCCAGTCTCCTTCATGCCAAAGGCATGCCACAGCTGCAATCGGGCGCGGCTAGCTAAAAGGACAGGCTAACGATCCGGCAAACTGTGGGTGCAATAAGACCCATGTGAGCATGTCATAGCAAGGAGCGTGGGCAAGTAATCTGAACATAGCCAGGGCGTAGCATGGCTGTACTAGAACTAGGCTAAGGCTATGGCTGGTTGTGTACCGTGCGTTGGCGGCACGTGACTAGGTTTGTTGGCACAGCTAGGCAAACATTCTAGGCATGGCTGCCTTAGCGACAGTGACTCCAATGGTTACAAGCTAGGGCTATTGCTATTCTAGCCCGCTGGGGGCGTCCACATCTTGTGGTTGATCATCAGGTCCCCGCCCCTCCAGTACACCTTGGGCTTCTGGGGGTCCTGCTTATGGCGGAGGTATTCCGGCCACAGGTCGCGTCGCTGCTGTTGCTGAGCGGGGGTTAGGTCGTCATCCAGCGTCCAGGTGAGGTCGTGCAACCGCTTGCGACGAGAGAGGAACCGCTGCTTATCCTCAGGGGAGATGAAGGTGAGCAGGACTGGTGGGGTGGCCGCCTTGTCCCGTGAGTGGGGAAGGCGGTGGCACCCACGCAGTTCTACCTCACCTACCAGGCCCATGAGGGTAAGAAGCTGTTTCTTGATCTCGTCAGCAAGGGAGGTTGACGTCTCACCTGGCTTCTGGGGGAAGCGACGTAGCACCACTCGGCACTCGCGGCGAGCGCGATCGGTGACCTCCCGTTGCTGGGCCTGGCGGTGGTCCTCCAGCTCCTGGAGCTTCGTGGCGATGGCGTCGGTGGTGGAGGCGGTCGCTGTCCGCAGCAGGTCCGCGTAGGAGAGCGGGAGGTCACCAGCATCCTGCCGGGGTGGCTGGGAGGCAATGGTGGCCGTCTGCTCCGCTAGCTTTGGGACCTGTGTGGCCAGGGCCTCGGTGTGGGCGGTGATGGCCTCAAGCTTCTTCATGAGCACGCCGCACTTGCCTTCCACCTGGTTAAGGCGAGAGACAAGTGCAGCATGCGTTTCCGAAGCCTGCGCCGCGGTGTGTAGCGCCGTGAACTGTGGTTGTAGCTTGTGGACGACCTGTCTCCATACCTGTTCATTATTGTCGTGGACCACGTCATGCGCCAGGCACGTGCGCGCTTTACTGCTCTTAAGGGGTTCGAGCCAGGCTTGGACATCCTTAACGAGCGTGGGCACGGCGGGGTTAGCACGGGTTACCGCCTGGCTGACCTGATTTATGCGGACGACACCACCCTCATCGCGCGCCCCGAGCACATTCAGACCTGGCTGGACTGTCTGGGCCTGGAGGCGAGGGCGGTGGGGTTGGAGATTAGTGTCAAAACTGAGGCGATGGTGATTGGGGCCTCCAGTCGCCCACCGCTGCCGCGCCTGCTAGACGGGACGGAGGTCCCACTCCGCGACCGCTTCAAGCTGTTGGGGAGTTGGCTTCCGGACACTGCCGACGATGTGGACACCCGCATCGGCCTTTCCTGGGCCAAGCTCCGTTCGCTCAACACCTACTGGCGCTCCAAGGGCCTGGACGAGCACCGCAAGCGCATGCTCTTCAAGGTCCTCGTCCTCACGGTGCTCACGTATGGCGCCGAGGCATGGACACTCACGGCAACCCTGGCAGCCAAGCTAGACGGCACGGTCACCCGGATGCTCCGACAGGTCCTGAATGTCGGGTTTTCTCAGCGTAGGTCCTTAGAGTCTTTGTATCACGGTATGCCGCGTATTTCGGACGAGATTAGACAGCGTAGGATAGCATTTGTAGGACATCTTGCTCGCACCAGCCAGGTCGACACCGCCCTTGGTCTGGCCGGTCCCCAGCGGCTCGGCCAACCGGGGCGGCACATTTTGACCTGGCCTGGCCCCAAGAACATTCCTAAAAAGGTAGGGAAACATGCCATGACCTATACCCAGATGTTGCTGGACGACCTAGTGGTCCCAGCCCAGTTTGAGTACCGCATCCACTCTCTCTCCCGTCTTTGGACTGCCATGCAAGACAAGACGCGGTGGAAGAAGATTGTCAAGGCGCACACGCCAGCCCCTGTGGGCAAGCCGCCTCCCCCCAAACGGAGGAGCCGTTTTGATGAGTAGCGTAGATAGGCTTTTCTAGACTAGATATAGCTTAGAGTTAGGTTAGTTCGATTACGCGGCTTCCTCCACACCACCCATCCAACCTGGAATATGTGCTACATGATCTCCCAACGGAGACATGTTATAATTTAATTTAATTTTTTTTTTAATGGATGATGCTTTCACTATTTAGCCGCGCCCAGCCTACAACGGGACCTCCCATGGATGATGCATTAAGAATTTAGCCACGCCATGCCTATGCAGGGAGTTACTTTCTGCTGAGATGCCATGTGTACACCAGCTATAGCCTAGCCACATATACCTTCCACCCCATGTGTCATGCAGGCCTTCTAGGCCCTCTCCTCAAGCCCCCCCTGGGTGCCTGTGCTTGGTAAGGAGGCATGAACCCTCATGGCGGTGCAGGTGCACCTTGTGCACCCATGCAGAGCAGGTGATAGTTGTACATCCTCCACCTGCAGGTTGTAGCCCTGATTGTATTACAAACCCATAGATGCCCCTTTCTCAGGGCTATGTGTTACATATGCTCCCAACGGAGCTATGATTTTAATTAATAATTAATTAAGGTCGCTAGTGCATCAGGCGGTTTAGCAAACAGCGTATTGGCAGAAGTCCCCCTCAGTGAGTAGTTGCTCAAGTAGGGGGGTGTTGGCATTCACTATCGGTTAGGCGCGGCGCATACATGCAGCCCCCGCGGCCCACGGGCAGGGTCGCGTTGGCATCCACCAAGATGGCAACGATGTATTGACGTGGGATCTGTTTCTCTATGTCGAGCAACTGCTTGAAGAACGCTGCGCGGTCCTCGGCCGGGTGCCTGGGCAGCATGTAGTGCATATCCGACAATTACCGAGAGCATAATGGGGATCCGTCCTTCAAGGGAGCGGAAAGTGCACTGAAGGATTCGATTAGAGCAAAGTCTGTGGTCCACGAGCTGGGCGCAGTGCTTCTACTAAGGGTTTTTGTCATTCGTCAACTTGTTGACTATTTGCCTCGGCACTTCGTCAAATGGTTGACTATTTGCCTCGGCAATTCATCAAACTGGTTGACTATTTGCCGTGGCGCTTCGTCAACCCTGGGGGGGGGGGGGAGGAAGCTTTATTTCTTCATCATTAACTTAAGGTCGCTCACGCCTCACACACGCATGTAATGCATGTGGATAAAACACAATATCACTTGGTGGTTGTTGACAACTGCATTAAATACAGAATAATGACTAGTATCCTTCACAGCTAGGCCAGAGTCAAGTGTGCACAGCACGAGGCCATTAAACAACCATCACGTCCTCCTCACTGATATCAACAGGCACTACTGTCACAGTTTTGTCCGAGCTTGGCCCAGAGCTGCCGTCATCATCGGCCTTGCTCCTTTCTGTCTGGGCCCCCTCCTCGCCAGATTCCTCCTCGACAGAGTTTGAGGCGCTGTCAGATGATGCTGACTGGCCGCCATCTTCCTCTTCCTGCGCATTAGACCCATCGTCTTCCTCACGCTCTACTCTCTTGCGTTTGTCGCGACCCTGCCTGCCCTCCTTTCCATCTAAACTGCGGCCTAGGTCGACGATATTTTCCGTTTCTACAATTTCTCCAGCTTGCTTCTTAAACAGAGCATCTAAGGTGCTAGTCTTGAAACCTGCCAAACCGTTTTTCTTCGACATTCTCTAGCTCATGCAACACTACCTAAACATCGCCGCCGCCATTATCGAAACAATTTCGCATGCAATATTTTATCGCACATGAAAGTCGCCAGACGGCCTGAGGTCGTCACGTAATTAATACCGCCATCTTCCTCTTCCTGCGCATTAGACCCATCCTCTTCCTAAAGCTCTACTCTCTTGCGTTTGTCGCGACCCTGCCTGCCCTCCTTTCCATCTAAACTGCGGCCTAGGTCGACGATATTTTCTGTTTCTACAATTTCTCCAGCTTGCTTCTTAAACAGAGCATCTAAGGTGCTAGTCTTGAAACTTGCCAAACCGTTTTTCTTCGACATTCTCTAGCTCATGCAACACTACCTAAACATCGCCGCCGCCATTATCGAAACAATTTCGCATGCAATATTTTATCGCACATGAAAGTCGCCAGACGGCCTGAGGTCGTCACGTAATTAATACCATGATTGCCCAGGGCGATTACAGGTCTTTACAATCATGTAGGGATAATTTTTTCATGCCCTGGTCGGCTCAAGTCCTGCCTTGCTCGTCTTCAGTTTTGGTACCCGAGCATTGTTTTGAACCGTACTGACGTACTGTCTTTCCAAACCAACTCCAACTGCAGCGTACCTAGGATTCAGATGGTACGGGCTGACGGCCTGACGCCGCGCCGCTGGACCTTAGGTCTGGCCTTCAGGACTTACATGGTTGACGAATACCCTAAACATTTCGTCAAACCGGTTGACGAACTTCGGAACATATTCGTCAATTGGTTGACGAATTGCCGAGTTGGTTGACGAATGTGGTTGACGAATTGCCCAAAATGGTTGACTATTTTACTACTATTTTCAAAATTCGTCAACCGGTTGACGAAATAGTCCCGTTAGTAGAAGCACTGGCTGGGCGGCAGCGGTGGGGGAGCACAGCAGGCCCACTCCTCCCTGACCCGGTGCATGCGCCGGGCCGCACAGCAGTTGCCATTGTAGTGCGAGGGTGACACGCTGAACGCTGAACGGGGCCCTCAAAGGAGCGTCGGTGCTCTTGGACCCCAAGCACATCAATGCCATATACATAGGCGGCAGTAGTGGACACCGAGTGGGCACCCGCCGACAGTAGGGGACACCGAATGGCGTCAAAGTTCGATCCATCCTCGCCGGCCAGCTCTAGCTAGCGCTTACTCGTAAGCCCTGCATCACACGCCGGCATACACATCAACGTGTATAAACGGAACTTTATAGACGTCAATTCATAAGCTTCCGCCGGCATGACTGACCCAGTGAGTAGTACTACTACTCACATCTGCCCCTGTGGGGCTAGCAGTTATTAGATTCGATCCGCTGGTTCATATTGGAGAATTTCGAACGCACTTGCACCGCTCTCCGGTAAAGCGCTTTTTCGCAGTTGGGCTTGGGATGCCTTCGGATCAGGAGACCCCTATAACCGCGAAATCATGCAAGAGGCCCTGTGTTCGAATCCCGTATGGTACCAAACTATTTCACTTCACCCCCCCACCAGAAACGCTCCGTGTATGTACAACATGACAAATTGGTCACAGTACGTGCAATATACTAATCAATTGACGAACTCAGCTTAGCATCTTCAAAGAGAGTCACGCGCGATAGTCTTCATTTAAAAATGTGGGAATTGTTGCATCTCTGTACAAGAATACATTAACTAATGAATCAGTTACAACACGTGACGGCATCACGTGTACAAGAATACATAGCTGGCATAACCTCTGCTGCTATGGTAACGGTCACCTCGATGCTAGCATTGAGCCTAGTAAGGAAGGCTACTGCATTTGAGTTTCACATAAAATAAATAATTTGGGGGGATCCAAGAATTTGCTTGAGTTGTGTCAAAAGTGGGCAGGCAAATGCAGCACCACCAGTTGGAAACATCCCAGTTGACAGCGTAACAAGCATAATCACCCACATCTGTTCGGTGCTGCCCCTTGGCACAAGCTCTACAAACAGGTCGTGGACCGGCTGGATCGCATAGTATCTCCGCACATCTGAACCCTGTGATGCCAGATCTCCTTTGCGGCCGTTCCGAGCTTGGCACTGGATTCGTTGTCCACATCGTCGCGTCGCTGCCGCAACACGATGTTTTCTGGCATCCGCGGGCTTTTGGTTCCCGCCGCACATTTGAAAGTGCTGTCCTCCGGCTTTTTGCCTTTGCACCGTGTGCAGTTCTTGGACGTTTGGAATCATGGCATGGCTAACGTGATGACTGACTAGCTAGACCTTTTCAGTGGTTTTCCATTTGCGGGTATTTCCTCGTAAATGGTGGGAGAGCGATCGCAGCAATGGTGCTCACCACTAGACACTCCCGGCCAGTTAGGCTAGAAACACACGCCCTGATCAAGCATGCTGTTTCCGGCCCCACCGTCTAGGTCATCTAGTCGCTCCACACGTAAGCCAGCCATAATTTCAATGCACAAGGATACACATTTCCATCACCATTCATCTTCATCATCCTGAACGACTCGAAAACGCGGAAAAGATAACGGCAGGCTCGAGCTACCATGGTCCGGATTCTCCCGATTTCTGGCCTGCGCTGGTTGTCTCTTTGATAATGGACATTCTTGCCCTGAGTGTGGCCCACATGTGGCATGTGACAGAGAAGAGGCGCCACGGAAGGTCCGAGCGCCTTGGACGCAGCAGAAGCACCTTGCATCGATCTCCAATCGACTCAATACGCTCAGTGGACAGTGGATTTTGCCACGATCTGTAAGCACGTCAATGGAGCGGTTCCAGGGTGCATGGGTGCTTGTTAGCTCCAGAGTGCATGCGTGCTCGTTACTTCCAGGGTGCATGGGTGCTTGTTAGTTCCAGGGTGCATGGGTGCTTGTTAGCTCCAGGGTGCATGGGTGCTTGTTAGCTCCAGGGTGCATGCGTGCTTGCTAGCTCCAGGGTGCATGCGTGCTTGTTAGCACGGTGGCTTCTTCATCGCAGGACGATCAAAGACAACAGCCTGCACTCTCCCTACAAAACCACCACTGATGCATGGATGCCCACCCATAATCCACACCCCTCCTCCTTGACCAGCATGCTCGTTAGCACCAGCTGCAGCCAGTTAGCACAACATGACCGCAACAACCTCATCTGCTGTTATAAAATTCTAAACAGAAATCTTATCTTTCCCACTCACCTCCTCCTTGACCTTCTCCTGGACCTTCTCCTGGACTCCTCCTTCACCTCCTCCTGGACCTCCTCCTTGACCTCCTGGACCTTCTCCTTTACCTCCTCCTGGACCTCCTCCTGGACCTCCTCCTTGACCGCCTCCTTGACCTCCTCCTGGACCTCCTCCTGGACCTCCTCCTGGACCTCCTTCTGGACCTTCTCCTGGACCTTCTCGATACTGGACCTTCTCCTGGACCTTCTCCTGGACCTCCTTCTGGACCTTCTCCTGGACCTCCTGGACCTTCTCCTGGACCTCCTCCTGGACCTCCTCCTGGACCTTCTCCGGGACCTCCTCCTTGACCTTTTCCTTGACCTCCTCCCGGACCTCCTCCTTAACCTTCTCCTGGACCGTCTCCTGGACCATCTCCTTAACCTTCTCCTGGACCTTCTCCTGGACCTTCTCCTGGACCTCCTCCTTACCCTTCTCCTGGACCTTCTCCTGGACCTTCTCCTTAACCTTCTCCTTGACCTTCTCCTTGACCTTCTTCTTAACCTTCTCCGGGACCTTCTCCTTAACCTTCTCCTGGACCTTCTCCTGGACCTTCTCCTGGACCTTCTCCTGGACCTTCTCCTGGACCTTCTCCTTAACCTTCTCCTGGACTCCTCCTGGACCTCCTTAACCTTTTCCTGGACCTTCTCCTTGACCTCCTCCTGGACCTTCTCCTGGACATTGGGCACATTGGGCACCGCGAGCTCCAGCTGATACATTATCATGCAACATACATCACCAACCCACTCACTAACCTACAAAGACCATCGACCTATTGTCCCCCAACCGACGTCCTTTTCCTTGATCAGCACCTTGCTTGACACACGCTCCAGCTGCTCCACTTTATGCGAGTAATCACCACACATCTATCTTATCATCTATCTTATCATCTATCTTATCACCCATCTTATCACCTATCTTATCATCTATCTTATCACCCATCTTATCATCTATCTTATCACCTATCTTATCACCCATCTTATCACCTATCCTATCATTCTCCAAACTCACCTCCTTCTCCTTCACCAGCATGTCCGTGAGTACCAGCTCCAGCCGCTCGCTCAGCGGCCCCCCCCCCGCCGCAAACTTGACGTTCCCGATCAGGACGAGCAGGACCACGAACTCGCGGTCACTCAGCGGCAAGCCCAGCGCGTTCGCAACGTCCGGCGAGTAACCACCACCGCCCGCCCCGTGATGACTCCCCGAATTCGCCCCATGGTCCCCAAGCCGCGTCGGAGTGGGTGGAGTCCCCGGCCTCGTGGGGGGATGACTCCGATCCCCCCAGTCCCCACCCCCTTCCCGCTCCCATGCGCGCCATCCCCCCCCGCATGACCCGCATGACCCGAAGCTCCGCCCGCCCCGGACCCCAACTCCTCCCCCCTTGGGGTCAGCTTAAGCAGCCCACCCTCGGGCAGCGTCCCCTCGGCCTCGGCCGCGATCGCGCGGCGCCAGGTCTGTGGGACCAGGACCACGAAATGCTCCATCATGGTCACGGGGAGCAGCCGCGAGATGAGCTCCAGGTCGCGGCACATCTTGAGCACGCCCATCCCATACATGCCCGCGTCTAGGTTGGCGGTGTCGACGACGATCCCATATTGCGCGTGGCCCATGGACACGCCGAACACGGAGAAGAGGCGCGCGATGTCGGGGGCGAATGCGTGCAGCACTTTCTCCAGTCCAGGACGCTGCGCGCGAGAGGGGGAGGGAAGGGAGGGGGAGGGGGAGGGGGAGGGGGGGAAAGGGGGGGGGGGGAGGGGGAGAGGGGGAGACGGGGGAGGGGAGGGAGGAAAAGGGAAAGAGGGGGGGGGGGGGGCAAGGAGAAGCGCGAGGAAGGAGAAACGTGGCATGGCGAAGGAGATCACAAACAAGGCAGCCGCACATAATATGGGCAGCGTATACAGCCCATGATGGTTCTCACAAGGGGGGCCGGATGCAAGCAGTAAGGGCAGCCCGATGCAAGCAATAAGGGGGGCCGGATGCAAGGAACAAAGGGGGAAAGATGCAAGCAACGAGGGGGGAAAGAAGCACACGATGAAGGAGGCCGGATGCAAGCTTAGTTTTGATGTTCAGTATAGAAGTTCAGGACAGCTATGCCAGCTCTGTGGAAATATTATTTGTCCATACCTGCTGCTTCACATTAGGGATGCCTCAGTTGGCCACCATATTGAACTATTTAAGGGCACCCAAACCGGCCTTATAGGTAGTATTCATCGATACCTGCTGCTTCACGTTGGGGATGCCCCAGTCGGTCGCCCCCTTTGGCGGCGGCAGCGCCGAGAGGATGGACTCCAGCACCAGCATCTGGCGGTCATTGAGGTGCGTAAATGCCGCGCGCGTGGCCACGTCGCGCTGGAGGGGCGGCAGCGGGGGCGCGCCCGCGTTGTGCGAATAGATGTACTGCAAGACGGTTTGCGTGGCGCGCCGCTGGAGCACGCAATATGCCTGCAGGAATAAGGATAAGGATCATAGATAGAATAGAGGAAGCACGTCAACGGATGGAATATGCCTGCAGGAATAAGGATAAGGATCATAGATAGAATAGAGGAAGCACGTCAACGGATGGAATATGCCTGCAGGAATAAGGATAAGGATCATAGATAGAATAGAGGACGTCAACGGATGGATGGATGGATGGATGGATGGATGGATGGATGGATGGATGGATGGATGGATGGATGGATGGATGGATGGATGGATGGATGGATGGATGGATGGATGGATGGATGGATGGATGGATGGATGGATGGATGGATGGATGGATGGATGGATGGATGGATGGATGGATGGATGGATGGATGGATGGATGGATGGATGGATGGATGGATGGATGGATGGATGGATGGATGGATGGATGGATGGGCTGCAGTGAATTGAGCCTTGCATGCTGGCAAACCACGTGCCGCTGGAGCATGGCGTGTGTCTGCAGAGAAGGGGGGGGGGGATGAATGTAAATTAGTATAGTAATATAGTAGTACAGTAGTATCTTTTTATTTACATGAGTATATTGTGCTATATATTTGTTATTTATATGATGACCCAGCAACCATAGGCATCAGGCAACCGAGAACGGCACATGATTGCAGGGGTACAGGAGGGATGTTAAACTGTTACAGTGTGTCAGCACTTGCAGTAATACTGAGTAAAACGACGCTCATGCCCTCAGCCGCTTGCACCATGGACAAACACCCTACTGCTGTCATTCATATTATTCTTATCATCATTGACTTACAGTACAGCTCTTACGTTCTTACCTTCTTGCACCACGGACAAACACACCACGATTATTGTTGCTATTAATATGATGATGATCATCATCAACATCATCATCGGTATTGCATTTTGTTCCATGAAAAGTAGTGCAACAGCAAATGCCACCCACATTTTCGGCGGCCTGAACCATCGACGTGATCGCCGCCTCCTCTTGCACCAGCGACCGGCACTTGCCCGTGAGCCCCGTGAGCTCCTCCCCCAGCGCCGACGGCTCCCACAGGTGGCTCAGCCCGCCCAGGATACCCTGGACGTCCCTGACCACCTGGATCGCGTTCCGCTTGGCGTTTGCCCCCATCTTCTTCCCGCCCTCGCCGTGCTTGCCCCTGTCCTTGTCTTTTGTTATGGTGACCCCGAATATACTGCTCCCCGCGTCACTGTCGTTGTCGCTCACGTCGCCGCCCCCGCCCGCGTTACTACTGGCCGCCGCCGCGGCAGCGGCATTCGAAGCGCGAGCGCCAGCGCCGGTGGCCCCGTGATGACTCATAATGCTGCCCCCCCCGGTGCACATGATGCTGCCACCTGGCACCCCCGCGGAGAGCATGTCCACGCAGGACGCGAGGGAGGACGCAAGCGAGTCCACGTCCACGCCTGCAAAGGCCAGCGAGTTGGATATCTCGGGCAGCTGGGTGTCGGCCAGAAGCTCCAGGAGAGCCGCCAGGCACACCTGCTTGGCGACTTTGGTGCTGCTGTATGGCGCGTTGGGGCTGTTGCCGTCGGGGGTCAGGGTCGCGGAAGGGTCATCGGCGTCGGCGCCGGCAGCGGCGCCACTACTGCTGGAATGTGCGCCACTATCTGCGAAAATGTGCGCCATTGGATGCGAAATGTCGATGGTGAAACATAAATAGTAAGACGTAAGCTAATGAAGACCATACCCCGTCGCCCATGGTAACACGAGAACTGCTACCATCCCGAAAATGACTACCCCTACCCCTACCCCTACCCCTACCCCTACCCCTACCCCTACCCCTACCCCTACCCCTACCCCTACCCCTACCCCTACCCCTACCCCTACCCCTACCCCTACCCCTACCCCTACCCCTACCCCTACCCCTACCCCTACCCCTACCCCTACCCCTACCCCTACCCCTACCCCTACCCCTACCCAACTACCCTACTTCCCTGCTTCCCTGCTACCCCGAATACCCCTTCTACCTCTGCTGCTGCTACTGCTGCTGCTACTGCTGCTGCTGCTGCTGCTGCTGCTGCTGCTGCTGCTGCTACTACTACTACTACTACTACTACTACTACTACTACTACTACTACTACTACTACTACTACTACTACTACTACTACTACTACTACTACTACTACTACTACTACTACTACTGCTACTACTACTACTACTACTACTACTACTAGTACTACTACTACTACTACTACTACTACTACTACTACTGCTGCTGCTGCTGCTGCTGCTACTACTACTGCTACTAGTACTACTGGTACTACTGGTACTACTGGTACCACGAGTACTACTAGTAGTACTAGTACTATCCCCCGCCCCCCAGCAGTATTCCAGCACACTGGGGCAGCACGCTACAATCCCAGCCGATGCGCTGCATGCGATCGGCGACACCTGGCCGTATGCATACCCGGCGCAGGCCCCCGCAGGTCGTTGCAGCTGTGCCCCGTCTGCGAGACCTTCTCCGCTAATAGCTGGAGGACGTCACGGACGAGCCGCAGGGTAAGCAGGGGCCCCTTCTGGGGGCTGCCTGGCTCATCCGGGGCCCCGTCGGCAGCCCCCCCCTTGTCCCCATCATCGGCCTCCTCCGCAGGTGGGGCGGTCGGGTCCACCTGTGTCATGGGACAAGGGTTGGGTAGGCGAAATCGTTCAAGCGACATCTTTAATAAGTGATACGAACTAGTACGTGAAGGATGTTGGGAGGGGCGGTCTGGTTCACCTGTGACGTGGAGCATCGCGTTCATGGCACGGGCAAAGGGGTGGTTCAACGAGAGTCGCCAGACCATTGTTTTGAGTGAAGTACGAGTTCACTTCTCTACCGGTTGCTAGATGGATGTAGGGAATTCGATGAGGTACCGCCTCATTGACTTACGTCCATGGGATAGGCATGGGGTTGGGTGGGCCAGTACTTAAGTGGTATGTATCTGTTGATAGAGAGTTGGAGATACAAGAGACCCGCCGCGGCTCTCATGGGCCCACCTATTTCCCCGTGTGCACGATGGCAGCCACTGTAGGCTAAAGGCTACCCATTGTGCTGCCATACGTAACAGATTCATCTATCAGAGACTGTAAATACCAGCTTTCCCGCGTCCACGGCGCCCTAATAATTCATCCCTGCCTTACACTAATTATCTTGTCCCTCAATTAGCAAAGACCAAATACCAGCTTTCCAGCGTCCATGGCGCCCTAATAGTTCAGCCCATCCCTACCCTTATCATCTTAGCGGTCTCTTAGCAACGACCGAATACCTGCTCGCCGGCGTCCACGATCGCCGCCACCTCGTTGGCAAGTGCATGCAGCGAGGGCACGACCTCGAGGATGTCCTCCCGGTAGATGATCAGCGAGCGCTCCAGCTTGTTTATGCGGCCCGAGATGCGCTGCGGATGCCATACGGCACATGACGACACCATTTAGCAGCGACAGTAAAATCAGCAAAAACACCCAATGTGCCAATTACGAGTGGCAGCTCGAGTGTATTATTCACGCGGCCTGTCATGTGCAGCGGACGCATGTGATGATCGGAACCTACGAAGTAGCATGTAGTCTACGAGCGACACTAGCATGGGCGAAAACCATCAGGTAACTGGTGAACAACATCCGGTAACTCATAGACAACATCAGGTAACTGGCAAATCAGGAGCAAGCACGCTAGTTCCCGAACCGTGATACAAAGCACCACGGGTACACAACACTATAGCGACATGTGGTGACAATGGGCAGGGACACTATACTATAGTGACACAACGTGGGCACCGGACAGGTAAAGTATAAGCAAAAGCGCAGCCCACTCACCAGCAGCTCGGTCGTGACCTGCAAGAGCGTGCGCTTCGCGTCGCCACGCGAGCTGTTCTCAGAGAGGGCTTTCAGCTGGGATGGCTCCACCACCTGGGGACCAAGCGACCGCAGGTGGGCAGCGATCTTGCCCAGGGAGGCCACGAGAGCAGGCGTGTCCTTGACAGGCGTCACCAGCGCCTGTTCCAGCATCTCCTCCAGGATCTTGAGCTTCTTGATCATCAGGAACGCCTGCGGGTGAGATGTCGATTCAAGGGAGAGGGTTCAGGGCATTAGAAAGAATAGCATCTTTGGACCAAAAACACCATGTAGTTGGCATTTAGTTAGGCAGCATGTGACGCTTCTTTATCATCAGGAACGCCTGAGGCATCGCGTGAATGGTAGAGGGTTTAAGGTTTAGTCGGCAGGATCAAGAGCTTCTTGATCATCAGGAACGCCTGAGGGTCGAATGTTGATTCAAAGCAGAGGGTCAGGGCTTTGATCAGTATTTAGTTAGGCAGCATGTGACACTCCTTGATCCGCAGGAAGGCCTGGCATGTTTGTGCGTGCATGTGCATGCGTGTGTGGACGGGGAGACACAGGCGTAGGGTGTAGGACCAGTCGGCAGCATTTGAGCTTCTTGATCTCAGCGGCACGGAATGCCCAGTGCATTTGTGTGTGGGCGTGTATGAATGTGGCATGTGCAAATTGGGCCAGGTTACACCACAGACATATCAATCAATTGAACTAAGCAGCTTGGTAAACTTCAAGGCTTTGTACAATTTTTTCGTAGCAAAGGTGTGACGACTCCAATGGCACAGCCCACCAATACAAACGTCACAGCACAGATGGCTCCATCACCTAATACTGACTAGCTTCCTACCACTTGGGTGCTTTCTCTCTACGGTTTGGGCGTGATACATTAACTCGGAAAAGCGCAGCAGGGGCTCAAGCCTGGTAACATGCAGCAAGAGGCTTTCTTTACTTCATTGACCACACGTTCTCCTCACCTCTCATCACACATTTGGACATTTGTTTATTCATTTGGGCGTACCGCGGGCATGACGACCAACTAATATGATCGAACCCATATGATTTATACCTTGTATTGTATTATTAATAATACCTTTTTTTCCCTTCATTTTCGGGACCTACCGCAGGCGTGACGACGCGCGTGGACGCGAACCCCCCGATGTCCACCTGGACTGCCCCCAGGGAGTGCTGGGGGTCCAGCTTGTAGGGGAGCACAGTGCCGCCCCGGGACTTGATGACGGTCTCCCGAATCGGCAGGAGGGGCCACTCCGAGAAGAGCCAGCACGTGACCGCCTGGCATCCGGCACGCAAATATTTTTCCCAGCGGTATAAAGAGGATAGGCGGACAGACAGGTGGACACATAGATTAGGATGTGAATTTCGGACCCAGCACGTGATCGCCTAGCATCCAGCACGTCGATTTTTATCCCAGCGGTAGAAAGATGAGAAACGGACGGACAGGTAGACGGAAAGATATATATGAGAGTTTCGGAGCCAGCATGACATCATATATTATTATTTTCTGGCGTCCGCAAGCGAGGGGGGGATGCCAGTGACCTCCGCGTGGGCACACGGTTTGGGGCCAGAGACAGACCTGATGTTGAGGGGCACAACAACCAGTACTGATTGATTGGGCCAGCACAGCCAATATTGATGAAGAGGGGCACAATAATCAATTTTGATCTTGAGGGGCACAACAACCAATCAGCTGCTACACACTTGTCGCAGCATGGGGCAGTAAAGAAATCCCAACAGATAGTTACGATCCATCCAAGCCTTTCAGGCGCACAACAACTGGCCACTGACCAACCAAAACTCACATGTACCAAGAGCCCTCCCCCCCAACCCACTTGGGACACTCAAGGGGGCTCACTGAAGCCGCGCAATCTCGTTGTAGAAGAAGATGCTTTACAGTTTTCTACACGTCCGCCCACTTAAGCAGAATCATTTATCACTAGCACTGCCAACATCGCTACCACGGACGCTGCACACTCACATATTCAGGCCACGGCTGGTAACAAAGCCAAGCCTACACCTACCACAAGTCAACCCTTGCAAAAAGGGCCACTACTAGCAACCCCCACGCACATATTGAAGCCAGGGGTCTCCCCCATGCTGTAGCAGCTTGCCCGCCGACACCAGGGGCCCCAGGGGTGTAGTGTCCAGCACCTCGGCCGCCCATTCGGCCCTCCTGCTCTTCTCCTCCAGCACGCGGTGTGCGCCGGCCGAGCTGGCGGCGCCACCTGGCCCCGCGCCGATCGCCTCCCTCTGTGCGGCGTTCGGGTTGAGCTGCAGCATTAGCGAGGCAACGGGCTCCAGGTCTTCTGCGTCGACGCCGAAGCTGCGCAGGAGGCGCGGCCGGCGGTGGGTGGCCGCGGCGAACGCGCCCAGGTGGTGGTTGGCCCAGCGGAGCATCACCTGGTGCGTGGCAGAGGTGGGCCGAATGAGATACTTACCTGGTTAGAATTATACCTTGATACTGGGCCGAATCAGATACATACCTGAATTAACCAACCGCTGTGAATGCCGCGGTTAATTCAGTACTAGAAAGTAGAAGATGGTTAACTATTCATGGTTACCTAGTTTGTGTGTGTGTGTTCGCAAGGGAGTGAGGGAGCGGGAGGGGGGGGGGAGGGAGAGAGGGAGGGAGAGAGAGACAGAGACAGAGACAGAGACAGAGACAGAGACAGAGACAGAGACAGAGACAGAGACAGAGAGACAGAGAGATAGACAGCGAGACAGAGAATGTGTATAAGGGGAGTGCCAAGGGTGGAATAGAAGGGGATGCGCCAAAAGGCTGTACAAGCAGGGGAAGCTAATCAAGCGACTGCCCAGCTGAGGTTTAGATTTAGGCCAGGCAGGGGGCATGCAGCAGTCCAAATTAGGTACAAAGCAGTAATTCAATCGTTCCTTTTTGAAAATTTTTCTTTAGAAATCTCTACACCACACAAGCAATGCATCCTTAACGTGCAATATACTTCACGTGTTACTGTATCAATACATGCTTGGCTTCTTCTTGCAAGCATATCTATCTGTAGCAAAGGCTTCTTCGCGCATGCCCCCCCCCACACACACACCGCCCCTCCTTTGCCCCATCCCCCTGCCCCTCCTGGACCCCATCCCCCTGCCCCCCTAGTACAGAGACACACCAACGCTTATCCCTTCCCATCCCCCGCCTCCCCTCTTCACTTCCTGCAGGGGTACGCCCCTCATCTCCCTCGCCCCCCCACCCCCCCCACCCCCTGTACCTAGCTGGTACAGCAACGAACCACGGGGTCCTCTCTCTTATTCCACACACCCCTCCCCTCACCTGGTACAGCAACTAACCACGGGTTCCTCTCTCCTACTCCACACACCCCTCCCCTCACCTGGTACAGCAACGAACCACGGGTTCCTCTCTCTTATTCCACACACCCCTCCCCTCACCTGGTACAGCAACTAACCACGGGTTCCTCTCTCTTATTCCACACACCCCTCCCCTCACCTGGTACAGCAACGAACCACGGGTTCCTCTCTCTTATTCCACACACCCCTCCCCTCACCTGGTACAGCAACTAACCACGGGTTCCTCTCTCCTACTCAACACACCCCTCCCCTCACCTGGTACAGCAACTAACCACGGGTTCCTCTCTCCTACTCCACACACCCCTCCCCTCACCTGGTACAGCAACTAACCACGGGTTCCTCTCTCCTACTCCACACACCCCTCCCCTCACCTGGTACAGCAACGAACCACGGGTTCCTCTCTCCTACTCCACACAGCCCTCCCCTCACCTGGTACAGCAACGAACCACGGGTTCCTCTCTCCTACTCCACACACCCCTCCCCTCAGGCCCTCACCTGGTACAGGGGCAGCGCCAGCAATTCCTCCAGAGTCTCTCCCCCCATTAACAGCCAGCGCAGGTCACGCCCCTGCTGCACTTGAGCCTCCCACCCTTGTGCCGCCGCCGTCCCCGCCGTCGACTCGGGAATGCCGCCCTCCACGTCCACCCCACCCAACGGTGACGTCGGCATGCCGGCCGCAGAGGAGGGCGACAGGGGGTTATTGGGGGTGCTGGGCCCATGGGAGCCCCCTGAGACGCTGGTGCGGTGACGGGGGTTGGAAATGCTGCGCCGCGTGCGTCCGGCGGTTTGCTGTAACGTGGGTGGGCAGGTGTATGGAAAGAGAAGGAGAGTTTCGGGGGGGAATTTCAGGCAGGATGGGCATGTGAGTGGACGGTTAGGTACGTGCTTGTCATATGCTCTTCCGAAACCGTCTCGACTAGGAAAGCAAAAGGTGATTTGCATCGCTCTGTGACCCTGGCAGAGGCAAATGTTTATTCTTCGGTTAGGTACTCGAAGGCATGTTGCTCATAGGCATGCGGAGGCAAATGGTTATTCTTCGGTTAGGTACTCGAGGGCATGTTGCTCATAGGCATGTAGTGTGGAAGCAACATTTTCAACGAATAGATGTTCTTTGCATGCATGTTTAGCTAACCGACCGCTTCAGTAACGCTAGCACAGCCATTCTCCCGTAGTAGCATGATACTGAGACATAATCAACTAATCGTCAACTAGTCATGAAGCAGGCGGCAAAGCACGTTGCCTGACGAGCAGGCAGCGAGCATCAATGGACATCAACACCGACAGACGCAAGTGCCAATGTTTATGGATGCAGGCAGGGTCGGTGCGGATCCCTTCTTTTGCCCTCCTTTCTTTTGATTTCTTTTGATTCATTTCGGTACTGTCACTCAGCGGGCTGAGGGTCAGCCACGAGTGATCCTTGTTGGCACCGAAATCATGCGCGACTGCATGAAATTTCGACGCGGGGCATCAAGGTTCCGGGGCATAAAGATTCCAAATCTGGCATCCATACCAGCGCTCCCCGTTCCCCTACAAGAAGTGGCGGTAGCTCCTGCACCTACGCTAGTGCAGGCACCATCATTTGCGAAAAACAAGCACCGACAATCAGCTTGACGAAAAACAAGCGTAAACGTTTACAAAACACAAGCACCAATATACGTTTACAAAACACAGGCGCCAACACAGAGGAAATACTACAAGTGCCGACTCTGACAAAAGACAAGCACCGACCTGCAACTTGGAGTCCGGCCTTTTCACCAAGAAAAAACCTAGTAGACATCCGCAGGAGCAAGCACCAGTCTTCATGGGCACAATCACCAACTCTGACAAAGCACAAGCACAAGCAAGGGGTTTTGTTAACACGGTGCTCACATCAACACAAGCACAAGCACAGCCTGGACGCAAGTATACCTGTGCCGCAGATGATGCCGCCGCTGCGCGTGAGGCCGCCGCGATCATCGCAGCTGCATCGACCGGCTTCGGGAGCCCTGCGCGCTCGTAGGCGAGTGCGTTGCGTCCTGCCAGTTCTCGCAGCAAGTTGGACGCCGTGTTCTGCCAGCACCCGCACATGGTCTGCCACAGGTTGGCGCTCGCCACCGCGTCTGCGGGGGTGAGGTTGCGGCAGCCAAACGATTCATTAATTGATTTAGGAAAGTCTATCGGGTTGGCTAATTGATTTGGTAACGATCAGGCCAATACTGGTCATGTTAATTAATCTTTACCCCTGCTGGTTTGCATAATGCGTATTAGGGCCAGAGAGTCTTGGGGTGGGGGGAAAGCAAGGCTTTGCGGCACCAAGCAGATTAATTGGTTTATCAGTGTGAACAGTTACTTAGTATCGGTCAGGCCGATCCAGGTTAGCGCTGGCCATCACAACCAGGGGGTTAAAGTGTTAGGGTGGCGAAAGAAGTTGACTATGCAGTTGGTTGAACTAGCTGGTTGTATGATACTTATAAGTTAAATGATACCACTATGGTTATACCACTATGGTTATAACATACACAATAATTAGTTATACCACTATGGTCGATATAAAAGGCTATTGCAGGTAGAAGCTTGCAATTCTGTCCTCAGGGGGGAGGATTTAGGCCTTGGGCGACAAGGCGTGGATACTTTGCTATTTTAAATTGCTATTGCTATTTTTTGTTAGTAACGAAGCATCGAGGAGGTTGACATAAGCATCTGCAGCAAGTAAGCAATAAGCATACAGTCAGTCCACCTACCCTCCAGCTGCTATGCCAGCTTGTCTGGCTTCTTGCGCATGGCGCTTGCCCAGTTGATTTGCTTGCCCTAACAGAACAACAACCATATGGTGGATGACCTACCTTCGAGCTGTTTCGCCAGTTTCTTCGACTTTTTGCGCATGGCACTGGCCGACTCCGCCTGCGTGCATGGATGGTGAGGGTGTGGGCCGGAGCCGTGGGTGGATGGCCATGGGACAAAGTGGGTGAGCCTTGGTGGTAGTCGTCAGGACAATGCGGGTGAGCCTATGTGGTCGTCAGGACAATGTGGGCAAGTCTTGGTGGTGGTCTTCAGGACGATGCGGACGAGTCTTGGTGGCGGGCATCAGCCTGCTTTCGATTATGAGAGACATTAGGACTAACCATCCAATCAAAGCCAGCTGAAGCGCACCATTTTGGTAGCGGAAGCACGCCTTCTTACTCTCGATCACCATGCATTTGGACAAACAATCCCATCAAAGCCGACTGACAGCGCACCTTCTTGGTGGAGGTCGTCAGCTTGCTCTCAATTACGCGGATGTGCGTCGCGTTGTCGGCCTCTTTTTGCTCCAGCTCGTGCACGCGCTCAGTCAGCACCTGTGGGGGGGGACGTTATAGTTTTAACGGTTTATAGTTTCAGAACGTGAGTGCTCAGGCTCTGCTTGAGTGCACGCGCCCGGTCAGCACCTGTGGGGGGGGATGAAGTGATCAGGGGCGGACCATCCAGACGAGCGTGCATCCGCTTCGTGAGCACCTGGAGTGAAGTAAACTAGGTACGTTTTAACGGTTTATAGTTTCAGAACGTGAGTGCTCAGGCTCCGCTTGAGTGCACGCGCCCGGTCAGCACCTGTTGGAGCGATGGTTCATGTTTGAGACATACAATACCACTGTCTCTTTGATCAAACAGCATCTACATTATACTGCACGCACTCGGGCTGCACCTGCCGGAGCACGAGACATAAACATGACACACTCCCATAAACTGTTCTCACCATAAACTGTTCCTTAGATATACTGCCGCATTAGAGCTCGGTTCGCATCTGTGGGTGTGAAATGTCGATAGTAGTATTTATAATGGCAAACAGGATACCACATCAGTAAGAGTGCTATTAATACGTTCCTAGCTTCTGGTCCAGAGAAGCACGTGTATTGCCAAACAGGATACCGCATCAGTAAGAGTGCTATTAATACGTTCCTAGCTTCTGGTCCAGAGAAGCACGTGTATTGCCAAACAGGATACCGCATCAGTTAGAGTGCTATTAATACGCTCCTAGCTTCTGGTCCAGAGAAGCACGTGTATTACCAAACAGGATACCGCATCAGTTAGTATGCTATTAATACGCTCCTAGCTTCTGGTCCAGAGAAGCTCTTGTATTGCCGTTGATCGATGTGCTAGGCTTTATAAAGAAGAGCCCATACCACGACATTCAAAATCACTTGCACACATCGACATCAGGTGGGTTGTCATACCACCATGCTAGGGCCCAGCCCATGTCTCCAAACACATGAGTCCTCGAAGCAGCGTGGGGGGGTGAGTAGGTGGGTGGGAGCTGAAAAGAGGCCTCCCTACGTCCCCTACAACACTCCAAGTACTGACTATCATTTACATTGCGCCACGCCTAGACGCCGGTACACGGTCTAGTGACATACGGTAGAAGCGACCAAGCCCTGTACCTCAGGTCCACACTCTGCACCGTCGGCACAAGAAGTGCCGGCCGGTCCAGTACCCCCGTGACAGGTGCCAGTCCTACGCTACCTACGGCAGGTCGGTCCCCTTTGAGCCTGTCCGTATATCACATATAAAATGAGCGAAGCTCGACAATTATCCACAAAGGCAAACTGGATACTGGCATCCGTTGGAATGCTATTACTATCTACGAAGGCAAACAGGCTACCGGCAATTGTTGGAATGCCACGGCTCGCAAGGGCGTCCCCCTCATCGCAGAGTTCTAGTAACCATATGTAGACGCTTGTAATCCGATATCGCTATATCTCACGCTATTGACTCATTTCTCTCTTGGGTGTGGTGGTATACCTGATTAGGGTAATACCACAGGCTAGTAGACCACGTTCTTTATCCCGTAGCTAGCTCACTAACCTTTGATCACCCTCCTCCCCCCCTCTTCTTTCCTACCCCCCCCTTACACACAACCTTAACTTGATAGCCCGACTTCCTCTGGCCTGAGGCGGTTCATCTCTACATGCATGCCACAGTATGACCCCTTCCCGTCATTAACCTTGATAACCTCCCCCCTGAGACCCTGGCACCTTCGTTGATGACCTCCTCTTCTTCTACCGTGAGGCGACATGTCGGCTTCTAAACATGTATACCGCCAAGTAGTAAGCCGTTATCAGCCTTCACTCGCCTTGTTAACCTCATCCTTCTCGCGCGTGAGGCAATACACCTCACCCCCTCACCCCGCGCATGCAATCACTAGTAAAGTAGAAGCGTAACATGGGCTATTCCTCACCTTGATGACCTCGTCCTTCTCGCGCGTGAGGCGGTACATCTCATCCCCCTGCGCATGCGCCCGCTGGAGGCGGCTGCGAGCACCAGTAATCACCAAACCATGCAGCAAACAGGAACCAGTAACCAGACATGAGCGTTCATGAAGGAGCCAAGTGGAGCAATGGGGCCATCCGCATGCGTGTGTAAATGTTGCTAATGCCCCTGCTGGAGGCGGCCGCCAGCAATCAAATCAGGCCAGCAGGCACGAGTTTGCATATATCGCACACATCAAACAGCGATGCTGGCAATGCATGAATCAACACAAAAGTCCACACAAGTCGTCATCCTAGCCCCCGCTGGGGGCGGCAGCGGGTGCCAGCCGTCAGATCAGGAACTGAACAGGAATCGTGCTGAAATGGCACTTTAGTATATGCGGCCTTGTCAAGGCATGAGCGCAATAGGTGAACTCCTACTACTAAGTATAGGAAAGATAAATTTAATAGATTTAATCATAACATGACTCCGTAGGATAGATAGATTAGTACTAGTACGTAAATAAGATGTTGCTTACTTGGCGATGGTAACGTTCCGCCACGCGTGCAGCAGGTCCTTCATCTTCGCACCTGCAGGCAAGAGGTACAGATTGAGCATTAATGGTAAGTACATTAATGGTAAAGTAGCATGGATACACAGTAGTAGAGCATCATTACACAAGGCGCCGCTATGCATGTCAACAAGCATGCATGCATGGAGCAGGTCCTTCATCCTCCCGCCGGAATGAAAAAGGTATACGCCACAAGGTATTTGTAGTACAAGATTGTATTGTAGTACAAGAAAAGGTCGAGAAGACAAGATAGATAAGAAACGTAAACAGACAAGCCAGACAAGAATAGGACGATAAGAAAGAGAAAGATACAGAAGACAAGATAGATAAGAAACGTAAACAGACAAGCCAGACAAGAATAGGACGATAAGAAAGAGAAAGATACAGTAGACAAGATAGATAAGAAACGTAAACAGACAAGCCAGACAAGAATAAGACGGTAAGAAAGAGAAAGATAGAGAAGACAAGATAGGTAAGAAACGTAAACAGACAAGCCAGACAAGAATAGGACGGTAAGAAAGAGAAAGATAGAGAAGACAAGATAGGTATGACATGATAAACAGACAAGACAGACAAGAAGGAAATGAACAGAAAGATAGGCCAGGCCCCGCCCAACTGTGCCAGCACACCGTGCACGCACGCAGTGGCCATACCACATCATGGCATAGATTAGCACCGTGGCATCCTCTGAACATAGGTGTAGTCCGAAAACACCCATCATTGTCGTCAGAAAGCAACAAACGTGAAAACGCTAGCTGCCCAAATCTGAGATTCCGCGGAACACAGAAAGTAAGAAAGCCTAGAAGCTACCAGCAAGGAATCAAACATAGGACCTTTGGCATGATTTCGCGGCTGTGTGAGTCTCCTGATGCGAAGGCAACTCACTTAACGTTTTGAAACAGCCCAACTGCGAAAAACCTCTTTACCGGAGAGGGGTGCCAATATGTCCGATATTGCTGAATCTATAGAAGATGACTCACCACTAGACCTGAGTGCGCAGGAGTACTACGCACGGACCTACGCGATATTCTAGTATCGCCGAAGTAGGCAGGTTGACCACGGCTGGAATCTGGTTGTAGTGGGACGTACAAACCTAGAGGACGTAGCCGAATCTAACACACCCATCATAGATACGAGTAACATAGGTTAGAGTAATATAGATTAGCACCGTGGCATCTTTGGACTGTATGTTTATGCTTCAAAAAAATAATCGATATTAGTAACATAGGTTAGAGAAACATAGATTAGCACCATGGCATCTTTGGACTGGAGGTTTATCCTTGAAAAACCATCATAGATACGAGTAACATAGGTTAGAGTAACATAGATTAGCACCGTGGCATTTTTGGACTGTTGGTTTATCCTTTAAAAAAATCATGGATACGAATAACCGCCCGGTCGTATGCTTACCCACATGCATGTCAGTGACCTACCCAAGCAACATGTCGCATGTCTCTTTATAAAAAGAGCCCGGTCGTATGCTTACCCGCATGCATGTCAGTGACCTACCCAAGCAACATGTCGCATGTCCCTTTATGAAAAAGAGCCCGGTCGTATGCTTACCCGCGTGCATGCCGGTGAAGTACTTGAGCATCTTTTGGCGCGCCTCTTTGCTGTCCAGCGTGACCGCCCGCCTGCGCACAGGTGTTGAGAGTACACGGCGACACGCCCATAATCGGATGCATGAATGGAGTCATTCAAAGTAGACATTTTGACAAAACTATCATGGAGCGGGGGGCAAAACTATTAAGGGGGGGGGGGGGGGGGGGGGTACACTTACTTCTCGGGCATACGTGCAAATCTAAAATGATAGTCTAAGATACAGCAATGATTCACAAGATAAAGGTTCCGAGGAACACGCATTCGACACAACAAAACCATTACAGAATGCATTTCCGGAGGGGCACTCGCCAGACGTGCAAATCTACAATGATAGTCTAGGATACGGCAATGATTCACAAGATAAAGTTTCCGAGGAACACGCATTCGACACAACAAAACCATTACAGAATGCATTTCCGGAGGGGCACTCGCCAGGCAACTGGCAATTTGTAACAGGATGCGCTTCCGGTGGGATGCGTTTGACCAAAATAGGCCATAATACCAGAGTAGGCATCAAAAGGCAGCACCAACATGTGCGCCACGGTCGCCACAGCCACGCTGGAAGCCTGAGGGCAGTACCCCTACAGGCGTGTCGTGTTCAGCACACCGTCTGTGCTGTTATCACGCGAGTGCAAGCGATGCTACGTAGCTGGCCACAAAAAGGCTGCACGAGAACACCCTACGGGCTGGATTGTGAACATGTTGCCTGTAGGCGGCAAAACCCGCTGCCAGCTGCCTGCAGGCAGCACTCACAACCCGTGCCGGCTGCGAGAAGTCAGCACTCACAATTGCCGGAACGCGTGCGCCATGGTCTGCCGCTCCCACAGCCGGATCGTGTTGAGCACGCCCTCGCGCGTCTTGTTCTCTTTGACCGCTTTCACGGCCTCGATGCTCTCGATCGTGCTCTGTAGCGCCTTGTGGGCCTGGCCCATTTTGTTGAAGACAAGGAAGTAGGGCAGGTGGCCCAGGTACTTGGAGCCCATCTGCTGTGCAGCCTCCTGAGGGGGTGGGGGTGGTGGGTGGGGTGGGGTGGGGGGTGGGGGGGCGAGAAGGGGAGGTGATGGAGGAAAGGCGACAGGAGAAAGGCGAGGTGGGAAAGGGAGTGTGTGAGTGTGTGGTCACTATAGTATAGTATTGTGTTTGTGTGTGTGTGCGCGCGCGTGTGTGTGTGTGTGAGTGTGTGTGTGTGTGTGTGTGCGTGTGTGTGTGTGTGTGTGTGTGTGTGTGTGTGAGAGAGAGAGAGAGAGAGAGAGAGAGAGAGAGAGAGAGAAAGAGGAAGAGAGAGAGAGAGAGAGAGAGAGAGAGAGAGAGAGAGAGAGAGAGAGAGAGAGAGAGAGAGAGAGAGAGAAGAGGAGAGAGAAGGAGAGGGAGGGAGAGAGAGAAGGAGAGGAGGAGAGAGAGAGAGAGAGAGAGAGAGAAGAGAGAGAGAGAGAGAGAGAGAGAGAGGAGAGAGAGAGAGAGAGAAGAGAGGGAGGGAGAGAGAGAGAGAGAGAGAGAAGGAGGGAGGGAGAGAGAGAGAGAGAAGAGAGAGAGAGAAGAGAGAGAGAGAGAGAGAGAGAGAGAGAGAGAGGAAGAGAGAGAGAGAGAGAGAGAGAGAGAGAGAGAAGGAGAGAGAGAGAGAGAGAGAGAGAGAGAGAGAGAGAGAGAGAGAGAGAGAGAGAGAGAGAGAAGGAGAGAGAGAGAGAAGGAGAGAGAGAGAGAGAGAGAGAGAGAGAGAGAGAGAGAAGAGAGAGAGAGAGAGAGAGAGAGAGAGAGAGGGAGGGAGGAGAGGAGAGAGAGAGACAGACAGACAGAGAGAGAGACAGAGAGAGAGACACAGACAGACAGAGAGAGAGACAGAGAGAGAGAGAGAGAGAGAGAGAGAGAGAGGGAGAGACAGAGAGAGAGAGAGAGAGAGAGAGAGAGAGAGAGAGAGAGAGAGAGAGAGAGAGAGAGAGAGAGAGAGAGAGAGAGAGAGAGAGAGAGAGAGAGAGAGAGAGAGAGAGAGAGAGAGGCACCTGAAGCCCATCTGCAGTGCAGCTTCCTGGGGGATGGGGGAAAAAGGAGAAGACAGGATGTGAAAGAGGTGGAGGAGGGAGGGAGGGAGGGAGGGAGGGAGGGAGGAGGGAGGGAGGGAGGGAGAGGAGGGAGGAGGGAGGGAGGGAGGAGGGAGGGAGGAGGGAGGGAGGGAGGGGGAGGGAGGAGGAGGGAGGGAGGGAGGAGGGAGGGGAGGGGGAGGGAGGAGGGAGGAGGAGGAGGGAGGAGGGAGGGAGGGAGGGAGGGAGGAGGGAGGGAGGGAGGGAGGAGGGAGGGAGGGAGGGAGGGAGGGAGGGAGGGAGGGAGGGAGGGAGGGAGGGAGGAGGGAGAGGGAGGAGGGAGGGAGGGAGGGAGGGAGGAGGGAGGGAGGGAGGGAGGAGGAGGGAGGGAGGGGAGGGAGGGAGGGAGGGAGGGAGGGAGGAGGGAGGGAGGGAGGGAGGGAGGGAGGGAGGGAGGGAGGGAGGGAGGGAGGGAGGGAGCGAGGGAGGGAGGGAGGGAGGGAGGGAGGGAGGGAGGCACCGTTACCGCACCGTCCATGACACACATGAACGACATGCAGTCCATTCCAACACACCTCCACCTTCCTCTCCCAATTGATTCCCTCACCACCACCAGTACGCCAGAAGTTCCTCTGTGAAAAATCCTCGCAATAGACCTTGAACTATACCTGCTAACCTTGAACAATATCTGCTAACCTTGAACTATGTCTGCTAACCTTGAACTATACCTGCTAACCTTGAACTATCTCTGCTAACCTTGAACAATATCTGCTAACCTTGAACTATACCTGCTAACCTTGAACTACCTCTGCTAACCTTGAACAATATCTGCTAACCTTGAACAATATCTGCTAACCTTGAACTATCTCTGCTAACCTTGAACTACCTCTGCTAACCTCGAACAATATCTGCTAACCTCGAACAATATCTGCTAACCTTGAACTATATCTGCTAACCTTGAACTATCTCTGCTGACCTTGAACTATCTCTGCTGACCTTGAACTATCTCTGCTAACCTTGAACTATCTCTGCTGACCTTGAACTATCTATGCTGACCTTGAACTGTCTCTGCTGACCTTGAACAATACCTGCTAACCTTGAACTATCTCTGCTGACCTTGAACTATCTCTGCTGACCTTGAACTATCTCTGCTGACCTTGAACTATCTCTGCTGACCTTGAACTATCTATGCTGACCTTGAACTATCTCTGCTAACCTTGAACTATCTCTGCTGACCTTGAACTATCTATGCTGACCTTGAACTGTCTCTGCTGACCTTGAACAATACCTGCTAACCTTGAACTATCTCTGCTGACCTTGAACTATCTATGCTGACCTTGAACTGTCTCTGCTGACCTTGAACAATACCTGCTAACCTTGAACTATCTCTGCTGACCTTGAACTATCTCTGCTGACCTTGAACTATCTCTGCTGACCTTGAACTATCTCTGCTGACCTTGAACTATCTCTGCTGACCTTGAACTATCTCTGCTGACCTTGAACTATCTCTGCTAACCTTGAACTATCTCTGCTGACCTTGAACTATCTCTGCTGACCTTGAACTATCTCTGCTAACCTTGAACAATATCTGCTAACCTTGAACAAGATCTGCTAACCTTGAACTATCTCTGCTGACCTTGAACTGTCTCTGCTGACCTTGAACTATCTCTGCTGACCTTGAACTATCTCTGCCTACCACTCTGGTCTGAGGACCCCTCTTGTGGCCCCTGATCCTCTAGGCACGCGTTTAGTCACGGCTTACCAATCAATCACCACGTCGCGGATTACCTCTCGGTTAACCCACCACCACCAGCAGTCCACAAGTTCATCGCTCACTTTGATCCCCTCACATTTTGGGCTGTAATACCCCCTGCTTGGGGCACGCATTGAGTCTAGCTTACCCCTGACGCTTCATGAAGAGTTCTCCCCATGCCATGCCTAGGTAGGTTTAAAGGCTGTACTTGGTAAAGTGTGTCCCTCATGACAGTGTACCATGACGCTTCATGAAGTGTTCTCCCCATGCCTAGGTAGGTTTAAAGGCTGTACTTGGTAAAGTGTGTCCCTCATGACAGTGTACCATGACGCTTCATGAAGTGTTCTCCCCATGCCATGCCTAGGTAGGTTTAAAGGCTGTACTTGGTAAAGTGTGTCCCTCATGACAGTGTACCCCATGGGCTCGGCCCACTCACTGCATCCATGGGTGGTGCCCAGTCCATCGATGAAGCAGAGACACCATGAATCTTCCATCCACCCTGCCCCTCCAGTTACAGCATGATTATCACGTTAGGTATCTCGCCGCATCCATGGGTTGTGCCGAGTCCATCAATGAAGCAAATAACCCCCTCTTCCATTCACCTCGCCCCTCCACCAGTTACTGGTAGTTTTAGTATCACGGCACAAATGCATCATGATGCTCTCTCACCGCATCTATGGGCGGTGCCCAGTCCATCGACGACGCACTCGGCATGAAGATGGAGGAGTAGAGGCAACCCAGCAGCGTGTGGAGCAGGTGGGCGTGCGGCAGCACGGCACACAGGCGGTCCAGCAGCTCGCACGTGGCAGCTGTAAGAAGAAGGTTCGGCGTGGGCAGCGTGCGAGAGGCCTCGCAGCGCAGCAGCTGGCGCAGGCAGGGAGGGGGGAAAGGACGAGAAAGGAGGGACGGAGGCGGCCAAGGGGGAATGGGAGAACATGGGTTGGGTGGGTGAGGGGCGGGGAGGGAGCGTGGGCTTTGGTCAGTCACGGGGGATGGGAACGTTGTCATTAATTTAGAGGGATGGAAGCTAGCGTGGGTGTTGGATGTTTGGGGGGAAGGGAGTGTGCGTGTTTGTTGGGTGGAGGGAGGGAGTGTGCACGTTGGTCGGTTGGGGGGGTGGAGGGGGCACGGGTGATGTGGCGGTTTGGGGGAGGAGGAGCTTGCGTCGGTTGGGATGGGGTGGGGGTGGGGGTGGGGGTGGGGGTGGGGGTGGGGGTGGGGGTGGGGGTGGGGG
Organism: Mesostigma viride; assembly: GCA_009746045.1. Classification (NCBI taxonomy): domain Eukaryota; kingdom Viridiplantae; phylum Streptophyta; class Mesostigmatophyceae; order Mesostigmatales; family Mesostigmataceae; genus Mesostigma; species Mesostigma viride. The sequence continues at coordinate 1,683,647 of RPFO01000102.1, read as the reverse complement.
TGGACGGGGGAAAGGACAAGGAACAAGGGAGGGGGTGGGGGTGGGGGGGCAGGTGGTCCAGGGATCAGGCAAATGGGCACACAGTAACACAGGCACGGGCACATAAAAGGACCGCAAGGGGACACGATTCAACACTGCTCTATGAGGAGAACTTGGCCCACGTCAGGTCCTCAAGCAGCACCCGCATAGCACAGCCAACCCACCTCCGCACGCACCCGCCCCAACGCACAACCCCCTCGACAACCACCCATTCATTTTGGTTACGAGGCACCCCCGCTCGACAACCACCCATTCGTCTTCGTTACGAGGCACCCACCTCCACAAGTTTGGTTTCCACAAACAGGGCAGGTGACTTGAACTGACACGCGTCGTGTTGCAGGCTCCTGCAGGCATGCGGGTCGGTAGAAGCGAGCAGGCCAAACCACGGGTAAGTGTCTCCATTCAGCGCAAGCAAGCCACCTACGGCTTCACACGGCAACCCTTTTGCGGTCATCGGACACCGTGAGCGTGAGCATAGAAACGAGGAGAGCGCATGGATATGTTTTTGCTGTCTTCTAGTCATTGTGATTATTAGCGGCCTAGCTGGATATTGACAATAGGACATATCAAACGGGGCATCTCATGCCATGGGGGCTTAATGAAGAACAATAATGATATAGTATTACGTCAGTAGCGAGGATAAAAGGACAGTAGTAACGAGACTACCGCAAGAAGTTAGCTCCTGAGAGGATTGCTTAGCCAGCCATCCCTATCTGAAAACCTGGCAGATGCCAACATGATAAGATGTCACAACTTATTCACTACTGACAATGTGATAACAAGCTAATAGTTAAATCAATCAATGATGGTATACAAACAGGGTGTAATAATGTTTTTGGCAATGTTACACGGACAGGAAGTAATATTGGCATGACGGTGTAACACAGACAGAACATTATAATTGGTTTGACGGCGGTACACAAACAGGACGGAACGGTCGTTCAGTAGCGAGAGGACAAACTTCTTTATATATCTGTACAGACCCTTTCTCTGAGCCCCACGATCCGCACGCATGCGCCATCGGGATTCAACGTGGCGGGCGTTGCTACTCTAGGCGGCGCGGGCTAATAGCGTGGGCTATTTACAAGAGCCAGACCCTGCACCAGGCACCATAATCGGTGGGGCGGCGCGTGTTGTACGAAAAAAAAACAGTGGGATGGCACGCTATCTCCCAATCACGGGGTCATTTCGCTGCTCCCTCATGCCAAGCCTTGAACAAGTCACCCATCGTCAGCTCCTTGAGCATGCGTTACTACGTTATACCCGGACGGATTTTCCTTTGGCGGAGAGGCTCTAGGCTATGGGTCCAGGACTCACTCGAACCAGGCCTTGAACCACTCGCTGTAATCCGTCGGGTTCAGCGTGCTCGCCAGCTCATCCACGTTCAGACCGACCGACTCCGGTGACAGGAACATCTGCGGGCGCAAGAAAAAGAACAAACAAGGGAATGAAAAGGACAAGGGCCAGCGCAAGGGCAAGGGCACGAATGAGAAGCGAGAATGAAAAGGACAGGGCACGAAAGAGAAGGCCTACATGCGGGTACATGCGTGGTGCACAGGACAAGGTGCAAAGCCTAGCCTCTCAAGTAGCAAAACCATGATAGTAACAGAGACAAGGGGCAGCAAGGCTGCCACGGGGTTTTGATAGGGCCCACCTCTAGAATTACTAGCAAGGCAACAGTACAGCAGGTCTGCAATACCGCTGTAGCACACATGTAAAAGTAAAAGTAAATATTTATAGAGATATGACTAATCAACATACTAGTATACAATGATATGACTAATAATAATATGTAATCGCATAATATGTAATAGTGCATAGTATAATGGCGCATAATCTGTAATAGCGCATCATATGTAATCAAGGTATACAGTGATATGACTAATCAACGATCGCCAAGGCAACCTGGCGTTAGTAGCGCAGCATACGCAGCCATAGGCCTGTACTATTGTTGCTGTGGCACATATCAATATCTTTGACAGTCGCAAACACGGCCTAGACTTTGAAAAACTAGAAAGAACTATCGAAGACTGCAGAACGGAGCTAGCAGAGGAGGACGCCACAGACGAGCTGGGAGGGCAGGTGGGAAACGGGAAGGGAGAGTGAGATAAAGCAAAGAGCTTGACACTACCTCTGCGGCTTTGCAAGGCAACCGGCCAAGCGTTGTAGTGACCAGTATAGTGACCAATGGGCTAGCATAGGATTCTACGGCTTCGCAAGGCAACCCCCTTCTCTGGAAAGTCTTATTAGTGTCAACATTTTCTCAATCCAACCCCCTTTCGTTGCGGGGGGTGCCGCGCTTTGGGGGAGTCGAGGCAGAGGGGTTCTTACCACTGGGTGTGCTGGTATAACTGCTGATGTAACCACATGCGACTTGGTGGGGTGGGCATTGAGTGGGCGCAGCGGTAAAATGCCGGCGGCCCCTCCATTGCTCCCTGGTGCCCGGGAAGATGAAACCGGGTCGACACCTGGCGCGGTACCTGGCCGCAGCTCCGGACCCTTTGTGGTCTTTGAAGAGCTGGGGCTTCTTACTTTGCTCGACCACGTGCTGGCTTTGGCGGTAGTGCCCCAACTCGAGGACGAGCCCGGGCTGCCTGGCCTGCCGGTGACTTGCGGGGAGTTTGTACCAGAGGCCGGCCGCCTGGCGGAATTCCCGCGACTGTCCCCGCGCCCAGGCGACAGGCTTTCACTGCTTAATAAGACCCTATCTCTTTCCCAGACTTTGGAATACAACCGCCATGATTCCTCCCCTCCAAATGATAATGATTGCGGAAGCGGGTTGACCCCTGGAGGGCTGCTCCCGTACTCCGAAACAAAATTATGGGCAATGCCGTCACTATCCGACCTGTACAGGTTCTGCTGAAATTCTCCAAGCCCTGGACTCGCATTACCGTTGTTTGTCTTGCGTCTAGGTTTAGATTCAACAGATGAGGTTAGTTTAATTCCAGGCAATGAGTGCTCTGACACCAGCTCTGGTTGTTTTAACCGATTGCCCGTGTTTTTCTCTGCCCCTCTCGCGTCCATGTTGTAAATGGGCAGCAAAGCCGCAGAGAAAGGGGGGCATAGGAAATCTCGCTAGTTCATTAGAAATATCCGTTATTTATCCCATTCCAAGTCTTCATCAACGCCAGAATTCACAAGGAGAAAGAATTCGTTGCCAGACCAGTCGCCATTGCTCGCCCAAACCGGTTGGGTGCTGGTGCGATCGAGACTCGAAAATACTTTTAGAATGCACGCTTTTGGGCGCGCCCGCGAGTATCGCAGCCAGGATGCTCGCGCTAGTGGGCGTTTTCCCGTGAACTACCTGTGGGCCGTCCTGCACGCCGCGGCCTGTACCGGACGGCGGGGCATGCGGCGCTTCGACGGAGGAGGGTACTCAGGGTAGTAAAGGAATCGTGTTCGCCAGATGGCGGGATAATCTTGTATTGTAGACTGTGTCATGTGGCAAATCTGCGTCACCTAATAACTGTACCGGGGACGACGTTTAGAGTTTGGTACTCGGGACATGACCTCTTGATTATATAATAAAGAAATGTATGCAAACCAGCGTAATGTTGTCTCTGATATACACATTAAGGATGGCGTTGATGCAGTCTTCGTGGCAGCTTGATTAGTATCTGGCAACGACTGCGAAGGTGTGGGCTGGAATTGTTTCCTGCCTTCGTGCCTGTCGGGCCCACGAAGTCAGCTCGATTGCGGTCGGTCTCCCATTGCGTTCTTGCGGGATTGATGACTAAGTGTGCTTTCGATTGATCAATGACGTCAAAGAGATGCTCATGATCTTGAAAAACTGCTGGAGGGATGAAAGCGCGGGTTAAAATTGTCAGCGCTCCCCTTTGATAGCGCCACTAATGTTGCGAGCCACTAATTCATCACTCTCATCTCGGGCGAATGGGGACATCGACCGCGTTTCCCAGCGGGCCTGTCCACGCCTTCCGCCGGCCTCGTGCAGGACATTCTGCCCGGGGTCGCGCACTCTGCGTGGCCGACCCCAGGACTCGCTTCTTACGAAGACTGGTGCCTCCATTGCGAGGCGACATAAGCAGGCCACCTGGTGCGGGCTCGTCGGCCCCCATTCCGTAGCTGCTCCCGCGACCCTCCCTCCTCCTCGTGCGCTCGTCGGGCTCCCTGCTCCCTATCTCGGCCGGCGGCCCATCCGGCCTCGCGGATCCGCCGGCGCCGGCCCACCGCACGCCCTCTCGAGCGAGCTGGACGGACGCCCGGACATCTACCCCAGCGAGGACGCCGACGACGCGAGCGTAATCCGTGATATCGCGAGCTCTTCCACCGGGTCTACCACCGCCTCCCTCGAGTCCATCTTCCGTTTCCTGTGGGCATTTGTCAAGCCCGATTTTTTTTTACTCGCCGCCTGCCTCGCCTCGATGCTGGTCACCGCAGGGTTCATGGTAGCGGGGCCGTTGGCGCTCGGTTCCGTCCTGAACGCGGCCGCCAGCGCCAGCTCCCAGACCCTCCCCCTCGTGTCCGCCACCTCCGCAGCCTCCGTCTCTGCTTCTACTGCCTCTGCGTCCGTCCTTGCGGCCGCCTCGTCAGCGGCGCCCGCACTCGCCGCCCTCCCCGACCCCATCTCCTCCACCCTCCTCCCTCTCCCCACGTCCCTCGCGGACGCCCTCGTCTCCCTCACCCTCTCCCTCTACCGCCCCATCTCCACCACCCTCGTGTCCGTCTTCCCGGCGCTCTCCTCGGCCCCCTGGGCCCCCGGCCCCCTCGCCACCCCCCTCCCCCCCCACCTCTCCCGCGCGCTCGCCCTCCTGACCCTCATCTACCTCGGGTCCGCCCTCGGCACTGCCGCCCAGTCCGCGCTCTCCGGCATCCTGTCGGACCGCGTTGGCCACCGCCTCCGCAAGCGGCTCTTTGCGTCTGTGATCACCGAGCAGGACATGGGCGCGTTCGAGCGCTCGGGGGCCACTGCCACCGTGCTCGCCTCCCTCGGTGCCGACATCGCCCTGATCCAGCGGGGGATCCGCGTCTTACTCGGCGAGACCGGACTCCGTGCCATCTTCGAGGCGGCGGGAGTTCTAGCCTTCGTCACCGCGATTTCCCCACGTATGGGCGCGCTGATGCTGCTCCTCCTCCCCTGCCTGCTCGCGGGGACGGGCCATTTCGCCGGCGCCGCCGCGCGCATCTCCGCGCGCACGCAGCACCTGGGCGCGCGCCAGCTCGCGCTCGCCAATGAGCTCCTGGCCAACGTGCGCGTCGTGCGCGCGTTCGGGCGGTCGCCCTACGAGGAGCGACGGTTCCTCCGCACGAGCGAACGCATCATGATCCTCGGCGGCCGGGCGGCCGTGCTGCAGGGACTCCTCGAGATGGTTGCCCGCGCGCTTGTCTGCTCCTTCCTCCTCCTCTCGATCTCCCTGGGAGGGGACGCCGTCCTCTCCGGCCGCATGGCCATCGGCACCTGCTACGCGTGCTTCAACGGCAACTTCTCGTACACGTACGCCCTGGCTTCCTTCATGGTCGGAGCGCCGGCCATGGCGCGGGGGGTCGCCGCGATCGGACACCTCATGGGGCACCCGGGCATGGCCTCCGTGGTGGGGCTCGGGCAAGGGGGGGTCAAGGGGCGGCCGAGGGCTCATGTGGGCATCGGCGGGCCGTCGTTGACCTCGGCGGCCACCATCGGAGCGGCACCCAAGCTCAAGCTGCCCTTGGATCCGCCGCTCCCTCTCCCGCCACGCAGGAGAGGATTGTCTCCCGCCTCCTCCTCCTCCGCATCATCATCATCAACATCATCATCAACATCGTCATCATCAACCACAACAGCAACAACATCCTCCTCATCGTCGTCGTCGCAGATAGCCCTGGCAGAGGAAGAAGTCAAGGATAGAGAGACCGCGTCCCCTGTTCCGGCAGCCGTTACCACCGCCGCCACGGCCAGCTCTACCGCCAGCACATCTGCCACCACCACCACCGCATCCAGCGGTGCACTGGCTGCCCCTGCCACCGCCACGGCGCGGGCTGCGGCTCCGCCCCCCCTTATCCAGTTCCCAGACTCCGTCTACTTCCCCCAGGGTCTCCAGGGCCGCGTGACGTTCCGCGACGTCTACTTCCGCTACCCGTCCCGCCCCTCCCGCTGGGCGCTGGCCGGCGCGTCCCTGGACGCGGCCCCCGGGACCACGCTCGCGCTCGCGGGGCGCTCCGGCGCGGGCAAGTCGACGGTCGCGTCGCTCCTGCTCCGGTTCTACGAGCCGGAGCGGGGGGTCATCCTGCTGGACGGGACCGACATACGATTGTTGGACCCTCAGTGGCTGCGTCAACAGATTGGGTTGGTCTCGCAGGAGCCCGTCCTGTTCCAGGGGAGCATTGCTTCGAACATCGCGTACGGGCGGCCTTCGGCGAGCCGGGGCGAGATCGAGTCGGCCGCGCGGACGGCCAACGCGCACGGGTTCATCATGGATCTCCCTGCGGGGTATGACACGTTGCTGGGCGAGCGGGGGGTCGGGTTGAGCAGCGGGCAGCTGCAGCGGTTAGCGATCGCGCGCGCGCTGATCAAGCAGCCAAAGGTGCTGGTGTTGGATGAGGCTGGGAGTCGCATGGACGCGCAGGGGAGGGCGGAGGTGGCGGACGCGCTGGAGAGGGCGGCCAAGGGGCGGACCACGCTGGTGATCGCGCACCTGGAGTCGACCTTGCGGCGGGCGGATCGGGTGGTGGTGTTGGATCACGGCCACGTGCGTGAGGAAGGTGAGCAGATACGATTATCTTTATATGTTATCACTCAATACCTTATTGTTATTTTATGTTTTTATTATTATTTTATGTTTTTTTTATCATCATGAATAGTATTTTTATATACTAGTAGTATTTTTCGTTTCACTTTTGTTTCATCACTGACGTCATTATTGGTTAGCGTCGTCAGGTTTGATAGCTTGGTTGTGTGGGGGCGTGTGGGATGGATGTGGGTCTGCGAGGGGTTTTAAGGGTGTAAGGGTGTAAGGGTAGAGCCATCAGGTTGGCTAGCTGTGGTGTGTGCGCATGCCAGTGAAGGCGGGTTAGTGAAGGTGTTGGGGGTTGTTGGTTGGCGACTACTGAGTACGCAACCGTGAAGTGGATGGGTGTTGGATTATGGACGTGTGCAGGAGGAAGGTGGGCGTATTGTCTGGCCTTTCACCACTGACGCCGTCATTTGGGACCGTCATTAGGACTTCGATGGGCGAGCCGTGACGTTGGCAAGTGCGCGAGGAAGTTCGTCGTACATTTTTTTGAAAAAAATCATCGTCGTCATGATTTGATAATGTCCTTAGATGGGCTAGCAATGAGGGTGGCGTGTGCAGGAGAAAGGTAGGTTGCTATTGGTCGGAGCACGTGTGGGGGAGAATTCGGTGGTACGGTGGTACGTGGGCATGTCAGGGGGCCAGGTGGGCGACTACTAGTGATCATGTGGTGGGCTAATCCCAGCCGGCATTTTGTCGTTGTCTATGTTGGGTCTGTGTTCATAATGCAAGCTATCAGTCTTGGCGTCCACGCAGTCTTCTATTAATATCAATGAGACAATTAGACCTCAACTATGATTACGCCTCATGCCATGTTGGTTAAGAAGACAAACAGATAGGTGTAGATTCCGATGCCCTTTGCCTATCTCATCCTCATACTTGCTTTTCTTTAGTAGGATGCCATTCCGTGCACCTTGTGTTTGCGGCCTCATCAATAATCTCTATCAACCGAGCCAGCCCGTATACTTCGCCTTTGAAAGAGAAGGCGGTGCCTAGTTGGTGGGTATCCATGCCATGCAAGTAATGAGTGTTGTCATGTTCATAATGTGGAATGGTTTTTGTGCTGTCTGCGTTGCGTTAATGGCATCTGCAGGGAGCCATGAGGAGTTGCTTGCGATGGAGGGTGGCAGGGGCCTCTACCAGACCCTGCTCAAGAACTTGGGGGGCAACCAGGAGGCCACCTCAGACAGCTTTTCTGGAAACTTCTGGGGACCTACTAACTAGATGTTCTTATCGCTCATGAGCTTTGTGCATTAGGCTCAAGCTGCCTTGGTCCGGATTCTCCAGATTCCTGGCCTGCGCTGGTTGTCTCACTGATATCTTTTCTCCACTTTGGTTTTGTTTCTTTCCCCGCTTAGCGGCACTCGTCAGCGTTTAGTATTTGCTGCTTGCCTCAACGACATATTTTTCGCCTCCTGAGCACCCGGCAGCAACTAGCAAGTCATGGGCAATCAGCCCACGTACTTGGTATCAATGAGACAAATATTGGTATAACTTGGGAGTTGTCTCACGTAATTTGAGGAGGTGATGGAGCCACATCCATCCATGAAGATGTATGGAAATGAGTTTGGTATAGCTAATTTAAGTAACTTTGCAGTACTTTTCAAAGTCCACACATGCAAAACTGTGAAAGTTAGACAAGACAACTATCAGTGTTTTTGCTAACGGGCCGCGCGCGGTCATGTGTGACCGCTGACCGCCGGATTTGGGAGCCCGCGGTCACACATGACCGCTGGATTTTGGTGGCTGCGGTCACACATGACCGCGGGATTTTGGTGGCTGCGGTCACACATGACCGCGGGATTTCGGTGGCTGCGGTCACAGCTAGGTCTAGTCTTGTGACCGTAGGTCTGGCAGCAAGTAGTGGGTCCATCGGCCGGTCAGTGGTCTGTCAGGTAACTTCGAGCTGTACAGGTTTCGTCAGAATCAGATTTTAGAATCGTTTACTCAACAAGGTATTTAGTAACCACTAAAAGACGTCAGTTAGAAATTCGGCTCTAGTAAATTTTCAGTTCTGAAGCAGACAGCAGCGACGTTCCTCCCTTGACTTGAGTTGACCTTAAAGGGCTTGCACGTAATCCTGATTTAATGAATTCCCTGCGTTCTTGACAAAGCGTGAAGTCATTGATGGCTGGCGACGTCGAAAACATTATGCTCGTTCTCTAGACTGGCCGGCGGGGGATCAGCAGCGTGATAATGGCTATGAAAAACGAAACAAAGTAACAGCTTTTAGCTTTATGTCTAGGTAGCGCCATGCTATAATGGGTGGGGACTGAGCTTGCCCTAGCGTTAAATACCAAAGAGACAACCAGCGCAGGCCAGAAATCGGGAGAATCCGGACCATGGTAGCTCGAGCCTGCTGAATACGAACATGTCGAGTAACGACAAATCGAACATGGCCAGCAAGAATTTAAAAACGTCTAGCTTAGGAGTGGCCTCGACCTCATGCAGAGCTGAGGGTGTAGGTTTATTATTGTGGCTCATTCCACGAAAGTCATCAGGCATGCACAGCTGGCCGCAGCCGGCCTCCTGACAACTCCATGCCCGAAGCAAGGCCTGATTCGGCGCCATGCATCGTCAGGCAACTTGCAGCCGCCTGGGAACTGATGTGAATAATGTCGGAGCTAGTCGCCGTTTGGAATCTAACAAGACGAACAGGTGGAAAAGGTCTGGGGCGAGTGGAAATGACTCCTCTTCTGAGTCTGCCAAGTCTCAATCGCATTCGCATTCCGACGATGACCCGAGATCTGGGCGTGGAAAGCGTCGCCATAGATCGTGTTTGCCCCCATGTTACTCACTGGTGAGCTGGACATGTCGGCTGTCCGCCTCCCCCGCGCGCGGGGGAAGGCTGGCCCGGCACCCGTGCTCCTCACCTTTAAGTACATGGCGGAAAAGCTGGCGTTCCTTAAATGCCGCAAGAAGCTCTCGGAGACTCGCTTCACGCTGGACGACGACTTGACCCCTGGCCCAGCAACAGCGGCGACGCGAGCTATGGCCGACCTACCTTCAGCTCCGGCAGAGCGCAAGGGGGAAGCCGGTATACTGGAGGGGGGCGGTCATCCACGTTGACCACAAGCCCTGGCAGCCCCCTCCTGCCACCTCAGACTAGGAATATATATTATATAAAAATATAATTACTTACAGCAGAGTGAAATCACTCAAACCAAAGCAAACGCCCAGCTATAAACCTATATACAGAGCCATGTCAAAGCGCTATACGACGATAAGACCAATGGAAACGCCTAACGGGAGGAACCTATAATAGCCCTGTTGCACCGCAAAATCAGCCCGCGTACGGCGGAGCATGATGTCAGCCATGGCCCGAGTCAGCGCCACCGACAAGCGCTGACGCCAATATGACGTCCAGGTCCGCGCCGACCATGGGGCCCGCTGGCCCTCCAGGTCCAGCCGGTCCTCCCGGAGCCGGCAACACTCCTTGAAGAAGGCGGAGGTCAGGGGCCCCATGGCTCCTAACTCCTCCAGGACAAAGGGCACCACACGATGGTGCCCGACGTCGCCGTAGGCCAGGAGCTTGGCCCGCTCCGCCCGGTCCGCCGTGTAACCTGCCGTGAGGGAGGCCCCAGCCACGTGGCTGCTCAAGAGCCGAGGGCCGCGCCACCGAAACGTCAATAAGCAGATGCCGGCCACCCCCCTCAAAGTCCAGCACCACGATGTCAGGCCGGTGGTTGGGGGAATAGAAGGCAGCGCCATCCGCATCCTCGGACCGGAATATATATTAAAAATATAATTACTTACAGCAGAGTGAAATCACTCAAACCAAAGCAAACGCCCAGCTATAAACCTATATACAGAGCCATGTCAAAGCTCTATACTACGATAAGACCAATGGAAACGCCTAACGGGAGGAACCTAATAGCCCTGCTGCACCGCAAAATAGATATACCAGTAGTGTAGATTAGTAGGTAGGAATATATATTAAAAATATAATTACTTACAGCAGAGTGAAATCACTCAAACCAAAGCAAACGCCCAGCTATAAACCTATATACAGAGCCATGTCAAAGCTCTATACTACGAAGTACGATAAGACCAATGGAAACGCCTAACGGGAGGAACCTAATAGCCCTGCTGCACCGCAAAATCAGCCCGCGTACGGCGGAGCATGATGTCCGCCATGGCCCGAGTCAGCGCCACCGACAAGCGCTGACGCCAATATGACGTCCAGGTCCGCGCCGACCATGGGGCCCGCTGGCCCTCCAGGTCCAGCCGGTCCTCCCGGAGCCGGCAACACTCCTTGAAGAAGGCGGAGGTCAGGGGCCCCATGGCCCCAAACTCCTCCAGGACAAAGGGCACCACACGATGGTGCCCGACGTCGCCGTAGGCCAGGAGCTTGGCCCGCTCCGCCCGGTCCGCCGTGTAACCTGCCGTGAGGGAGGCCCCAGCCACGTGGCTAAGAGCCAAGGGCCGCGCCACCGAAACGTCAATAAGCAGATGCCGGCCACCCCCCTCAAAGTCCAGCACCACGATGTCAGGCCGGTGGTTGGGGGAATAGAAGGCAGCGCCATCCGCATCCTCGGACCGGATGTTCGCGTGGGGGAAAACCGACCGAATCATGGCGAGCACCACCGTCAGGAGGACAGTGTGCAAATACAAATACCAATTCTGATTCTGTTGGCCCCCCATGCAGGCAAGGTAGTGAGTCCCCGTGGGATCCAGCGGCTGCCCACAGCTACCACAAGGCCGCCCGGCCGGAACAAGAGGCTGCGGGGCAAATAGCTGGTGCCGGAGCGCCACCGAGTAGTGGCTGGGAGCCAAGGCGAATGGGGGGGCCATGGGAAGAGCACGAAGGTACGCCGAGCCCACACTCCGCAAGGAAAGCGAGAACAGCCACGCACGTCCCTGGGCGTTGAGGTCCGCGAAAAGAGCAATCCAATCAGCCGTGTGCAGAATACCCGCGTAGGTTTTCTGGTGTTTATCGATGACGCGAGCAGGGAATGCGGCGGGAGATTGAACGGAGGCGACCGAGGGAGTGCCGCGAGGGAGGTGGCGCTGTACCGCCTGAGCGGCACGGACGGGAGAACAGGCCTGCTGGATCTCAGCATAGGCCTCCTGGATGGCGGTGACGAAGGGCAAAGGGCTGCTGGGGTCCAGGAGGTCAGGCGCTGCCGTTGCCAAAAGGGGCAGGAGCCGGCAGCTTTCCGCCCACGACTGAGCGACGGAGCCCAAAAAGGCTGCTGGGGCCAGCCGGGCGGCACGAGTCAGACCGCAGCCACCCATCCGTGCAGGCAGGGAGGCAATGCGAATAGCATGTGGCGGGAGGTCGGGGCCCGGGACCAGCTGCGCCAAGGCCGACTGGATGCGTTCGTCGTGGCCCTCGGCGGCCAGCCGGACCTGAGACGGAAGAGCGCCCCGGAGCCAGTGAACGACGCGAGGGTGAGCGCAAAACCACAGAAGCAGACCCTTGGTCTGCGAATCATGAAGGCGCGCAATCAAGGGCAGTACCTCAGTGCGTGCCTCGAGGGCGGCCCGCAGAGCATCGATGACAAACGCGGGGTCGCCAACCGGAACGCCGAGGACATCCAACCCATGGAGGCGCTCGTCCCGGCCCAAGAGCTGGGGCGGAAAGCCGGAGCAATCACCTTGGGGCGAGTACACCGCGCACTTGGCAAGGGTCAACTGGAGGTTGATGTCGGCCACCGCGGTCTGCAGTGCCAGCAGAGCCGCGGTGGTGTCCGGCACAGGGCCCAGCAGGTAGATATCATCCAAGTAGGCCTGAATAGCGACCGCCGGGTGGGCAGCATGGACCGCTTGGAGGCAACCCTGGAGGGGGGCGGCAAAGTACAGGGGTCCCAGGGGGTCCCCTTGCTGGGTGCCCGACCGCGACAGCAGGCCGCCGCGAGTGCCGTCCTCCATGATGTGAACCAGTTGGCCGGGCTGGCCGTAGCACACGGCTGTCCAAGCGTACAAGTCCTCGAAGGACTCCATGACGGCCGCAAACATGCTGGCGCGGGACAGACTGTTGAACGCGTTGTGGCAGTCGACCTTGACGACAGCGTGGGTGGGGTGGGCCTCGAGGTAGGCCTGCACCGAATGGAATATATATAGGTAGGAATATATATACCAGTAGTGTAGATTAGTAAGGCTTAGCCTAGCATGTGGCCCACGCGCATGTGCGCCCATAATGGCCCCCATGGATGTTGCCTTCAGAATTCAGCCACGCCCGGCCTATAATGGGACCCCCATGGATGTCGCATTAAGAATTTAGCCATGCTATGCCATGCAGAGAGATGCTCTCTGTCGAGAAGCCATGTCCTAGCTCTTGTATAGCCATGATGATCTTCCCCCACATAACATACTCCCCCATAGCTGGGCATAGTGTGAAGATTATGAGGGTGCAGGTGCCCTGGTGCACCTAGAGCAAGGGTCGCTTACATTCCCACCCTTGCAGGAAGTGTTAGATAGATGTAGTATGTAGCCAATGTAGATAGATTAGACCGGTAGGAATGTTGCACCCATTCATCCATCCATCGGGGTTAATGCTCCGTGACTCCCCAACGGGAGCACGAGTCTAATTAATTAATTAATTGCAGGAAGTAGCCCAGAATGTACATACTAAAAGCCATATGCCCCTTCTCAGGGATATGTGCTACATGTACTCCCAACGGAGTTATGTTTCTAATTAATTAATTAATTAATAGATCGTGTGATTCTTCATGTATGCTATTCTGATTTGCTATTCATGTATGCTATTGTTTTATGTAGCATTTTCAGTCATGCATGCAGGTAGGATTGAGTTTTTGAGCCTCCCTAGCCGTTGGACCATGACCCATGGCCCACTAGTGGCCATCAAAGTCACAACTCAAATGTGTAATCATTGATGTGTATTTGACTATTATGAATGCGCCATTAGGGTCAGCAAGTTTGTGTTTATGCCCAAGGGTGAAGGGTAATCTAATTTTGTTGATGCAACAATTCCACATGAGGAGAACAAACCACTAAAATGTTATGTAAGTAGACTAAGGCCGCCAAGTGCCTGTAACCCCCCCTGGGCCCCCCACAAGTCTAGGCTGAGGCATTCAAGCGTATAACACATCACACACAGTGCTCGCAACAAAGCTATGCAAGGACCGTCATGCGCGACGTACCGCGGGATTTTGGTGGCCGAGGTCACCGCGACCGCAGGATTTCGGGGGCTGTAACGACTAAAAATGTTGTGTTTGCAACAGCCTCAGTATCAACATTGGCGTGAAAAGATCTTTATACCTGGGTTGGAGCCTTGACAGATAACTTCACGTCCAGAGAAGCAATGAAGATGAAGCTTCAACAGTGAAGGGATTGAGTCCCCACCCTTGTTAGACACAACAGACAAGTTATATCCAAGTCGACTATCTGTTGAAGTTATAGTTGACTTTTGGCAAGGGTTGTTTGCTTGATGAAACAAGGAAATCCTTGAATTACACCATAGACTTGGTTCTCACGTACGCACACATGCACGACCGCCACAAACAGGATAAAAGTCATCGTGTACGCAGAGTCGGCTCAACCCTAACCCGAAAGGACCAATCAAAAGTGAGTATCACTCAAGATAAGATCCTGTCCTCAGAATCCTCAACACAACACAAGGCCAGCACATACTGAATCTCCATGACCTGGAACCAGATCCACCAGGTACAACAGTATTAAAGAGAATCTATGACCGGCTGAACGAAACCATGCAAAGTACCCTACGTGGATCAGGCCACGACCAATGAGGGTAGAACAATAAATTCGACAGATCTCAGCAGGCCCAATATCCATCAGACGTCGAAGCCTCCTAACTTCGATCCCAAATAATTGTCCTCAAGAACTCATAATAAGATCAACAGTAGGAAAACTTTGGATGTAACATTTGGTTGTTACAGGGGCTGAGGTCTGACCCGCGACTGCAGCCCAAAAACCCTTAGCAAAAACACTGACAACTATAATGCCTAACTGGCATCGCCTTCCGTTCCGTCAATGCAAAGGTAATCGTTATCTGCATGGCCAACGCTGGCGTTAAAAGCAATGCCTTGCTTGCTATGGTAAGCGTAGTGTAGATAGTTTCTTGTTGCTGCCTTGTTGCTGAAAGTTTTTCCCAGGCTTTCTGGGATCTTGCCTATATGGTTTCTGACATATAACCCTTTTTCTAGAGGGAGCTAGGTAGAGGAGTTGACCTTGTCATGTTGGCATTCTGCTGCTGCGATAGCCTCTTCGTCTTTGCAATACCTATAATGAGCCCTTTATATTGCATGCATGGCTCTAGTAAGGGTGCTAAAGCACCATGGTGTCACCTAAGCGTCCTACGAAGACCTAGGACCTTACTTGGCCACTGAAAACCTGTCCTTACCCTAGTTTGGCTTAGCTTGCTTTCCTTGTCCTCTGCCAAGTGCAATTGCTCGTATCAGGTTCCTGGCCGTCTGTCATAGCTTTCCGTGGGGTGGCCAAGCATGGGCAGCCCCGGGGTGGCTGCCACATGTTAGGGAGGTGTCCTATGGGTTTGGTGACCGCTTGTGGTCCTTGGAAGCATGATCTTTATGTCTCATTCTCTCGTGCATTCTAGTGGAGGGTTTTCCTTGGTTGCCAATGCAGGACCCCCTGCACGTAACAATTCATAATTAAATAGGAAATGCGCACATATGGATGATGTTAAGCATTGGAACTCTCAAACACATCATAAATGATCATGGTTCAAAGCCCCATATTTATTTTTTTGTGTGTGTGAGAGTTATTAACAGTATTGCACTGTCCTCAATTGAGGACAAAACTGTTGGGTGTCAGCCAATGTTGTTCACTTTAGCGCTAATGCCCGCCGTTTATGTATTGGTGGCAGGTCTTAATTAATTTAATAAATTAATTATTAGACACGTGACTGCGTCACGTGAGCATAAGTCCTCGATCGGTGGGAGGGGAACATGGGATGGGATGGATGATGTAATCTATCTAGGTCCTAGTTACAGGGGTGTGGGCACCACGGCCCGCGCGAATCGCTATGAATGCCATACGCGGTCCGTCACGTACACGCGGAGCCCCCACAGACTTGGGGGTGGTCTCCTTCATTACTACTTGCCATCTATCCTTGTTTACCATCTGCCACCATATTACAGACAAACCAGGAGGCTGCCCGGGTGTGAGCCCGTCACGTCTAGTGTAGCACATTCTGATCAGGCACTCCGCAAAGGTGAAAACCATTTGCGTTCAGTGCCGGGCCGCGGATAACGCGGAAAAACGCGATCTGCAAATGAATCCGACCGGAATCGAACTGGGGACCTCTCGCACCAACTTTCGCTGACTACAGGACGGACGTCTCCGGTTACCATGGCATCGCCAACTTACACCTACAGTCATCCGCAAAAGTTCTCCTTTCCGGGGAGTGATGCAAGCCTTTCGGATTCGGTACTAGATAAATCACTCGAGATCTGTGTGTAGGAGTACTACACACGTGTCCACTCGAGACTTGTTCAGTCTCGAAACGTGAGACGGGCTGAACATGTCCATGTAGCACATGTCCATGTAGCACATGTCCATGCCGAGTCTAATCACGAAACGTCCACGGGTGGCGGCCCTGCCGCGCGCGGCCTGGGGCACGCCGGCGTGAGGACATAACGCCCAGGCAGCCTGGGCGGGCTTGGTGCCAGCTAGTCTATCTGATGTGTCGACCTGATCTGTGCGGGCCAGGTGCATGCCCGGCTAGGCCCAGACGCCTGTGCCTAAGAATGTGGGAAACATAAGGCAAATCAGCGTACAAATTCTCATTACTACAGTGCAAACCAAAGTGGATGTTAAGGGCCTTGCGCAGCATCTTGGTGACGTTGCCGTCGAGTCGTTGCTCCAGCTCCTGCGTCAGTGTCCAGGTCTCGGCGCCGTAGGTCAGGATCGTCAGAATGGTCAACGGCCTTGAAGAGGTCACGCTTGACGATCGGGGGTAGGGCCCGGGGCTGCTCGATCCACCAGCGGTGGTGCCGGTCATGGAGTTGCACCCACGCCATGCCGATCCGTGTGGTCAGGTCGTCCTCGCAGTTGGGAAGCCAACTGCCGAGCAGCTTGAAGCGGCCTGAAGTAGGGTAGTTGACCTCGGTGTCGTCTAAGAGGCGGAGTGGGGGTGGGGGCCCTGCCATGCCGAGGGCCAGGGCCTCCGTTTTGGGGCTGATTTCTGGACCAACCGCCCGAGCCTCGAGTGCCATGCGCAGGCAGTCCAGCCAAAGTTGGACTCCGGCTTCTCGAGAGCGTGATGTCGTCGGCGTAAATGAGGTCAGCTAGTAAATTCTGCTTGTTAGTTGGCCCCCCTTCCCCAAGCTCGTTCATGATCGCCAGGCCAGGGGCACGGCCTGCACTGCTAGCAAAGCGAGCGTGTGCCTGGCGCATAACATAATCCACTACAATAATAAACAGGTACGGCGACAGGACGCAACCCTGCCAGTCGCCAGTCTGCAGTGGACATGGCGGGGTAAAGCCGTGTTCGGAGTGCGCACTGAAGTGGTCGACCCCTCATACAGCGTGCGGATGACGGTAATCAGGGGAGTGGGGACTTTTGCCTTAACCCTTAATTAAACCGTACTCGGTCCGATTTGAAGGACTGAGTTTTTCTCAGTCCTAAAAATCGGACCGAGTTTGTGGCAGAACTAGCTATAATTCTAGCAAACGTTTGAATATTCTGTTTGGACCAAATTCGAGATCTAGATTTGTACTTTCACGTACACCCCTGGTTTACTACTTTTGGACACCTGGACAGGGACCTACGGTCAAGGAAAGTGGGGGGGGTACCATGGCCAAACGAGGACGACGTGAATAAAAATTATTAACGTCCGCAGCTATGGTGGCACAAACAACTGACTGGGGCGAGAGCATGGCTTGACGTATTCGACTGAAACTTTGTAGGCATCATCCCTAAGTCTTGTAAATGCTATATGCGTAGCCGTGCAACATTTACAAATGCCTAGATATGTCTCGAGGTTAGGTGGCGGCGCAGCAAATCGCGTGAGCGGCCAGGCGATGACAGTGCAAGCTGTACTTGTTGCTCGGCAGGAAATGTTCGGATTTTTGCGCATGGATGAGTTAGTTACGTCGTTCCTAGCACAGTCGATCATCAATGGCGGCCAGGACATGCTTGCGGCTACGTTCATGGGGTAGGCGTGCTAGCTCCTGCAAACAAGGTAATCTGTGGTTTCGACCAGGTACGTTTTAGCCTTTTATCATGTCTCAGTGACCGCGCATGTGTCATATATTGTTTCGATACCAGTCTTGGGGCTATAATCGAGGCTTTATGACTGTCTTTTTGTTGTTTTATTGCTTCTGTGCATAGGCTTGTGATGGTTGGGTAGTAATGTTACCTCGGCCAGGTTTTGGACGAGTTTTGACTGCTTTTAGCGTATGCTACAACATGAATGTCGGTATAACGACAGATATCGTTTGTAATAATGTTCAGTTTGATGATACGATGCTTTCCGTTGCTTAAACAACTCAGGGCGAGTGTTTTTCTGCCCAGTTCTAGGCATGCATGCTGGCCAAGTCCGCTTTCTTTTTGTGAGTTTGCTGTGTGTTAGAGACATAGAGATGCCTGGGATCTGCTTGCATTGAAGCATCAGCAAGTTGCTTATTTGGTTTCTTTCCTTTTTCCTTGTATTTTGAAGTTGTTTGTAGCGTGTAGGGTACATTGGTAGTAAGCTCCTTGCATGTGCCTTCTACACGTGCTTTATGCCCAATGGCACTAGATTTGCAATATTATATAGCATGAGCTGCTGTTTTATATGCTGGAAATGTGTTGGAGGATGCAAGTGTGGCCAGCTATGATGTTTTGTGCCACATTGGGAAAGGAAACCAAAACGGTAGTGCTAGCCAACCACCCCCCAAAAACTTGGTCCTATTTTTAGGACTGAGCTATTTTGGGATTTTTGCTAGCTAGCTTGTGCAGTTCTGTAGCATGTCATGTTGTGAATGCATTGATGGCATGCCTGTGATATAAACTAACTGCCTTTGAAATTCCAGGGCCTATATATTTGTATAAGTGGTCCATATTGCATGATGTATGTCTCAAATCCCATTTTTCCGTACCCCCCTGGGGTTGGCGCTATTTATAGCACCCAAAAGTCAAAGATATGGGACCAGTGGCATGTCCCCAAAGAAATTCAACATAAATGCATGCTTGGTACCAAGGGGTAGCCAGAAATTGTTTTTAGGCCATAGAGAAACATATGTGCGAAGATGTGCAACTCAGTCCGATTTTTAGGACTGAGTTGCTACGGTTTAAGGGTTAACCCGTGTTTTTTTAATTAGAACGCGATATATCGCGTTGTAAGCTTTTTTTAGAACGCGTATAGCACCTAAGGAAAATTTTTTTTCATGGTCATGTATATACTTTCCTGAAAGCCCATAAATCAAAGGATTGTTTGAGCTACTCAGACCTACAAAATGCTTATTCATTAGAGAGATACACTGGTTTGAATACAGGGGGGTCTGACCATGACCGCGATTTCTTGACCCTAGGTCACAAGTCATGTGCTTATTCACAAATGGTTCATGAAAAAAATCTGGCTTCTTGCACGAGCTATGGGCAACATATGCAGGCTCTGTGAAACAAAACTCAGGCCCATTGGGCCACTGGAGCTATTTTTCATTAGCATCACAATTAGAACGCAGTACAACGCAGTGGGAAACATGAGAGCCCTTCACAACATTACGCAACGACACGAGCCCCATAAACGGGGCCATAGTGAGCTTGGAGGGTCAAAACGTTGAAAATAGGTGTTGTATAAGTTATACAGCATCATACATGCATCAAACATCATGACTGGATGACCTAATATGACTGAATCAGGCAGCCATAGCCAAAGCTCCTGGTTTGTCTGTAATATGGAGGCATCGAGCCACGAGCCACGAGCCACGAGCGGACATGGCTGACGGCGGAGCTCAGAACTTTTGCGTCTGAGCCCCAAATTCAGTCAGGCTACTTGCATCAGATGCGTCTTTTCAAGACGCATCTGCTAGTATAATCGGTTACGGCTGTAACGCAGTATTTTGCAAATGCCACCAAAACGCAGCCTTGACAAACATTTTGAGCTGTCGTCGGCATTCCCGTCGACAGCAGCACGTGCGACATCAACTCCTGCGGACGCCAACCTTTTTGCGCTGATCGAAGCTCTCCCCCCCGGTCTGCCTCCCTCGACGCAGTGCTCTACGCCAAATTCGTCGCCCATTCCCAAGAAAACCCGAACTTCCCATACCAAATGGGACGTCCGCCGCTTCGGCGCCGGCCAGCGGGATTTTTGCATCTTGGAAATCTTTACGCTCACGAAGGAACAATGTGACGATGTTATCAAGTTCCTGGCCCGCCATGACGAACTTTTCCTGCCTACCCCTGGCGACAAGGTCACCAAGCCCGCCTGGGAATGGCTGCTTCAAGAACCGGAGGCGTACTTGAAGGCAGTCATCATGTGCAGCTACCTGCGCTGCGACGCCCACGACATCACCCAGATTGGCTACGCTGGCCTCAGGAGCCTCCTGCATGAGCGCAGACGGGCAGCCACAGCAGCTGCAGCATCCCCGCAGAGCAGCACCTCCCCCAGCACGGACTCCATCCGAGCTGCAGTGGCGGAGCAGCTGGCGCCGATGGCTGAGCAGCTCGCCGCCCTGAACGCGCCTGACGGCCCACTCAA
This sequence comes from Mesostigma viride, assembly GCA_009746045.1. Taxonomy (NCBI): domain Eukaryota; kingdom Viridiplantae; phylum Streptophyta; class Mesostigmatophyceae; order Mesostigmatales; family Mesostigmataceae; genus Mesostigma; species Mesostigma viride. The sequence goes on along the minus strand of RPFO01000102.1, from coordinate 1,663,255 downwards.
CACTCTCTCGGCCAAGGTCAACAACATTGAAGCCAGAGTCGCCCTTAAGCTCCAGCCTCAGTTTACTGCTACGCAAGAGCACATTGCCACCAAAGTTTCCGAGGCCACAGCCACTGTGACCACCCGCCTTAACCAGGTGGAAGGCCGAGTCGGCCAAGGCACCGTGAAACTTGAGGCAGTTGCCGCCAAGGTAGACGCCCTGGCCACGCAGGTCCCCGAGATCGCCGAGCGAACGGCCACCATCGCCGCCCAACCTGCTGGTAGGGCTAGTGATGACCCCTCGACTCGCGCCTCCTGGGCGGACCTGCTCAAGAGCCAGGCATCCTCTACCACGACCGCCATCACCACCAAGCTCCAGGAGCTGGAAGACACGCGCCGCGAGGCCGCTGACCGCGACCGTCGCCGCTGCCGGGTCATCCTCAGGCGCTTCGACATGCTGCCGGAGGAGACCCCAGACTCTCTTCTCGACGAGCTGAAGAAACAGCTCTTGGCGCGCATGCAGCTGCCAGGTGCGATACTGCAGGGCGCCTACCGCCTGCCCCATCCACGGGCCAAGGCTGGGCCCCCTCCAGTGGTCCTCACCTTCAGCGACATCACAGCCCGAGTTCGGTTCCTCTCTCGCCGCAAGAAGCTGGTGGACACCTCCTGGTCGCTTGACGACGACCTGACGCCAGCCCAGCAGCAGCAACGCCGCGATCAGTGGCCCGACTACATCCGCCACAAGACCAACCCCGAGAAGCCCCAAGTGTACTGGCGGGGCGGGGACCTCTACGTCAACAAGAAACTGTGGAAGCCCCCCGGGCTTCCCCGGGATAGAGCACTCCAGCTAGTTGTCTAGATGGGGGCAATCGATGATGGGATAGCTTAGGCATTACAGCACTTGAAACGATATTAGCGCACAGCGTTATAGTACCTTCAATTAGCTCTGGCACCTTGTGGCCATCAGCTTGCGCCTTAATTAGCCGACGTCTTGAGCCCACCTCACATTTGTAGCATAAGCTATGCGTCAGCCTACCTATGGTATTGCACTGGTTGTATTGCACCCACAGTGTTGCGCCCCGGCACCATGCCGTGGAGAGAGCGCTCTGTGGCCTGCCCACCTGCGGCAGTGAGAGAAGCTAGGGCGCCCTCCCTCCTTCTCACTGTGTATATAGGGTTGAAGGTTCCTTTACTCTGTATTGGCACCCACGTGACGCAGTCACGTGCTTATTAATTAATTAATTAATAGCCAAAGCATCATCCACTCTCACAACGTGTTGAGCACATGCCTCGTGGGAACGGAGGTGCTAGGTTTTCATTCCATAACGCGTGCAATACTGAAAGAAAGAGGCACGTGTAATGCAAGGCTTGGATAGGTTGAGTGATCCATGAGCTTACATGCAGGCAAAGATGACGCTGGAATGCATGCTAGCAAATGGTGGCAAGATGCTAACAACATTAACTAATTAATTAATTAATAGACACGTGACTGCGTCACGTGAGCATAAGTCCTCAGTGGGAGGGGAACATGGGATGGAATGGATGGTATATGCTATCATCTAGGTCCTAGTTACAGGGGTGTGGGCACCGCGGCCCGAATCGCTATGAATGCCATACTTGGTCACACGCGGAGCCCCCACAGGCTTGGGGGTGGTCTCCTTCATCACTACTTGCCATCTATCCTTGCGCACCATCTGCCTCCAGATTACAGACAAACCAGGAGGCTGCCCGGGGATGAGCCCGTCACGTCTAGCGTAGCACATGTCCATGCCGAGTCTATCACGAAAAGTCCACGGGTGGCGGCCCTGCCGCGCGCGGCCGGGGGCACGCCAGGTGAGGACATATCGCCCAGCTAGGCTGGGCGGGCTTGGTGCCAGCTAGTCTATCTGATGTATCTACCTGATCTGTGCGGGCTAGGTGCCCGGCTAGGCCCAGGCGCCTGTGCCTAATAATGTGGGAAACATAGGGCAAATCAGCGTACAAATCCTCATTACTAATGTGCAAACCAAAGGGGATGTTAAGGGCCTTGCGCAGCATCTTGGTGACGGCGCCGTCGAGTCGTTGCTCCAGCTCCTGCGGCCGGGCCCACTTCGAATGTTCCGAAAAGTGTGACACTTTTCGTCGTTTTTTTAACTTCGTAACAAACTACTTTTTCCCGCCGGGCCGCGTGTGACACTTTTTGTCGTTTTTTTAATTTCGTAACTAACTACTCTTTCCCGTCGGTCCGCGTGCGCTTTTTGATTGCCTGCAGGTGGCACGAAATTTTCGACCGGAGTGTTTCGGCATAACAAGTTTCTCGATACCCTGATGGATTGGTACATTCCTAGTCGACTAGAGGACCATGTTGAGAAGAGTTAATCGACTTAGCTAGTAGTACTTTCAACCATCAAATGGTGGGTATACCCACCCCCATAATTTTATTGAATCGATTAATAATGAAAATTTACACATTTGACCAACGCAAAATGTTGCATGGAATTAACCATCGATTATATTTGCCAAATGGGACCGGCATTCACTTTTCCTGGAGAAATGACCCCCATCCATCGATCTCAATGTCACGAAACTTGTACGCTCCCTTGTACAAGTCCCCCCCGAAATTTGGAGGCTCGTTGGAAAATTGTTTGGGGGCCCATACGGCCCCACCTATTTCCGCCGCATTCAAGAACTCATGCTGGGCCTCAGCCCGGAGGCGCACAGTCGAGACATAGGGCGAAATTTCCGTGCCCTCGATCCTTCTGGAGGCATTGCACCACCCGGGCAGGCGCCAAATCTGAATCTGGGGGCATCAGGTCGATCATCCCGTTTCCGAACGCAATGACACCTGAACCCCAACCTCCAAACGGTCCACGCAGGGAGCGTGGGAAGTCGTGGGGGGGGGAGTCGATTTCAACAAACATGTTGGCCGCATGCTCCTTTTTATCGACATGCACATATGTATCAGTGCTTTTAGTAAGGGTTTTTGTCCGCGTCAGCCTGGCTGACTTGCCGCCGTTGGCGGCGCGTCAGACGGCTGACTTGCCGCCGTTGGCGGCGCGTCAGACGGCTGACTTGCCGCCGTTGGCGGCGCGTCAGCCTGGGGGCTCACCAGCATTGCCGGACTGAGCCGATGCTGCTGCTGCACTGCTGGCTGCATTGCTATTATCATTCCCCCTTTTACTCTTGCTGCGGTTCAGCGCGATGGCTGCCTGGCCTACGCCAACAATGGCACGCGGACCAGGCGCAGGCGCTTTGGCCATGTCGGCGGCCTGTTTCGCCGGGCATGAAAAAAGCTGCGATCCCCCCAGATTTAAATTTTCCCAGTATTCCTTCCGGCGCCATCCCTTCACCCAAAAACTTCCAACCCCCTTACCCCCAGGTCGCTAACTTTGCTGGTTGACTATCGGACTAAACCATTAACGTTGTTAAATGTTGATACAATATTACTGACCCGGCCCGAAATTTCCCTACGCATCTAGTAATGGACAGAATTCTTTCTTATGCAAACATATCTACAGCGTTAATAAACACACCTGGAATTCGATTCAAAGCAATATGTAAATCAGGCAACCTCGCAACGCTTCATCAATCGGCTCATCAATCATATTCCTAAAACCTTTGCCGTCATCGAGACATCGATCATTGCCAGTCGTCCTGGGTTACAACTTTAATTACATTCGTCTAGAACTCTCGTCACTCTCGCCGCCAAGCAGGCTAAGGGCCGGCGGGTCTGGCATGGGCATGATAACCGCCTAGAATCTTGAAGCATATCAACGAACAGACCTGAACTGGTGAACTTGCAATGAATTCGCAGATATCCAGTACGAAGTTGGCATTTCAGTAGACTTCAGTACATTAGTAGGTACCCACTATATACTGACCCTGCCTGACGCATAGAGTCGGTGCCCATAAGTAGGTAGTGACGTGCTGCCTGAATTTACGCGTCAGACGACTGACGTGCAGACAAAATTTACGCGGCAGTCGACTGACGCAGAGCCAAAATTTACGCGTCAGCTGTCTGACGCGCGGACGAAAAAGTCTGACGCGTCAGACACTGACGCGTCAGCGGCTGACGCACGCGTCCCGTTACTAAAAGCACTGATATGTATGCTGCGAACCAAAAACATCGGCACGCTCCATCGTAAAAGTGAGTTTGATGGCTAAGTTGCGTGTGAGAAAATGATTTCAGCAAAGCCCGGTCCGGACTGTCGTATGGGTGGCGCTGCGGAGCGTCCCCTCTATTCCTTGGGGTTGTAAGGGACAACCTTCCAATCACAATTCGTAACTAGTCCGGTTACAAGCAAGGTACTTTGGCACTTCCGGAGCGAATTTGTGTTTTAAGACATCTACCAAAGAGGCCTTAGTACAGTAACATTGTTGTGACATTCGAAATTAGTACGAACCAATTTGCAGACAGACGGAAAGTCCTACCAGCAACTACATATTTGAGTGACGACATGATTTTTAGGTCAAACCAAATTATAAATTTGTAATTCGAAAAATTATTGTACAAGTTAAATAAAATACTCGCCATTTCGACACGGAAATATACTAAAATTTGTCACTACCGAGGCTAACAATGTTCCCAGCCACTTGTCATCTATTGTAATATATGAAAAAACAGTTCTCCAAAAATATATAAACACGAATAAACACTGTCCCAACCGTAGGCGAATAAAGCCCAGGCTTAAAGATCCGTAGGGGTGGCGCTGCGGAGCGTCCCCGAAAGTTTAAGCCGGTGGCAGCCCCTCCGGGGCTTGCTGGTTGCGTACAAGAGCGGTTAGCCACGCGTCAAGCTCCTTGCTCATATCAACGTAGGCTTGCCTTTGGTTGCCAAGGACCATGCACTGGAGCGGAAGAGCAGCGGAGATGCACAGATAGCAATCGACCAGGTCGGCTGGGCGGGACTCCGGCCAATCAGCCAAATCCAGAGTAAAATGCAGGGGGTCATGCATATCTCGCTTCCACAGCCGAACCGCCAGAACGGCGTGGCCGGGCAAGAAAATCTCCTTCTGCCGTCCGTTTTGTCCCTCAACCCACCTAACCTCCTCCTTCTCCAGCACTGAGGCCTCCCTCACCACCTGCATCACCCAAAAAGGGTGGGCGGAATTGTGGTTCACGTCCTCTCTGTCTGACGGAACTGCGATGTAATCATACATGCGCATCTGCCTGCCAATGGCATCCCTTTGATCCTTCAGCAGTTCCGCCCGCGTCAGCTGGCGAACCGGAGGATGGGCTGCGTTGGCGGCATCAGGCGGAAAGTTTTCATCGTTTGGCCCTCATCGTTAAATTCCTCGATATGTGTCCACTCGGTCCGGCACTCCTCCCACCTGTTAGCTAGGCAGGCTGGGCAGTAGCACGAAAAACGCCTCATCATCAGGAGCCCCGGGTCAGACTTGTCCAGGCGCCACCAGTGCGCTTGCTTGATGGCCTCGACACGCGTCGGTATCATACGGGCGCCGGAGTCGAGGTCCTGCAATGAGGGAGAATGTCAGAAACGGAAAGTTGGTATGTGTCAATAGATCAAGTACACATGAAGGGTCACTCTGCAGAGATACCCCTTTGAAAGTGCTTTGCATGCATTTTTCACTATATAAGACGCTAATTCATACCAGTTCTTTTAGCATTATCAAATAATAAAATGCAAATGGGCAAAAGGTCACTCTGCAGAGATACCTCAATCAAGTTCAAGAAAAATTGAGTTTCGCACCTCAGGAAAATGAAAGAAATGACGGTGGACGCCCTCTGCCCGAGCGCGGGCCGACTCCCTGCTCGTGGTTTTGCCTCCTTCCCAGCTGTCCCGCATGTACTTGACGATCTGGCGCCCTGTAACGATGCCCTGGTTCTCAGGAATGCATTGCATGTTCCTCACAATGCACTTGAACTTCGCTCCCTGACCATCCACCTCCCCCTTCCCGTGCTGCTCACCCAAGTAGTGGTACTCGAAGGATTCCAAGTCGGGATCCTGCATGAGGAGGCGGAAGACGGCGTTAACCACGTACTTGGACTTGAACTGGGATGAGCAGTTGTCAGAGCACATGAACATCCTCTTCACCCCCACACCAAGTCCGCGCAGGGTTTCCATGATTGTCCTCAGCGCGTAGACGAGCGCCCGCTCTCCCCGCTTCATCTTGGCTTCCCCGAGAAAAAAGAACGTTCGCTTTGCCATCGCACCATTGTGCAAATATCGCACGATCATGGGCATGAGGACAAAGCTCGTCTTGTGAAAGTACTGCGACTGCAGTTGGACGTAGTTGTTGTTCTCGTAATTCTCGGCCCAATCTCCATGCACGAGCACATCCCCCTCAGTCATGTTCCTCTCCCGGTCCTTGATCGTTGCCGACTGCCACCATGACGTAAAGCAGTGGTTGGTAAAGTCCTCCCAACTCTCGATAATCGCCAGCCTCAGCTGCGCGGGCGTTGACCTCATCGTTTCCTGTACGGGCCGCTTGACCTTCTCCGGGACCCGCCGATCGGTCGCGTCCTGTTTTAACCAAGGGATGAAGTAAATTTGCAAGTAACATATTCATAAAGTATCAGAAAAGCCTTTAATTAACATCGCGCTGCAGAATGACGCTGCGAAATAATTGCGTCACAAAATCCAAACACGCTTACCTCCCCTGCCGGTCGGGAAACCACTACCTCCTTCTTCACGTATCTGAACCAATTTAGTAGTTCTGTTGAATTCTTGTCCCGGTCACACAACACCCAGTCTTTGATGCCACACCGGGACTCGGGACACGAGTTCTCCATACATGCCCTCTTCAGAATGCGAAAGACAGACCCCTCCTCCATGGATGGGTCCCCTACCCTTGGCACCCCTTCCTCATCCTCCACGATCCTCTCATTTATTTCAAGATCGTCAAGGTCTTGCCCCTGCCATTCATCTTCCGTCACATTATTGTCCCCTCCTCCTCTTCGTTTCTCGCCGAGTTTGCCCCACCCCCCAGCTCACTACCCCCATCCGCCTCCGCCACACGGCAATGGAAGTGCTTCACCCATTCGGTCGTGTGCAGGCTTTCGAACATCCCGCACGTGCCGTCAGGCAATCTCGCCCTTTAACATCCCTCACACTCGTCGCCGCACTTGCAGTTCTTGCCGTGCTTCGCCTTGCAGTACCTAGTCCATGCCGCTACCTTCGACTGCATGACCGTATGCGTCTCACAGGCGCACACGTTTCTCTCCTTCCACTTCCCCTTGACGGTTTTGGGGGCGTACTTGCAGAAAGTCGTATATCCGACATGGATGCCGACATCCTTCTCATACTGCGGACTTTTCTTGTCCCAGTACGTGTGCTCCGCTAAAAACTTGAGATATATGTCCTCCTTCGAGGTGAGGTAGAAGTAGGCCCCTTGGACACCAACCAAAATCGCACGATTGCCAACTCGTTCGTGCGTCTTTATGGTATCCCTCTCTTGGGGCGAAGCGCGCGAGTTCTCCTCATCAGTCCAAGCCTGCGCGATCGACTCGATTACAAATTGGGGCAACTTCCTCTTCTTTCGCGCCAGCGCACGCGTCAGGAACTCCATCTTCTGTTGCTTTCTGATCGCCCGAACTTTGAGAATGGTCTTCGCGGGGACACCCGTCATTCTCTCCAACTCTGCCGCCGAAAACTCCTTCTCGATGTCGTCCCCACAAAAAAGAGTTGACACCAAAATGATCTTGACGTCTCTGTCATGGTCGGATTTCGACAGGTCGTCAAAAAGGGCGATCAGCCGAGCCACCCAAGACCTCGACAGTTGTGCAAGCCGCTGCTCATCAAAAGCTTGGCCACCGGAATGTCAAAATGCTCCGCCTTGAGCTCGTCAGCCCTCTTATTGAAGCCATCAACAATCTCCTCAAAAGAGGCCCGCTTGGTAGATTCATTCCTCATGTGATGAACTACGTTGTACGCCTCATCAGCAAGATGAGTCCCCACAACAGACTTCTTCTCGGCGTACTGGCCAGGCCTTTTCGCTGGCTTCCTGACGGCGGGCGAGGTGCTGCGGTTCTCATTCCCGAAATTTCGTTTCGAGCTGTTTTTCAGATCCGCTGCAAGGGGCGTCGGTGTCCCGATGCTCAAGTTGTGGGCATTGAGTCGATTAGCAAAGCCGCCACGCAAGGAGGAGGAGGTTGGCGAAAGAAACACCCGTTCCCGTGCTGCAGAAACAAAAAGAAATTCACGGACAATTAACATATTAGCAGGGTCACTCCGCGAAATGACCCCACCTTCTTCGCAGATACAAAAGAATCTCATTGCGAAGCAAATAAGAGAAAGTCAAACTTCATGAAATTTTGGTAGCTCTGCAGCGCGACCCTTGCGAAGTTACACACAAGTTTTAAGGCCTTTTCGTATGGAACTGAGAAGAGGTCGCGCTGCAGCGCGACCAAGATTTGCATCATTGGAAACACACCTTCCCGGCTCATTTTTCAGGCGTGTCGTGTCGTTGCCGAGGTACCTGGATGATCACACCAAGACAGGAAAAAAACGAAAGCCGTGAATTAATTCATGGAATTATTTAAGATTCTACTAAATGAAATTGAATATTGAACATAATTTTTTAATCATTATTGTTTAATTATGTAGCTGAAATATGGAAAGTATTTATTGGTATTTATATAGTTTTGATTAGTATTTAGTACTATTTCTATTTCAATCATTATTGTTTAGATAGAAGAAATATATAAACTGGACAGACTAGCTATCTCTAATACTAAATATTTTCTACTTATTGTATGAAAAAGAGAGTGATGTCCATAAATATATGTAATATTGTCATAGAATTTTATCTATATTTTAAATTTGTATTCATGGCGGGGGAGGTGTGCCACCAAAACCCCCCAAAACTGGAATACACTTGTTTCAATATGAATTCAATTGAATTATGCCCAGCCATGATTAGGGGCCCTAAATAACATGTTTAGTGAGTTATCCATGCATTCATTGAAGGTTCTACCCCCAACCACGCGCCGGTATCGCGCTAAAAATAGAAAAAGACGCTAATTAGGGCACAGTATGCCCCAGCCAATGCACACATCAATTCAGGCCAGCCATGATATTTTCCAAGCAGGTCGTGGGTGGCCAAAAATTAGAGCCACTCACAACCCATATCTGACATGCTTTAGAATTTTTATGCTCTTGCAAGTACAAAAACGCTGTTTTTCACACATGCCAAAAATAATAAAATACCAAACACATGTGAAATGGGCCAAACATGATATTTAAAATTCCATTAGTCATCGACACACACGCTCGCAAAATCTGGCTGCATTTGGACAAGCGGTGTGGAAGTTATGCTCTTTGGCAGCATGCCACCTGGGCGTCCATTATACTAGTCACTGTCACTATCACTGCCATCATCACAGTCTTCCCCGCAGCAAACTGGGCAGAACCAGTCCCCATCAGGTACGCTGGGCAGGAGAGGGACCGTGCAGCTCAGGTGGAGCCCCCCATCGCACCCGGGTGTGCTGCACAGCAAGAAAGGGTCATCATCAGATGCATCGGTCTTAGAGCAGCGCAAGCAAGGGATGTGTGCAGTGTCATCATCATCCTCATTGCTGCCCGCCCCCGCCCCCCCAGTAGCAGCCCCCACACCCCCATAGTGCACCCCCTTGCTGTAGGTGACCTGGCCCCTCTGGGCATCTACCTTGCCCTCATCCCAGCGATGGCCACGCTTCACATGCCACGCCCGGGCTGCCTCAGCCTTGTACTCTAGCGTCTTCTTGACCACTCAGTAACCAAGTTAACACAAATACACTTTACATGACATCCAACATGCATCAAATACATGCTGAATATGTTATGAAGTACACAGGGTTGGCCACACACCTCATACCCCTTAACCGTCCCTCGAGCATGGCCAGACTTATAAGCATGTGAATAGCAATAATGATGATGGCACTAAAATGCCTTACCAGCATTTTCTATGTTTCTCCCAGATTAGAGTGTAAGGTTGATGCCAACCAAGCTAATCAACACAGCAACAACTCCTGAACTGCCCTACCTGAGATGGGCAACAAACTGGAACTATGGAGGGCAAGGAACCAAGGAGATCATGGCATACAAAGCTTGCATGCAGTCAACCATGGTTGGCTCAGCACATTGCAGTCTTTTCACATGATGATATCAAGGGAAAGCTCAAATAAACCAATGGTGGTAGCTATCTACATGCAGTCACACAAATGCAATATCTCCAACATGATCGTCAATAAAACACTTCCTCCCCTGCACGATAAAATGGAAAGAAACCATTGGCGGCCCTCCAGCGCATGAGCGCTGTGATGCCGCTGCGAAGAGAGGGTGCGTCACTCTCACACAACAAGAAGCGTCCATACGCACAACATCCTTGCCAGAACACGTTTTATGAAATGCCTTAAACCTTCCCGAGAAGATATAGGCTTCGACTGAAGCGGCCCTGACCACGACGTCAGCGAAAACAATCTAAATCTGCCAGGTATTCGACAACACCACGGCAAGCAACGGCGAGCTAGCTGGCGGAAACTGCCCAAAAAGAACGAAAAAAACTTCGAACGATGAGCTCATAGAAGAAAGAACTGATAGCACATAACATTCGCGACCAATCTATACCTGTCCCTCGCAGATCCCTCGCCCAGGCGCGCAACAACGGCCGTTCTTCCATGGAAGGTTCCGACATGCACTGCGCAGGCCTGAAGAATTACTTACCGAGAATAGCCGAAAATGTAGCAAAAAGCACCAGTTTGGTTTGGAATTCAATGCTACCGATATTAATGCATCGTTTACGGTCAAAAAGCCCCCCAAAACTGCGAATTCACTGCCGCTATCACGAATTCTATTTTATTCCGCGCGACCAAAAAATGCAGTTTACCCCCCATGCCGATGGCAGTAAAAGAAAGCAGCGATATTGTAAACCAGCAACTTGCCGCCACAACCCAACATCATTAAATCATCGTCTCCAACATTCGAGCATTTTTTTTGCATTTCTCTAGCCCTACATTGCTAGTTTCGCCTAAACGCAGTCGCCATGGCCACTTCCGCAAGGGATGCGCGCACCGTGCACCCACTTTTCACTTCACGGCGGTACCGCGAATATTTTTGGCGCCAAAAAATTCGGCGGGCGCACGTCCCCTTAATCTATCTAGTACTAGTCATATATATTAAAAATATAATTACTTACAGCAGAGTGAAATCACTCAAACCAAAGCAAACGCCCAGCTATGAACCTATATACAGAGCCATGTCAAAGCTCTATACTACGATAAGACCAATGGAAACGCCTAACGGGAGGAACCTAATAGCCCTGCTGCACCGCAAAATCAGCCCGCGTACGGCGGAGCATGATGTCAGCCATGGCCCGAGTCAGCGCCACCGACAAGCGCTGACGCCAATATGACGTCCAGGTCCGCGCCGACCATGGGGCCCGCTGGCCCTCCAGGTCCAGCCGGTCCTCCCGGAGCCGGCAACACTCCTTGAAGAAGGCGGAGGTCAGGGGCCCCATGGCCCCAAACTCCTCCAGGACAAAGGGCACCACACGATGGTGCCCGACGTCGCCGTAGGCCAGGAGCTTGGCCCGCTCCGCCCGGTCCGCCGTGTAACCTGCCGTGAGGGAGGCCCCAGCCACGTGGCTAAGAGCCAAGGGCCGCGCCACCGAAACGTCAATAAGCAGATGCCGGCCACCCCCCTCAAAGTCCAGCACCACGATGTCAGGCCGGTGGTTGGGGGAATAGAAGGCAGCGCCATCCGCATCCTCGGACCGGATGTTCGCGTGGGGGAAAACCGACCGGATCATGGCGAGCACCACCGTCAGGAGGACAGTCATATATATTCATTGCTGTTTGCTTTGGTTTGAGTGATTTCACTCTGCTGTAAGTAATTATATTTTTAATATATATATTCATTGCTGGGCCCTGTGCCGGACACCACCGCGGCTCTGCTGGCACTGCAGACCGCGGTGGCCGACATCAACCTCCAGTTGACCCTTGCCAAGTGCGCGGTGTACTCGCCCCAAGGTGATTGCTCCGGCTTTCCGCCCCAGCTCTTGGGCCGGGACGAGCGCCTCCATGGGTTGGATGTCCTCGGCGTTCCGGTTGGCGACCCCGCGTTTGTCATCGATGCTCTGCGGGCCGCCCTCGAGGCACGCACTGAGGTACTGCCCTTGATTGCGCGCCTTCATGATTCGCAGACCAAGGGTCTGCTTCTGTGGTTTTGCGCTCACCCTCGCGTCGTTCACTGGCTCCGGGGCGCTCTTCCGTCTCAGGTCCGGCTGGCCGCCGAGGGCCACGACGAACGCATCCAGTCGGCCTTGGCGCAGCTGGTCCCGGGCCCCGACCTCCCGCCACATGCTATTCGCATTGCCTCCCTGCCTGCACGGATGGGTGGCTGCGGTCTGACTCGTGCCGCCCGGCTGGCCCCAGCAGCCTTTTTGGGCTCCGTCGCTCAGTCGTGGGCGGAAAGCTGCCGGCTCCTGCCCCTTTTGGCAACGGCAGCGCCTGACCTCCTGGACCCCAGCAGCCCTTTGCCCTTCGTCACCGCCATCCAGGAGGCCTATGCTGAGATCCAGCAGGCCTGTTCTCCCGTCCGTGCCGCTCAGGCGGTACAGCGCCACCTCCCTCGCGGCACTCCCTCGGTCGCCTCCGTTCAATCTCCCGCCGCATTCCCTGCTCGCGTCATCGATAAACACCAGAAAACCTACGCGGGTATTCTGCACACGGCTGATTGGATTGCTCTTTTCGCGGACCTCAACGCCCAGGGACGTGCGTGGCTGTTCTCGCTTTCCTTGCGGAGTGTGGGCTCGGCGTACCTTCGTGCTCTTCCCATGGCCCCCCCATTCGCCTTGGCTCCCAGCCACTACTCGGTGGCGCTCCGGCACCAGCTATTTGCCCCGCAGCCTCTTGTTCCGGCCGGGCGGCCTTGTGGTAGCTGTGGGCAGCCGCTGGATCCCACGGGGACTCACTACCTTGCCTGCATGGGGGGCCAACAGAATCAGAATTGGTATTTGTATTTGCACACTGTCCTCCTGACGGTGGTGCTCGCCATGATTCGGTCGGTTTTCCCCCACGCGAACATCCGGTCCGAGGATGCGGATGGCGCTGCCTTCTATTCCCCCAACCACCGGCCTGACATCGTGGTGCTGGACTTTGAGGGGGGTGGCCGGCATCTGCTTATTGACGTTTCGGTGGCGCGGCCCTTGGCTCTTAGCCACGTGGCTGGGGCCTCCCTCACGGCAGGTTACACGGCGGACCGGGCGGAGCGGGCCAAGCTCCTGGCCTACGGCGACGTCGGGCACCATCGTGTGGTGCCCTTTGTCCTGGAGGAGTTTGGGGCCATGGGGCCCCTGACCTCCGCCTTCTTCAAGGAGTGTTGCCGGCTCCGGGAGGACCGGCTGGACCTGGAGGGCCAGCGGGCCCCATGGTCGGCGCGGACCTGGACGTCATATTGGCGTCAGCGCTTGTCGGTGGCGCTGACTCGGGCCATGGCGGACATCATGCTCCGCCGTACGCGGGCTGATTTTGCGGTGCAGCAGGGCTATTAGGTTCCTCCCGTTAGGCGTTTCCATTGGTCTTATCGTAGTATAGAGCTTTGACATGGCTCTGTATATAGGTTTATAGCTGGGCGTTTGCTTTGGTTTGAGTGATTTCACTCTGCTGTAAGTAATTATATTTTTAATATATATATTCATTGAGAATGATAGATTACGGAGGTGAGATAGGCATGCAACATAAGGAAAAACCCGAGAACTGGGAGAATAACCCTGAAGAAATTAATAGTAATCTGACACAGACATCCAAGGATCACGCCAGCGGCACAAGGTACAACTAACTATACATCACAAAACTACACGCAGCAACAGCGCTGCCGGCCCACCATGCAGGCCTGGAAGGAAGGTCATATATATTTTGTCTCTCTGATATATATAAAAAACTAGTACAGTAAGTTAGCAGTAAATAGGAAAATATATTTAACAAATATTAGAAAGAACATATATCATATTCATAACAATAATCATAATAATAAGCATATGGACAGCAGAAAGTTTAAATATATTGGCTAGCATGTTAGTATATATGCCCATACATTTACTATACCCGATTCATTAATATATTTATTTGTATACCCCAAAAGTTCTGCATTCGAAAATTTTGCCATACCACGTGGCAGTAGGCACGTCGCTTTGCAGAGTGACGACTGGTGGAAATATGACAGATGATCTCTCAGACGACGTGCAAAAAAGCACCGGGCTCACGCTAGAATCGAACCGCGGACGTCGTTATCCACAGCAGCATGGTGACGCCCGCATCCAAACATCCCGATTGCCGCGTCAAATTGGCTGCGTGTTGTTCCTTTTTATACCTGCGGGACCGTGAAGACCGACGCTTGGATTACGTCACATTGTGAGTCGTCCAATCCGCATGCGCGGTTTGTCAATAAGAAAAATCTAGACCCGCGTTTCGCCTCGTTGGCCGAATGGCGAGCATGCCACGTTTTCCGTCCTGAACGCCGGTTACGCTGGGCCGTTGACAGGGGTCGCTCCACGGACGATCGGTCACAACAGCTTGTTGGGTTTCGAAAACCGCACCACCACTGCTGCCGCCATAGCTGTTTTCTGTAATAATCATCGCTGCCTGAAGATGGTGAGACAAATGACGCCTCAACTCGCCGCCCTGATAAAGAAGGTGCATCAACAGCGCAGTCTTTTTCGATGTCGAGCTTGATGTTTGTTGCTATGCCTTCAAATGGTCAGGTTAGTTTATAGCTAGCCCAATTCTAATCGTGGTCCTGTTCAATGCCGTTTTTCCCCCTTCCTGATTTATGCGTGCAGGTAAATGTGCAACGAACCCCTACTTACTCGCGCGAGCAGGGTGGCGTCTATGATGCCCTTTTGTAGTCCTCAGCCAGCGATATGGCTTGTTTTTTCGTGTTGGTCCTCAGCCAGCGACATGACTTCTTTTTTCTGGTTGGTTCTCGGCCAGCGCTATGCCTTCTTTTTAAGGGTTGGTCCTCAGCCAGCGACATGGCTTCTGTTTTCGTGTTGGTCCTCAGCCAGCGATATGCCTTCTTTTTTAGGGTTGGTCCTCAGCCAGCAATATATTTTCTTTTTTCGTGTTGGTCTTCAGCCAGCGACACGGCTTCTTTTTAAGGGTTGGTTCTCGGCCAGCGCTATGCCTTCTTTTTAACGGTTGGTCCTCAGCCAGCGACATGGCTTCTGTTTTCGTGTTGGTCCTCAGCCAGCGATATGCCTTCTTTTTTAGGGTTGGTCCTCAGCCAGCAATATATTTTCTTTTTTCGTGTTGGTCCTCAGCCAGCGACACGGCTTCTTTTTTCTGGTTGGTTCTCGGCGAGCGACCAGAGTATTTTTTCGTATTGGTCCTCAGCCAGCTAAATGTTTTCTTTTTTCGTGTTGGTCCTCAGCCAGCTAAATGTTTTCTTTTTTCGTGTTGGTCCTCAGCCAGCGATATGTTTTCTTTTTTCGTGTTGGTCCTCAGCCAGCGATATGTTTTCTTTTTTCGTGTTGGTCCTCAGCCAGCCATATGGCTTCTTTTTTCGTGTTGGTCCTCAGCCAGCGATATGTCCACCATCCATGCATGCCAGCCACCCACCACCATCATCCATGCATGCCAGCCACCCACCACCATCATCCATGCATGCCAGCCACCCACCACCATCATCCATGCGTGCCAGCCACCCACCACCACCATCCATGCATGCCAGCACCCCACCACCACCATCCATGCGTGCCAGCCACCCACCACCATCATCCATGCATGCCAGCACCCCACCACCATCATCCATGCGTGCCAGCCACCCACCACCACCATCCATGCATGCCAGCACCCCACCACCATCATCCATGCGTGCCAGCCACCCACCACCAGCATCCATGCATGCCAGCACCCCACCACCACCATCCATGCATGCCAGCACCCCACCACCACCATCCATGCATGCCAGCACCCCACCACCACCATCCATGCATGCCAGCACCCCACCACCACCATCCATGCATGCCAGCACCCCACCACCACCATCCATGCGTGCCAGCACCCCACCACCATCATCCATGCGTGCCAGCCACCCACCACCACCATCCATGCATGCCAGCACCCCACCGCCACCATCCATGCATGCCAGCACCCCACCGCCACCATCCATGCATGCCAGCACCCCACCACCATCATCCATGCGTGCCAGCCACCCACCACCACCATCCATGCATGCCAGCACCCCACCGCCACCATCCATGCATATGCCAGCACCCCACCGCCACCATCCATGCATGCCAGCACCCCACCACCACCATCCATGCGTGCCAGCACCCCACCACCATCATCCATGCGTGCCAGCCACCCACCACCACCATCCATGCATGCCAGCACCCCACCGCCACCATCCATGCATGCCAGCACCCCACCGCCACCATCCATGCATGCCAGCACCCCACCACCATCATCCATGCGTGCCAGCCACCCACCACCACCATCCATGCGTGCCAGCCACCCACCACCACCATCCATGCATGCCAGCACCTCACCACCATCATCCATGCGTGCCAGCCACCCACCACCACCATCCATGCATGCCAGCACCCCACCACCATCATCCATGCATGCCAGCACCCCACCACCACCATCCATGCATGCCAGCACCCCACCACCACCATCCATGCGTGCCAGCACCCCACCACCATCATCCATGCGTGCCAGCCACCCACCACCACCATCCATGCATGCCAGCACCCCACCACCACCATCCATGCATGCCAGCACCCCACCACCACCATCCATGCATGCCAGCCACCCACCACCACCATCCATGCATGCCAGCACCCCACCACCATCATCCATGCGTGCCAGCCACCCACCACCACCATCCATGCGTGCCAGCACCCCACCACCATCACCCATGCGTGCCAGCCACCCACCACCACCATCCACTGATGCGTGCCAGCCACCCACCGCCACCATCCATGCATGCCAGCACCCCACCGCCACCATCCATGCATGCCAGCACCCCACCACCATCATCCATGCATGCCAGCCACCCACCACCATCATCCATGCGTGCCAGCCACCCACCACCACCATCCATGCATGCCAGCACCCCACCACCACCATCCATGCGTGCCAGCCACCCACCACCATCATCCATGCATGCCAGCACCCCACCACCATCATCCATGCGTGCCAGCCACCCACCACCACCATCCATGCATGCCAGCACCCCACCACCATCATCCATGCGTGCCAGCCACCCACCACCACCATCCATGCATGCCAGCACCCCACCACCACCATCCATGGGCGTCCCCAACATCTACTGCTCCAATTTTGGTACTTTTGAAATTCCATGCCTGGAGCGCAAAGTTTTAAGTTTGCAATATATGTGCCGTTTGTAGCTCTAGCTCTATAATAACCTGACCAACCCCGCATTCCTCAAAGTAGCACTTGTTGCCTATTCTCAAATGTTATGCGAATCACATGATTAGGATCTGCTTCACGATTGCTATTGCTCGAGATTCAATTAAGAATGATTGAGATCAATAAATGATGAACCAAATAAACCAAATTAGGCCACTTGACAAGTTCATGATCCATTTACATTGTACAATTAAGCGATTAATTAATTCATAAATCATACATTACATGGGATACCCCCGTCGACGAGCTCGTGGTACGTACAATGAAACATTTGAGTTTGTAACATGTCTCCATGGATATATACATGTATGCTGGACCTCGCGCATCTCAGCCCTCTAAGAAATGTTATTTGAACTCAGGTCTAGATCTAAATATATACATGATCTGGATAATATTATACACTTCCTTAAAAGAGCATGAATCGAGCTTTACAATTCAGGACAAGGAACTCGTTTGCAAATCACGGCTGAAAGGCAAGTGCTCACAACGAAGCACGTGCTCTCAAGGCTGTCCACCTCGTCCAACCAAGCCCGGGCGAGCTGGCCTACTGAACAGGTCTCTTCTTGGCCAAGTTCGTGAGCCGTTTCTCGACGTCTGTCGGAATGGTCAAGATGGCCTGGCGATTGTTAGCTGGGTTGACAACAATGGTGTGTTCGGGTGGTTTTACCGGATTAGGATACATTTGCACAGCTTCAAATGTATCCTAAATGCACCATTGGCAAACATGGTTTCTGGACATGGTCGATATCATTCATATGTTTGGCAAGCATGATATGATCATGCTTGCCAAAGATGTTGTCTCTTTTCATATTTCACACATATATTATCGGCCTCGGCGTGCCATGCTTCCACGTTTGTTGTCTCTTTTCATATATTGTAAATATGATCAATAAAATTCCAAACATGACCATGTTGGAGACTTCAAGTGGAGCATCATGATTACTGTTTTCACTATTACGTAACCCATGGTTCATGTTAACATGGCATAATGAGCAATCCTATTGACCCCATGACTAATGGTGAAGTTAATAAAGTTACATCGTGGCACGTCACTATAGCATCAAGTTGCATCATTGTGCATAAAGTAGTTTAGCACTGAGTTGGCATGCCAACACCAGGTACACTAAATAAATTAAAACCAGAATTGATAAACAACCCAGTATCCAAATACAGTATCCATATATATGCAGGTCGTACTACAGGTACAGCCACGGCTGCCACGCGGCTTCTGCAGCGATCACGCTCTTTCTCCTAGACAATTGCTCTACTGGTCCCTACAGGTCGGTCGACTTGGACCATGATGCGTCAAGAACCGTTAATTGACCGACTTAAACAAGATGTTTGTCTACATGCAGCTGTCTGCACCTAACTAACGCGAAACCGCGTGCTACCAAATATAGCGGGAAATGCATGAGTAACACATGTCAACGCACAACCGGTGGAAATCACGCGATACCAACCGCGGCAACAGTGGTGTGAACATAGCGGGCACTGCCATGCAAAAAAGCACCAGCAGCGGCATCAGTAGCAAATTGTAGTAGCGGAACAATAGCCACTACATCAATGCAACAACACATCAGCCCAGCAACACAGCAGCAGCATGACCGTAGCACAGCAGCAGCACAACTGTAGCTCAGCAGCACGGCCGTAATGCAGCAGTGCATCACACACAGCAGCAGCACGACAGCAATACATCAGCGGCACGGCAGCAATGCAGCAACACATCAGCACAACAGCACAACAGCAGCACGGCAGCAATGCAGCAACAGTAGCATGGCAGCACAGCAGCAGCAGCAGCAGCAGCAGCACATGAGCAGCTCAATGACAACAACCGCTGCTCGCGCTTCAGCAGTCGTCGTCGTCGTCGTCGTCGTCATCGTCATCGGCAAGGATGAGCGCTCGCTTCCGACGCCGGGAGGCGCCTGCGTTGTTGTTCTCCGCCACATCGTCGCTGGGTGGAACCATCTCGCGCAATCGAGCCTCGGCCAGGGTGATATCCGGCGCTTGCAACGCAGGGACGACCACACCGGGGCACCCGCAGATCTGTGCCTCCAGCTCGTGGAGAGGCACACAAGAAACCGCGTCCTCCTCCCAACGGGCACCCCAGTACATGGCTACCATGTCGTTTTGCGTGTCGACAACAGCGACACGACCATGGTACCTGCCGTCCCGGCTTTCGGTGCGACCGTCCGCGGATGTCACACGCTCCGACGCCCAATGACACACGACTTGCCCTACGAGGTTGCGGCTGCCACTCTTGACCTGCAGCCTTATGCCTTCCCAGCATGCCTTCGCCATGCCGACGATGCCCTTCGAGCATTCAGCATCTTGCCACTTCACGACCGGGTGTTCCGCGTCATAGGGCACCTCCTTCAGCGCCTTTAGGCACTCCTTGGTGAGCTTTTTGTTCGCACCCAAGGAGACTGCATGGGGCGGCTGACCTCGCTTGCCCACCACTTGTGTCAAGACGAGGTCTGACGCGGTGATGATCACCGTGTGCGCCGCAGTGGTTGGCGGATGGGGCCATTGCGCAATGTCTGGGTTCCACGGGTGCCACGTGTCACGCAAATGCTTAGCGCGGTATACAAAGAGCTCAATAGAAGGTTGGCCGCCATCCTCCTTCGCAACCACCTCCTTGATGATGCCAAAGAGGACTGGAGTCCACGTGAGCTTCGAGTTGCAGAGAATACCAGCTGAAGGGTGCCAGTATAGAACAGCGGAGCCTTTCTCAACGCCTTGCATGCGCTTCAAGTAAGCGACCTTGGCTGTCATGGCCCTGTCTTCTGCCGCCCATTCCTGCTGTGTGTGGCCATCATGAAGAACTCGGTCTACCAGCGGGGTGACGCGCACCGCCTCTGCGTCGACCAACGCCATGAAGTGCTCTTCTTGCGTCGGTGGTGGTTCAGGCGCTGCATCGTGCTCACGCAGGGCGGAGATGTCCGCGCGAGATGGCCACGGCAAAGGGCGCCACTCCTCAGGCACCTCCTCAGGGGCATGTGGGACTTTTGCGAAAAAGGCCTCGTTTGGCTTGATGGTGTCGGGCGGAAAGTACCACTGCCAGATGCCATGGGGCAACTTCTCGACCCTTGTTTTGATCGACTCCAGCTCCTTCCCCAGAAACTCCATGTTCAATGGTGCGAAGGCTGGGGTGTCCTGCAACATCGGAATGCGGTCTGGATCCACAAGTCGGACGCCAAACAGCGGCCGCCCCTCCGCATCAAACTTGTAAGGCTGTGTCATCGCCTTCCCGCACCGTGGCGCGCCTTCCTGTCGAGTCCCCGCGGGCTGCCACGGCGTCTTTTGGGACTCCGTGGTCCGGTAGGACAACCAGGTCTCTGCGTTGCCCTGTACCTGGAAGAAGACGGCGTGGTGCACCTTCATTGAGCGACCGCGTTTTTCAGGCACCGGCTGTGCCGCTCCGCCGCCCGCCGGCTGCGCCTCCGGCCCGCCGCGCGCCGGCTGCCCCGCCCCGCCGCCCGTCGACTGCCCCGCCCCGCCGCCCGTCGACAGCCCCGCCCCGCCGCCCACGCGCGCCGGCAGCGCCGCTGGCCCCCCGCACGCCGACCGCCCTGCCCCGCCGCCCGTCGACTGCCCCGCCCCGCCGCCCGTCGACAGCCCCGCCCCGCCGCATGCCAGCTGCGCCGGCCCGCCGCCCACGCGCGCCGGCAGCGCCGCTGGCCCCCCGCACGCCGACGGCCCTGCCCCGCCGCCCGTCGACTGCCCCGCCCCGCCGCCCGTTGACAGCCCCGCCCCGCCGCCCACGCGCGCCGGCAGCGCCGCTGGCCCCCCGCACGCCGACCGCCCTGCCCCGCCGCCCGTCGACTGCCCCGCCCCGCCGCCCGTCGACAGCCCCGCCCCGGCGCCCACGCGCGCCGGCAGCGCCGCTGGCCCCCGCGCGCCGACTGCCCCGCCACGCCGCCCGTCGACAGCCCCGCCCCGCCGCCCACGCGCGCCGGCAGCGCCGCTGGCCCCCGCGCGCCGACGGCCCCGCCCCGCCGCCCGTCGACAGCCCCGCCCCGCCGCCCACGCGCGCCGGCAGCACCGCTGGCCCCCCGCACGCCGACTGCCCCGCCCCGCCGCCCGTCGACAGCCCCGCCCCGCCGCCCACGCGCGCCGGCAGCACCGCTGGCCCCCCGCCCGTCGACTGCCCCGCCCCGCCGCCCGTCGACAGCCCCGCCCCGCCGCCCACGCGCGCCGGCAGCGCCGCTGGCCCCCCGCGCGCCGACGGCCCTGCCCCGCCGCCCGTCGACTGCCCCGCCCCGCCGCCCGTCGACAGCCCCGCCCCGCCGCCCACGCGCGCCGGCAGCGCCGCTGGCCCCCCGCACGCCGACCGCCCTGCCCCGCCGCCCGTCGACTGCCCCGCCCCGCCGCCCGTCGACAGCCCCGCCCCGCCGCCCACGCGCGCCGGCAGCGCCGCTGGCCCCCCGCACGCCGACCGCCCCGCCACGCCGCCCGTCGACTGCCCCGCCCCGCCGCCCGTCGACAGCCCCGCCCCGCCGCCCACGCGCGCCGGCAGCGCCGCTGGCCCCCCGCGCGCTGACTGCCCCGCCACGCCGCCCGTCGACAGCCCCGCCCCGCCGCCCACGCGCGCCGGCAGCACCGCTGGCCCCCCGCACGCCGACTGCCCCGCCCCGCCGCCCGTCGACAGCCCCGCCCCGCCGCCCACGCGCGCCGGCAGCACCGCTGGCCCCCCGCACGCCGACGGCCCTGCCCCGCCGCCCGTCGACTGCCCCGCCCCGCCGCCCGTCGACAGCCCCGCCCCGCCGCCCACGCGCGCCGGCAGCACCGCTGGCCCCCCGCACGCCGACGGCCCTGCCCCGCCGCCCGTCGACTGCCCCGCCCCGCCGCCCGTCGACAGCCCCGCCCCGCCGCCCACGCGCGCCGGCAGCGCCGCTGGCCCCCCGCGCGCCGACTGCCCCGCCCCGCCGCCCGCGCGCGCCGGCAGCACCGCTGGCCCGCCGCCCGTCGACGGCCCTGCCCCGCCGCCCGTCGACTGCCCCGCCCCGCCGCGCACCGGCAGCGCCGCCCCGCTGCCCGCTGACTGCCCCGCCCCGCCGCGTGCCGGCTGCGCCGCCGCTGCCGCCCCGCCGCGCACCGATGGCGCCGCCCCTCCGTGCGCCGGCTGCGCCTCGCTGCACGCAGGCTGCACGACATCACCACGCACCCTGGTGACCTTGATAACCTGATCCTCCCTACCGGTCATCCAATCTACTGTGCTGCACCAACCGGCAAACGACTCGCGCTGCAACGGAGTGAGAAAGTTCCTGACATCGTAAGCGACCCCCAATACCTTGACCTCCGTGCCAGCGGGGACGGTCGAGTTGCAGTTCGCAGCTGCACCACTAGGCTGACGGAATGCCTCTTCTATGGCCGCCACCCAGCTCTCCAAAGTTGGGTACTTGTGCACGAAGCTAGGCCCCCCCGCCACAGCGTGTCTCATGTAGGCCACAAGCACGCCGAATTTCTGATCTGGGTCGGCGTGCGTGTGGCCCACGAGCATGCGGTGCATTTCGACGACGTCGAAGAAGCCAACGTGTACGAGCCACCATGCAAACAGTAAGACGGTGTGATTCCGGTTTTCACTCCCACCGTCCAGTTGCAGGCACAAACACCTGGGCATGTGCGGCAGCCCCGCCCTCCTCCATGGCTGGTCCCTCATCAACTGCGCCAGGATGTGCATCAGCATCGTGACGGTGACACTGCCGGAGAGGTTGTCGGTCATGAGGACCCATGCGAGAACGATGAACCACATCGCCTTGTACCCATGGACGGCCGCACAGAAGAGCGAGAACGGCATCATGCCACCTGCATAGCTGCCCCATGAGTCGGGCCCCCCCACCAGCTTCGGCCAGTATGTCTTGGCGTGATCCAGCTTGTCGAGGTTGATCGACAAAATGGCCGTCAACATAGCGGCCACCATCGCGCAGGCAAGCTCGCGCCTCAACCAATAGTTCTGGCGGGTAAACCAGGCCAGAGCGACATGCTGCTTGATTTGGTTGTCGACGTACTGCCGTTGTGCCTCAGTTGAAGCACCGCGGCGCCGCATGCGCAGTTCCACGCAGTCCGCGCAGTGACCGGTGCTCTTGTTGTGCGGGCATACCACCACCTTCGGGCTCCTCTGCCCTGGGAAGTAGTCGCCTTTGCAGTAGGTGCGCCAGATGCGGTAGAATGCGTTGTAGCCTAGCACCTTGGCCCCTTCCCCCGCTTCTGCCACCACGTCTTCAACGTACATGGCGTGCATCTCCTTGATGGACATGACGTCCATGAAGACAACGCCAGCATGAGTCGGGTCATGGTCTGCGATCTGCTGCACCAACTCGTGCATCCACATTGCTGCGTGTTCGCCAACCTCCGAACGCCCCCGAGCATCACGCTCAGGTGGTGCGTGCTCCAGACCAACACCGAAAGTCGCTAGGTCGTTGGGATGCACGGTCAGGAAATACTCTTTCGCCGACACGACCGACGCCACCAGATTGTTCCAAGTCGCCCGGGTAACGCCGGCCATCTTCCGGATGGCAGATGCACAACCGGTGACGGTGTACATGCACCCCGCAATCACCACGTCCACGTGTAAAGGGCCGGTAATGATGTACTTCTTGTAACGGCCACCGTCGGCAGGGGATTCTACCTCGATGTTGCCCACGCCGGCCGACCGGATCACGTCGCAAAGGGAGGCCATGCGCTGCTGGTCCGTTTGGTTGTACAGGTACTCTCGAAAGGCAGTCCACGACCTGGTATCGGTAAGTAAGGTGCCCACCTTCTCGAGGCAATGCTCCCCACAAGTCGGACCGCACTTCCTGGCCTTGGCGATGTCCTTGTCAACGGACTTCAATTTGGAGGCGAGAAGCCGGGCGCCATCTTTCTTCCCACTGCGCTTCGCTCGAGAGGAAGACGTGCCGGGCCCCATTTCCGTGTGAAGCAGGTCGTCGTCAGAGCCGTCAGAATCTACGCCCCAACTAGCTTCAGAACTCGCATCCGAATCCACCAGGTCTGGCACATCCCATTCTTCATCCATGTTAATAGGAAATCTACTGTATTACACCCGGTGGTGCTTGGACAGAAGCAAGAAACCCCGCCCACCGCTCAAATGTGGCGCCCAACAAAGCCCCAAACTGTTTTCTTCAATAAGTCTACTGTTCTACATCCGGTGGTGGATGGACACAAGCAATAAAGGCCCCGCCCACACCTCAGATTTCTTTAGAAAATCTACTGATCTACATTCGATGGCGCCTTCACAGAAGCAGGAAACTCCGCCCACCGGTCAAATGTGACGCCCAACAAAGCCCCAACTGATTTCTTCAAGAAGTATACTGTTTTACAGCCGGTAGTGCTTGGGCAGAAGCACTATAAAAGAGACAACCAGCGCAGGCCAGAAATCGCAGGCCAGAAATCGCAACTATGTAAAGCCCGCCCACACATCGGATTTCTTTACGAAAAACCTGTTTTACATTCGATGGGGTCTTGACAGATTCAAACAAATTATCGTTTCTACCTGCGTGCGACTGCTGCGGCTGAGTGCTGCAACTTGTCTTCACGTCTTCACGTCTTCACGTCTTCACGTCTTCACCGCGTCTTCACCTGTCTTCACCACGTCTTCACGGCTTCACGGCTTCACGTCTTCACGGCTTCACCTGAACACCTGAACTTCACCTGAACTTGCCGTATCGTGTCTTCACGTCTTCACGTCTTCACGTCTTCACGTCTTCACGTCTTCACCGCGTCTTCACCTGTCTTCACCACGTCTTCACGGCTTCACGGCTTCACGTCTTCACGGCTTCACCTGAACACCTGAACTTCACCTGAACTTGCCGTATCGTGTCTTCACGTCTTCACGTCTTCACGTCTTCACGTCTTCACGTCTTCACCGCGTCTTCACCTGTCTTCACCACGTCTTCACGGCTTCACGGCTTCACGTCTTCACGGCTTCACCTGAACACCTGAACTTCACCTGAACTTGCCGTATCGTGTCTTCACGTCTTCACGTCTTCACGTCTTCACGTCTTCACGTCTTCACCGCGTCTTCACCTGTCTTCACCACGTCTTCACGGCTTCACGGCTTCACGTCTTCACGGCTTCACCTGAACACCTGAACTTCACCTGAACTTGCCGTATCGTGTCTTCACGTCTTCACGTCTTCACGTCTTCACGTCTTCACGTCTTCACCGCGTCTTCACCTGTCTTCACCACGTCTTCACGGCTTCACGGCTTCACGTCTTCACGGCTTCACCTGAACACCTGAACTTCACCTGAACTTGCCGTATCGTGTCTTCACGTCTTCACGTCTTCACGTCTTCACGTCTTCACGTCTTCACCGCGTCTTCACCTGTCTTCACCACGGCTTCACGGCTTCACGTCTTCACGTCTTCACGGCTTCACCTGAACACCTGAACTTCACCTGAACTTGCCGTATCGTGTCTTCACGTCTTCACGTCTTCACGTCTTCACGTCTTCACGTCTTCACCACGTCTTCACCTGTCTTCACCACGTCTTCACGGCTTCACGGCTTCACGTCTTCACGGCTTCACCTGAACACCTGAACTTTGCGTATCGTATCTTTGATACATTGCATCATTTGCATGCCTTGGAGCTGCACGTCTTCAAGCAGTGTCACCCAGTTCCCGCTTGATTCAAATGCACTTCGCGCTTGAATTCGTGACTTCGCTCAAGGTGGAAGGTGATGGGCACTAGCCACGGGAACTATGCCCGATGCTGATAGCCGAATCGATGACATGGACGAATTGAGTGATTTGTGTTATGCCGGGGACGATTGTAGAAAATGGGTGCTAGGAAAGAAACCTGGTGCCATGAAAGTAGATTTTTTGGCCGGTGCAAACCACCAATGCGCCGGCCGATGTGGCAAGGTCCTGCACGGCATCTGTACGCATATTTTCAGGCACGCAGACGACGGTGACGGCACGGAATGGCAATGCTCTGACTGCGGCGGCCCTCCACGATGCCAGCCGTGCGCCACGCTCGAGCAGCCAGGGCACACTAGCAACATTAAGCCCACGGAGCCTTCCACTATCAGCCCAGAGTGCCCGGATAATTCGTTTCGCACGCCCGTCACCGAGGATGACCTGAATTTCGATGATGATGTCGGTTGTGATGATGAAGCTGCAATGGCAGAGGATGACTTCCATCATGATGGGGCTGCAAATGCGACAAACGAGAAAGATTCCGCGATGTCTCCTCAGCGTCCTGCCGACGAGCATGGTCATTCAAACCCGGGTTCGGGGCTGGACGCCACTAAGGAGGCTCTGTTCTCTTCCCCTCTACCTGAGGCCGGCGTTCCTGAAAAGCGGGACGATGGCACGCCGGTCCCTACTGCAAGGTCTTTTAGCCGCAGTGGACCGATGGCACTGTCTGTCGTGGAAATTTCTGGCTGGGATACCCTCGGGCTGGTGGTGGGGCCTCATCATCGACAAACAGCTGCAAGCGGTGC